>OX402582.1:1210000-1810000 GCA_948098905.1 Tiliacea aurago | reverse complement strand
TACATAATTCACACAGGCAGGTAAAACACACACAAAGGGCATAGCATTGTATAATACTATCACACTCTAACTCGAGTCCGTTTTGCCTGTCGATTTCAAGGTCAGGTAGCCCTTTTGTTATAAACGAGAAATTTTGCATTGCCCGATGACTGGCTCGGCCAATCACGAACAAGAAGCTTATCAGTTTAAGAAAGTCAAGTTTTGCATCAGACAGTGTCATATTAGATCATTGTAAGATACTGCGCTGAATATTTGTTGCAAATTGTGTGATGTAAGTGGTGGTGTATAGTGACTTCATTTAATACTCTTCAGGTATGTAAAACAATTTTTAGTAACTTATTTATAAACAAAATAAGCTAATAAGGGGGTTAAACGACGTGGTTACAAAAATTTTTACTTTAGATTGCTTCTCATCTTTGATGCGACATTTTAATATCACAAAAAAAAGTCATTTGTTAAGATTATCTGATAGCTTTTTTTTTTTCGATTTTAGAATTATCAAAATGGATGAAAAAAGTCCTTCAACTTCACGTGGTGAACAGTCGTTTTATATTGATGTCACACAAAGAGGACGTGAACTTTTGCGAAGAGCTGGCTATGAATATATTCTTAAAAGAATAAACAAAGATGGCTCAAAACTATGGCGATGTGCAAGAAAAAATGTTTGCAACGCGACAGTAAAAGTCAGAGTCGATGCGATGACTATTTTGAACGAAACTGCTCATTGTCATGAACCTATTGAAAAATGTGTAGAAGATGTTCAAAAGGATATAAATATCCCTGTTGCGCAAGTGTTTGAAAATAATATGGAAGTTCTTAAAGACGAGGGATTACAGTATGTTACACAATTACCACAATTTCACAACATAGAAAAGCGACTCTACAAAAAAAGAAACGATGGTATTGGAGCAAAAAGTCACTTTTCACAGAGCTGCCGACGTCGAAGTACCAAAAAAGTACCAAAAATTGCTGCTTGCTGACTATAGAGGGCAAAAAAAGCGCGTAATTGTGTGCAAGTGAAGAAATTAAAAAATATTTTAAACTGTGCAAACATTTCTTATTTATTTATTTATTTAACAGTTTATGTACACACGTATATACAGACAAGAAAAAAAAAAGGAACAGAAAAATACGTACAAAGGTGATGCTTATTTCTAAAGAAATCTCTTCCAGCATACCTGCGACAAGGAAAGTAGACGAAGAGATGTAGACAACGTGTGTAAGATTAAAAGAGAAAACATAATACATAAAATCAAAATAAAAAACATACTAATATTATTACTATACTAATCACTAAATTAAAAATAAACACACAATAAGAGAATATACTTACATACATACTTCTAAAATAAATATCACTAAAATATATATAAGTATAAAATAATAAATACATAATATGCAACTATGACGAAGTGGAAAGATAGTGTTCTTTGACTCTTCTTTTAAAAACTGCAACGGTTTGGCAGTCCCTAATTTCAGGCGGAGGTGAATTCCACAACCGAACCGCGTGCACAGAGAAGGAGTAGGAGTAAAAGTCGGTAGAGTGGGGAAGAGATTTAAGGAGATTCCTAAGATGGGACCTGCAAGGCGCATCAGAAGGACGAGCGTAGGAAACGCGTTCCCGCAAATAGGATGGCGTTCTAGGGTTGTGAAGGATGTTAAATAGCAAACACAATATCCGAGAGTTCCTGCGAAGTCGAATAGGGAGCCACTTGAGCATCTTGCGGAAGTTAGAAACATGATCATACTTTTTAAGGTTAAAAACAAAACGAATACAGATATTTTGCAAACGCTCAAGTTTATTTAAAAGCTCCTCGGTGGCATCCAAATAATAGGCATCAGCGTAGTCTATGATGGGCTGTATGAGAGTTTGAGCAAGGGAGATTTTGGTATTCAAGGGTAAGAAGCTCTGGAGGCATTTTAACGAATGGAACGTGTAGTGTACCTTGCGACTGACTTGAGCAACATGGGCAGTCCACGATAGGTAAGAGTCCATGGTCACCCCCAGGTTTTTAACCGTATTTGCGTATTCAATCTGAACTCCATTCAGACAGAGTGGAGACAGCGACGCAACATCGAGCCTATTCCGCATATACCTTCCGCCGATAATTATGGCCTGGGATTTCTTAGGGTTGATCTGCAGGCCAAAGGACCGCGACCACTCGCTAATCAAATCCAGGTCACTGTTCATGGCAGACACGGCTGCTTCCGCATCCTGCCTCAAGAATTGATTGTAAAGCTGCAGATCGTCGGCATAGAGATGGAAGTGAGAAGAGATGACTCTGGTGACGGAGTTAATGAAAATAGAAAAGATAAGAGGAGAGAGAACGCCACCCTGGGGCACACCCGCGATAAGAGAACACCAGTCAGACAAAGTCTCATCGAGACGAACCCGCTGCGAGCGGCCTTTAAGATAGGAGTCGAACCAACTAACAGTAGAAGAAGAGAAATTGAAAGCCTTTAGGATCCCTAGAAGGATGTCGAAATCGACAGAGTTAAAGGCACTACTAAAGTCCAGAAGTACAAGCAAAGTGAGAGATTTGTGGTCCATAGCCCAGCGGATCTCTATATTGATGGCACATTTAAAATTTGTATTAAGTCATTTTATCAACTCTATACTATACATGCAGATGTTGGAAGTAATGAAGACTACGTAAATGTTGTTCCAGTAGCTTACGCACTTCTACCTGATAAGAAGAAGTCTACGTATAAGTTGCTTTTTGAACTCATAAAAAGCCAGATACCCGAATGGGAGCCGGCTGTAATGACCATGGACTTCGAAGTTTCATCAATACAAGCGGTCAAACATTTTTTCCCTGGTGTGAAAATAGTAGGATGCTTTTATCACTTCAAAAAAAGTTTGTGGCGTAAAGCGAATGAATTGGGCGTCGACAAAACTCAACCAGGAAAAGACCATGTTCAGCTATGTTCGGCGCTTTCTCATCTCCCACTAGATATGGTCGACGATGGCTGGTTGTATGTCATGGAAGAGTCGCCAATTAGTGCAGAAATTACAAACTTTAATGACTACTTTGTACAAACATGGCTAGAAAATTCAACACTCGCAGGTACATTTACTACTTATGGGGAATTAAACAAAACAAATAATGCTGTCGAGCAATGGAATAGCCACATTAGAAAGTACATCAAACCAAAGCCAAACATTGCCCAGTTGCTGGAAGGCCTCATAAAAGATATGAAATACTATTCTGGAGCATTAAAAAATCCTAGCGGTATCCAAATATCGCAGAGGAAGCATTCTTCTATTGCAAAGATGAAAAAAATATATAATTCTGTTACTGACTTACTTAATTGTAAAATAATTATCGGCCATTTTTTGGAGAGATTACGATAAACATTGACTCCGGATATGGGTATAATTGATCTATATGTAGGTTTTAAGTTATTATATAATTTGACTGATTAGATTATACACTTTAAACTTATTGTGATTTATGTTTTTTTTTATTTTTTTTATTTACGGTACTACTTAAAGACTGATTTTGTGATAAATAATTACTTACTGATTGTTAATTGTTTGAAAATTGTTGATTATTATTATAAGCATGATTTATGTGTATCTTTTTGTTAAGTATATTTTAAATAACAGAACAGTGGTCAAAGGGTGTTTTAAATTTATAACATTATTTTTATATTTTAACAGAGTTAAGGCTGATTTTGTGATAATTACTTACTTGACTGATTTTGGGTGAAGCCATAACGGCCATTTTAAACTAATTGTGATTGACATAGATAGTACCTACGTACGGCTGATTTTGTGATAAATAATTACTTTCTGATTTTTAATTGTTTAAAAATTGTTGATTATTATTATAAGCACGATTTATGTTATTTTTTGATTATTATTATTAGCATGATTTATGTGTATGTTTTTATTATGAAAGTTTTAAATAACAGAACTGTAGTCAGAGGCTGTTTTTTTATATCAATAAATGATGTTTTTAAATCAAAAAGGATTTTTCTTCAATTATACATCTAAAAAAATTTCGTTTGACTGTACATTTTTTGATTTCAGTTATCATTTATGAGTGGTCCCAGTCGCCGGAAGAAAAATATTTATTTTTTACGGATCCGGCGACTGGGACCGCGGTCCTAGTTAATTGCGGTCCCAGTCGCCGGAAGCCTCGTTTTTAAGTTGGACATGGTGAATATTTTTAGTTCTTTGTTTGTAACTGCTAGTGATGAATAATTTGTTGTCATATTATGTGCATCTGGCGATACATTTGATAAACGCATCTGACCTTTACATTACTGGTAGTGTATATTATGTCGGAACTGAATACGTATTTCCTGATAAATAAGTAAACGCATTAATTTAATAAGTGACTCAGTCGAAACTTTATAAAATTAATAATGTGAAGGTAAACCACAAGAACACAATGTAGGACCTATTTATTATCAATGAGTTAAACAACTTGCGAGTCAGTAAACACTTTATTATTCGCATTATAGAACGTACGAATGCGAGTTATTTTGGCCAAGTATTTGAATTTTAAATTCATTATAACTTAAGCAAATATATTTTTGTTCTTATCGTGCCTTCCACCAGATTAAATCCAAAAGTGGCGTTCCTTACTTTACGATTGTCAGCACTTTAATCGATTTCATCTAGGCCTTATTGGCTACAAATTTTAACAATATCGTCTGTCCAATATATCAAGTTACCTTGTTTGTTCCTTAATACGCACTATTAGCTACATTCAACAAAGTCGGTTGGCACACATGTATACAATGCCGTTTGCATCCGTTCCACTGTTTTCTTTGCCATATTCGATCTGACACTTAAGGTCTTTTACGTCGGAACAAGGGCGCACGTATCCATTTATACAATATATTATGTAAACAACAAAAACAAGTAATAACATTGAATATAATATTAGTCATTTTACCGTTTAAATACATTTTTGGAGGGAGGGAATCTCTCATCAGATTAAAGATTTCTCCGAAGCGTTGCCTATTCGCGCTAGTGTTTTATAATTATGCGAAATATGTGCGATTCACGCGTAAATTAATATTGATACACATTCAACAGTAATTATTAAATATAAATCACTCAAGATCTTTTTTAGGACATGAGATGAACATTAAAGTGTCTCCTAAATCATTTTATCACTTGCATTAACGGTTTGTTTCTGTATCTACGAAAGTGTATTTTACCAATGTTTTCGTATGATTAACCAGCAAACCTTTTCCTTCCCTAACCCTATAAAGCCCTAATTCGCTAGGATCAAAATATATTCAAATACCAATTTTACATCTTGCGTTTAGGCCACAGTTTAAGCACATATCAACTGTCTCTCTATTTCCAGATGAACGTCCGTGTGACGACGATGGACGCGGAGCTGGAGTTCGCGATCCAGCAGACGACGACTGGCAAACAGCTGTTTGATCAGGTCGTCAAGACCATCGGCCTGCGAGAGGTCTGGTTCTTCGGCCTCCAGTACACGGACTCTAAAGGCGACCTCACCTGGATCAAACTCTACAAAAAGGTTAGTAGCTAGTTTTCTACCTGATTCAAAAGAAATTATAAATAAATAGAGAGTAGATAAACATACGAGAAATGAATTTAAGGATAGGGGATTCATCTATTAGTCAAAGATTTTATAAAAAAAATGCAGCCTGATTACATAACGAGGTCATAATGAATGCGGTCATAATAGAAACAAGATTCACGATGTCGTAGTAGCGATAGCAATCCGAAGCAGACCAGAGAATCATAAATAGTTGGTTAATTTTAATTTGCAAATATCAACAATATTAAACTTCATAAGCGGTGAATGAAATCTAGCTGCAGCATCGTTTGAATCTGCCGCTCCGTTTACATACATTACAGATGAATCTGCGTATGTTTGCGTTGCAGAACCATCACTAATGTGCCTGGATACTGCATTAACGTATAAATTGTGTGTGTTTACTGCAAGTCGGCTGGGCGGGGCGGCTATTGCCTGCCGCGAACTAAATGCTATGTAACGATTATATTTAGAACAACCAGTGCGCCTAACAAGTTCAAGATCGTTTTGTTTGTTATTTGTGGGAAACTCGTTCGATAAACTGATTCTTCTTTCTTTTTATTATTAACTATCTCTTTGATGAACGCTGATGCCGCGATCATCATTTTAATTGAATCGAATTTCAAATAATGTTTTCCAAATAGTCTTGGTCGATGTACACAAACGTCCACTTCCTTTCGCCTGCCTTGGCGACGCTCAATTCTCATTCATAACACGTCTCCGTCATGCTGTGCCGCAAACAAACGATTCTGTGAAATTGTTTTCCTTTACTCTTATCCTTAGCGTGACACTGACCCCGTATTGCAATGTCAACGTGTGCTCAACATTACCGAATATATCATTACAGAGCCTACGTATTTTATCGGTAAGGTCGACTGGTTGATTTTAAGTGCAGAACTCTATAAATCCTGAATATTCAATGGAGTAATATTACTTTATTTTCGATCAATAAGCGTTTAGCAATGACATCGATGGAATATTCAGTAGGCAATTTGCTACATTTGAATCTACCCTTTAATCGATCCTCGTACAAGGAGCTAAATTTTTTGCTGTCTTCAGTTTTCAATACTGCAAGTTTATCCTCGTTCGTTTTACTTAGTGATTGTATTGTACAATTTGTACATCAATATGCATTCTCAATGTGGAGTCTCCTTTGTAATAAAATTGATTTGTGTTTATTTTTTCTATGTCAACAGGTTTCTATTTTTGTTCTAGCCGGAATTAGGAGCGCCCTTTATGACTGTGCTATTAGCTTTACATGGTTTCAGATAAGATTACATAAACTAATAAGGATTGTCTATCCGCTTATTATTTCCTCACCTTTCATTAAATTAAGTAATGTGTTCATTAAATTAAATTCTAAAGTGCCATAATCCGAGCAGTAATTTATGTATAATACTCTTCTAATAATAGAGGATTATGATACTACCAGTCTTTAAGAATTAATTATTTCCTTATGGATAATGTTTTCATAATAAATTGCACCTTGTGCCTTTGAATTACTTATAAAAACTTCATTCATAATTTTTCTCATCAGAGTGCATAAAAAGCCACCTTTTATGCACACTGACTATATTAACATTCAACAACTAGAAATGATAACGCCAGAATGATCGTATTAGCGCGCTGTTATTTCAAATACCTTCAACACACTCAAATTAATAACACTATAACTGGTTGACCGTCGGCAATTTATCTCCGTTCAAAGGCCCGAGTCATCCCACAGCCAAATCTTCGACCGTCCTGTCCCCGGTCGTTATCCGGCAGCCCACGTGCCTGTATGTAAACAACCTCATTGAGAGACAATGTTTGATAAACCGAATTGTCGCACCGACAGTTGGCATATTGATAAATAATATGTTTAGGAACACTATCCACTGAAGTCATAACTATAAATCATTGATTGATGGGAAATCTAGAAGACACGTTGTCTTGTCTATCGTTACATTGACTGTGAAGGCCTTGTGTTCGACGTTGAAAAAGTGATGATTAATTTGAATAAATGGTTTTTGATTGCTGGAACTTACAAGTCAGAGTTCCAAGGTTCCATATCCAGTCTTCGCGAGATGCTGGGTCTACAAGTTTCCCTAACATTAAATTCAGCTTAAACTATAGTTAATCGATAGCCCTCTCATTATGCAGCGCTAGAAACAGTATCTGGCACCTGGTATGTAGGCAGAATTCTCGACCTCCTTCTGTAATATATGTCCGGAAGTCGATGTCCTTCGTCACAAGGGCGGCGCAATATCTGCATTGCAATTCGCATTGTTATAGCATGTCCCGACGCCATAAAGGCTTGGCACCATGAACTTTGGCACGCATCTGGCTTTATATGACAGGTCGTGTGTGGAGAAAATTAGGATTTCAGACTCGCAAGTGAGGTTTTAAACGTATCCATTTTCCAACATTCCCATGTTTATGAGTCACTTTATACAAATATTCGCTCTCATTCAATTCACCCGCAGTTGACGATACGACTTAATGGACACTCGGCCTTACTTACCTCGATCACATTTACAAACCTTTCGTTTGAACGGCTGCGTGTCGCTAATTTCTCCTATGCACACGGTCAGCAATGTAAACAGATGTATATGTGGCTATCCCTCTCTGTCATGCGGTCATCTTAACATGTGTGACAGGGAGCAGTCGTTTAGCTAACATTTGCGGTTTTCACTGTTGGCAGAAAGGAAACCTGACTAAAACTATGTAATTGCAGCAAATACATGGCAATAGAAATCTTGGACAATTGTATGTAATGAAATATTGGTTAAAGTGTCAGTGTCTGACAGGTTTGATGTAGCATTTGGAGATAACTATGCTAAAGATATTTAAAAAAAAACATTTCGTAATTATATGAATAAGCTATAAAGGGTTTTGTACAATTGAAAATATTGAAATACATAAAACTGGGAATAAAGTACGAGCGGAACATAACCTAAATATATTATTGCTATCGACCTTTAATGCTTACTGCGAGCGATTGTTTCTCTACACCTACATCTAATATTCTAAAACCAATAGAGGTGTGAGTCAGTGGAACGTGAGCAAACGGTTTTCCATTCAACCGAAAAGGTAGAATAAATGCTTAGTTCGCGTAAAAAACACAATTTATTGAACTCTAGAATGCGCCTCTATTTCTGATCAGAGGGGTAATTGCTAATACACGCGCAGTAGCAATGGGCTTAATTTTGACAGTCCAACAACATTCATTGCGTTATTTAAGTTGTTGAGCAGACAAATGTTTCGAACATAAGAAGCAATGGATTAGCAATATACTTCATATTCATGATTGTTAGTGCATTACGCAACTAGGGTGCAGGTCTTGTTGAAGCAAGATAGGACTCCCGCTGAAGTGTAGCTGTGCATTGTTAATAAATAACTGATACATAGAATATAATTATTCTGTACACTTTGAATAGTACTAGTGGAAGAAACAGGGCAAAACTTGAGGAAGTTTTTAAAATTTTTGGAATATAATAGGAGTTCGATCCGCACATCTGGATTGGGACAAGATAATCCGTTGAAGTCTGATTTAAACCAACATAAACTATGATGTAATTTATAAAGCATTGTTAACAAAACGGTTAGATATTCCCACAAGGACTGGTTGGCTGTAGGCAAGCGAGGTATGAGTCATGGTCGGAAGCCGGCAATCGCGTGGTTATCGAATCCTGACTATAATTGATACATGTGCGAGGCAGACGACAAACTTTTAATGTAATGTCAATGACGCTGATTATTATAAAAATAATCATAATATGAGCCTAAATAATAATGTTGATAACCAATCTCTCTTTCCCGTCATCACTGGTTTTTTTTTCACAAGTATCGATATTTCGCGTGCCGTGTTGGCTCCGGATTGGCTAGCATCAAGAATTTATTAGCTACTTAATTCCGTAATACTGTTTTGCATACCGTATTTCTCAAATAAAACCTTGCCAATGTTTCAAGATTGAAACAATTCTAGTTTTAAAACGTGATGTTGAATTAATTTGCATTTCTCTACCGAGTGCTCATTCCTACAGCAGCAAATTAACAGCTATCAATGATTTATAATTTCGAATAAACTTAATTTGCTAAAGTAATTTTGTTATTTCGTTGGACTTTGTTACTTATTACTTGTATCATTTGTTCATCATCATTGGAATGTTTATTAATACTATAATTATTATAATTACAAAAGCTGTTTGAATAAGAAACTGAATATTCGAGTTAAAACTAGTTATTCAAATAAAAACTTTTTTTATTGCTCTCATCAAAATAATTATATCCTTGGCCTTAGCTTGTTTCATTTATTTTATACATTCAGTAATAATATTATCGTTTAATTTGATAAAATAAATATGAATGGACTAAAGAAAACTAATTAAAATTATCATTAGGTCGTTATAAATTACCTTTGATAATCATCAGTAGTAAAGTTAATCCTAATGATGAAATGGTTTCAAAACGGCAACGTGCTAGGTAGAAAGATTGCAATAGTAAGCAAGAAGTGACAACTTAATATCTGTTGCCTACAATGCTGTGACTCTATTCTATTACATGCGCGGGAAAGCTAGCTCAGGTTTTACTCTTTGCCATATCACCTAGTAGCACAGGATTTCATTGTGTAAATGGGTATAAAGTTAACTATGCCTTTTGAATCGATCGTTCGTCACCATGGGATCCGAGTATCTCAAGGTTACTTCGTAGAATATGGCCAGAAGCTTGGTTAAGACGATCTAAGTCTTTTGATCGATCAAAATTGACAGCCTCAACGCCATTGCTCCGTCTCCCTTGAACAGCACGATTCTTTAAAATCCATACAATTTGTTAAGGTCTCTACAACGAATAAACCTGTCAAAGCCTCTATATCAAGCTACAAGTGCTACAACCTAGATTCATCTGTTTAAGGGTTTCCGCTGATACTTAGTGGAGTCACAAACTATATTCGAAATACATGTCGTGTATCGCACTTACGTAACCGGTACCTGCGGCCTCGCGCGACATGTGATAATCATTGTGTGGCAATCGCTTTTCTACTCGACACATTTACGCCCCCAACTTTTGAAGTTTACTATGACTTATGTTCTTACCGTGGATGAATGAATCTTTATTCTCTCCCTGATTAGTAGAATGTTACCATTTACGAGTATTAATGAATCGTCAACGTCAGTTTTCACATTTTATCCAATGTCAACTTCCAAGGACTAATATTTTGCAGTTATAATTTTACCATCCCCAAATTCTGCTTCATTTTGCAAAGTGTTCCCATCTCTATTAAGCCTGTTTATATAATCTACAATCTTATCTTGCTTACAGTCTTGTTAATTTCATCAACACTCTTCAAAGTATGGCTCAATAAATGACTCAAAATGTTTATGATGATGACGGCCTCATGATGTCACCCCCATATATTACTTGTACTAGGGGCATTAAAATACAGAATTTAGTAGGGAAATAACAAATAAGTAGGTACCACTTATTTCCTTAAGTTTTCCTGTTGATGAGGCATTGTGAATCGTGATAAGAAACTTGTACCTTTCGCTTTCTTTTTATTCTGCTTACTTGTTTTAAGTGCTATTAGACGTATAAGTGTTGATTTATTACTTTGTGCAGTTACCATACTATGTTTCTGCAAATATGTCTTGCCTTTTTTTCTGTTTCTTATAAGCCACCGTTGGCCTTGGCTTGAAAAAATCATTCTATGTCTCAAAATTAAGGTACCATGTTTTATTTCAAACAATGCTAAATACTTAATTTGAACATATTTGCATGGTCGTGCCACCAGATGAATCAATCTGGTGGCTTCCGGCGTGAGTCGCTGTGACTAAACGCTGCTTGATAAGTTTGATACTCCGAACCGTATTAATTAAACAAATTCCAAAATCATTACTCATACTCATTATAGTTCTTCAGTACCAGTAACTAACTGATTGTTCTAAAAAATCTACTGGCTGAGTATTAAGAGAGGAAGTCATATCGATAAAATATATGTACATTTATTTCCAGTTAAGCTACTGAAACTAAATATTGGTTCATACTTCGGCTGAAATAAAATTATATTCGTTACTCGATTTGTCTAATCAATTTCTGTCATCGGTAATTAATGTTATTTAAACATCTGCCTGCATTATTATCCCATATTAATTATTTGTCAAATATCTCAGATGACATTATTTTTATCGGTTGTTGCGTATAGTTTTAATACTACAGCTATACAAACTTCAGCTACAAATCTATCTGCCATCAATTATCTGATTTCTATCGAGTGTTCTCATGAAACCTATCTGATAGCGAGCTTAATAGTAGCAATTTTACATGTGAGTTGTCACCGCACTCAATGATCTAATTGAACTCTAATGAGTTTAATGATAAATAATAGCTGGAGTTCTTCCGGCATATTATTGAAATCGACGAGTCTTATCATTATATTTTAGTCGCAACTCGCTTTTGCACGTTTTTATTAAACTTGCGAAGGTTCGCAGATTGGGATTACACGCGCATTCCAGTTTAAACTTTATAGCTTGCAAATATATTGTGTACAAAGCCTTCCCATACATCGGTTTAGTCATCAATATCTTCATAAATTATATCACCCATCTGTCTCGTGTTTGCCATAGTCATTCATGTGTCAGATTCCGGTTCTCGTAGGTAAAATGCCACGGTCGAACGCCTGCCTTGCGTAGGTACGCCCGCTAGTGTGCCTTCGGACGTCTTATAGTTATGTTGAAGGCTTATCTAGTACCCCTCCTGAGTTATTGTCCAGAACTTTTGATTTTCATTTGATGATATTTTTGGTCAAGCACAATGATTCTGCCAACTGTTGAGTATGTGAAACCTTTAATATCCCTAGTGAAGTACCGAGAACACGAGATGTTCAGAAGTAATGCATGCAGGCAATAACGTTGAATTTAATGTTCACCATTAAATATGAGGGACGTTAAGTTGCCAAGTCATTGTTCTATAAGTACTCGAATGCATTTTATCGCATCCCTCGTATTGCATTGCACTGAAATAGGTGAATTTAGCTACCTGCTATTTCCTTCGATATTTGCATGAGTAATATTACCACTATGCTGACTGAATTCTCAGTCGAAAAATTACTTGTGTGACTTACTGAATCGTTCTATTGCCTGCATATTTTCCCCAAGTCATCCATTGTGACTTTATTTGTTTTAACAATCGGCTTCCAATGTCTAGCCACATGGCGGTGAGATCATTCTCATACAAAAAACGAGACTACTTACTCATGTATGCAAATAAAAGTCTATATTATAATCTACAGTTTGCTATTCGCAATTCGCTTTCTAAGAGCAGTAAAAATCTTTAAATTATCATAATTAAACCTTTATTCTGATATCATTTCGTCATTAAACTGTCGTTGTGGAAGCAAACGATGCTTGCAATGAGATACTGCAGTATTTTTGTTGGCCATTACGCATCATTAAAATAAATTGTTCATTGTTAGTTTTTACAATTATCTCAGGTGTGTCACGTAGTAACACAGATTTTAAAAATAAACATTGTCTATTTATCTAGTCACTTACATGACATATTATTTTACGATTGGAGAAGTGGTTTTTTTAACTCAGTTTTTTCGCTAATTTTCAAACGTCTTTTTGGATTGCTTTTCAATGGTGCTTGTTGATGCTGCAGCCAATGATAAAAATATCAGTTAATAGTAAAGATTGTACCTACCTCGCGCAGCAGCATGACTTACGTCCACGGCACGCGATCTGGTTCTCGACGTGCCAGGAATGCTGCTTTTTGTCGCACCCGATCATTATGATTATCGTCGCGTATGAGACATGGCCCCGATATTTGTAGGGCTACCTGAACTGTATGTCATCGGGTTTGCAAGTTAAGGTTTGGACGACCCATTTCGGCTCTATCTAAAACTTGTAAATCCAATTTTCCAAATCTTTCACATTGGATTATTGGATATTTTTTACCTGTTCCTTACTGACTAATGAATTCATCTTGGTGACTTCAGCGTTAAATATTTGTATTCGTTACAAAAATCTTTTGCATTTCATCTTAAAGCGTATCAGTAAAAAAAATTATAATGGCCAGGTACCATCCCTGCTCAGTGCGGTGACGCCGACGTTGCGTCACGATACGACACGACGCCGAGCGTCGCCGGAATGTTATCATAGATACTGAAGAGTACCTAGAATCCAACGATTACTTAATCATTTGCCTTCCTATAACCTTGAAGCATATCGTTGCGCATCCAGAAGACTTTTTGGCAATTGTGTGTGTGAGGTCAAAGTTGTAGATTCGACTGTGTTTCGAGTTGATAAGTCTTGCGATATTGTTGTTGAAGTGGCTAAACACTTGTCGACCATCCTTTGATTAGTTGCTGTAGGTACGTGTTTTGTACAAGAATGTGGTAGCAGGCATGTACTGGAAGTGGAAGGGCGTGGCAACAGACACTTCGTCGAATAATAATTGATTGGTCTTATGACCTTTTCCTTCCCATTCCTCAGTTAATTCAACTTCTGTATCGTCAGAACCTGGTTTGATTGATTCTTACACAGAAATTCCTGTCATGTCTGCCTTTTCTTTGGTTGTTTGCTGTCGTCTTCTCTTATCATACATCAACGCTGCCACGTTGCTAGGTCAGCCGGTTGCTAACTCGCGAAGTTCCGTTTCGACCGCTCGCCGACATTGCTTGCCCACTTTCTTTACACTTGTCGGCGGAATTCCTTTTGACGTTTGACTTGACTTGAGAATTTTAGGTTGTACTACAGAAGTACTTGTTGGTACTCGAAGAGTATGTTTGTTATTATCTCGGGGCGAAGCGGGGGGAAGCGCGGTCAGCCAAGCGCAACAGTGCGCCCGCGTGACCTCGTTCCCACGCCGAATGCCAGCCACCAGGTGCCATCATCACGACTATCCACCATACAATACCATGCCCTTGACTACGTTAAACAGGTGTTCATTATGCAAAAGTTAACAATGTAAAAGTTTATTCACAAACTGATGGATGATACGTCACAGTTACATCGAATAATTATCTCCTGAGGCACAATTTTGATGACTTCATTTAGTAGGTTAACGTCGTTTTCTATAAGTTGGTACGGTAGACGGGTGAAAGTGCCATGACGGCATCTTAGACGACCTTGCCTGTCTCCTTAATGCATAACAATAGTCTCGGGTGTCATACGCGGTGTATAGAGAACCCGATTTGCGGTCGACGTGTACTTGGGGCGGGCTGTGAACTTCACGGGGTATCGAGTTCAGCCATATTTACGACGTTTATAGTACTGCAGCTGTTGCTTTTGATAATATATTGAAGGAGCAAAAACAAAGAGTTGAACTGGAGTAGACAGACACTCACCATCTAAAAGATTTCTGTTTGCACTTCAGGTTTTTTCCCAAAAGGGTTTTTCCTCGGTAGCAATATATTTACTTTGACCAGTACCTCACCGGTTCATTTCAAGGAAATACAAAATTCCAGCTTAAAACCACATTAAGAATTTTCCTCTTAATGAACGCAATTGTGCCAATGCAACACTTGAGAGAAGGGTCGAGCAAGGTGGCGGGCCATGGCGTCGTCCGCAAACTGGGTTATGCTAGACAGAGACAACGGGTGGTCATCTCTGTCTAACACCTCGCCTATTGGATGACACAGAGATGCGTGCGCGAATGCATTCATGATTAGACCTGATTTGTAAAATCCCCAACTATATTTTTTTACCAAGTTCTAACTTTTCCTTGTTATACTGTAACCGCATCATTGTAGTTCTCTCGAAGTATCTGTAGTAAGAATTCACAATCGTGATCAATGTAAGTACTGATCCAATTATCATATAGGTACGTATCATGACCTCAACAACGTTGACGTAAATAATTTTCACAAAGTTTCCTTATCGACACGCAGTTTGAGCAGTATCTAAGAGCCGCTTTCGTTTCCAATCTGTCGTTGATGTAATCACGTATACGCATCGCGTTTGCGGAGAATTCACGCTATATCAGCGTCTTCATTTATTAAACTTTTGCGTTTTCCCATGGAAAACATTCCTCTGAGGTATTGGATATTACATTTTGATTTGTCACTTAACAGAAAATCAATCGAAAGCAACGCTTTTCCACCCATACGTCAAATATTTGTACCACAGTAACAACATGCGCTTGATTGGTTTTTTATTGATCAGATACCGCCTATGCGACAAACCAAACATTCCATTAAAATTTATTGACACCAATGCAATCTTTATCATCGGTATTCGCGCACAAGAACAGCTGATTGTACGCCGATCATTGACGGGGTCGACGACCGTACTTTCGCCGCTCCCACGATGCTCGTTGCTCAACGCACGAGCCCCTAAGACAACGCTGACTCGCTGATCTTAGAACACATAAATACATAGCCGTTTTAGCGGCCCGACATCGTTAACTAAAGTGTCGTGGCAGATGGTCGCTAAGTACTCTCGCAATGTTCGCATCTCTTTGACATTGGAGAGTATTTTTGTCACATTTTTATCTTGATGTGTTTCCAAATTGCAAGCCTGAGTAACATCGTAAAAATTATGTCGTAAATATAGGATTGCAATGTTATATCGAGCTTGCAAAATTTTATTTGAATATATCTGGTGGATATCAAGCACTCATTTTAGAACTTGCATTGATCGATATCATAAAACTCTTTCTGATGAGTTATGTGGTTCCAAGCCTGAGTCGATTGTGGAGAAAACGGGCAAGGTACTCTCATCTGCGGTAAAGAAACTAATGACACCCGAGGAAGAAGATGAAGAAGCTGCTTACGACAGAGCAGAAGATCTGGTAAGACCAGGTCTTGAAGCTAGAGGAAATGTAGAAGACCTGCTAGAAACACAAAAATCACGCTGTCCTAGGTATTAAAGCTAGAAACAGTAGATAAAGTATAGTACTGCTACATCAAAATAATGTACTCGATGCTCTTGAATTTGAAGGAGCTATATCTGGGTGTATCAAGTGTGTGGTAGGAGTAGAATTATCGTAAGTGTCCGTGACGTCAATTCTTACATCAGTTTTATTTAAGGCGGATTTATCTACTGTTATCGAAATATATTCTGCCTTTCTATGTGTTTCGAAATTTACATACACCTAATATTTAAATGTTCTAATACAGTTAACAAGACTTCTTCACCATATGAGTCTTCATTCGCGTTTTGCTTCTTTGGTTCAATATCAAAGGTCTCTATAAGTTCTATTATATCTGTAATAGTAGCAGCTGTACTATTCCTCGCTACAGTATATTAAATTACTTGTAACCTAATAAGTATCATTCTCGTTTGACGGTTTGATCATAATTCAATAGTACCAATTCATAACTGAGTTGATTCGTTACGTTTAGTTAGACGATTCTGTTCGGTAAATCTGCAAATCTATGGAATGCGTTCAGAAATGGATACGTTTAGGAAAATGTATTATAGGATCTGATGAAGTAATTTATTTATGTTTTTATTAACATCTTTAACGACTGATATTGTTAGGCATGGAATATTAGGGTTTTGTTAATGCATCAGAAAATGCAACACTTGATGTTAGTCCTGTCGCAAAACGATGATACCCATATTACCCACACCACTAACGGGCTAACATATTCAAATATATTTTACTGTTTGTTTACATTGCGGTATTACCTAGGAATAACATGAGTACGAGTAGGTAGGTATTTATTCGTTTCAAATAAATAAATTAAGTAACACGTTTTCAGACACAAAAACATAGCAAAAACTCCACCCTTTTCTGGAATTTGAACCCGGTAGAAATTGCTTCAAAATTCTCCAGTGTAAGGCTATATTTGCAGTTGGGCAATTAAATCAAGAGAGCATATTCTGCAGGAACAGAAAAAGGGGATCACCCCGACCCCTAAGGAAAATGATCAAAGTCCATCCACACGTTTTGAGCGCAAATATACTGTTTCATAAAAGTATTGCTATTGACAATATCAAAAGCATTACCAGATTACGATTTCGTTAATAATCATCATCACCGTGACATGAATTAGATGGAGGTAAGTGTCTTGGTCATGCTGATACAAAATATCTTTATTATTGGTCACCAAAAAAAAAAGGGTTGGCATAAAACAAACAAGGTTTTTTAAAAACACGTACTTATAATGAACAATGTTTAAAACAATTTGAAATAAAACAATGTTTCTTAATAAGTATGGGATTTAAAATCACAGTTTCAAACAATGTTTTAAATAAAACATGGTTGAAATCAAATTTTAATAGCGAATGAGTGGAAATAAATGAAAAGTTATACAAATATTTAGGACTTGAAATAGCTCGAAAAGGAATTAAAAAGGTGAGATAGTAGATTAGATTATTAGATCTATTTGTCATTAATTTAATTTGGATTTGTAATTAAAGATTTTTTATTACTAAATTTATTCAATCAAATTCAAACAGTAACAATTTATTATTGTCAAAAAAAGTAAGTAGGTATGTATGTTCACAGATTAGATAGTATAATACTAGTAAGACTAACTAACTGTAATTAGTATGTTATTCTGATCGAATTTTGTAAATGTATCCTCATGTTAATTTTAAAATATTGTAAATATTAAATACATATTGTAAATATTAGTTACTATGAAGGTTGTTCAACATCTGAAAAAGTTGTGTTATCAGACTTACAAGTTATTTTACGAGAACGTGCAATTCTCTAAGATTCCTAAACATATTAAATATTTATAAAACATCAGCACTGATGTATTTGTTTTGTAAACTTACTATTGTTGTTACTACGCTCACGTCTTTAAGTCGTACAAGTCGTCGTCTTCTGCGTTATCTATGGAAAATATTAAAAACGTAACTTCTTTTATTGACTAATCCTTGACGTAGTAACATATCTAAAGTATATTGGCATGCCGCATGACTAAGTGGTATTATCAAGCCAAGTTATCAACAATTTTTTCCTTCATTGAGGAATGTATTAAGTCTGGGAATGTTGATAGTTAATGCTAAATCACAGGCAGGAAAAATTCAATATTATTTTTTGTAGGAGAACGTTTGACCGGTGCTGAGTTTCGGAGCACATTTTCCGTATGCCATATTTTTCAATTACATTAGTTCTACAAACCGACTTATATTCTATAGAACTTAACATTCGCCTGTTCATAAAGTTTTCCTCGAATAAAGGCTTCTACAGACCGGCGCGACTCCCGACGCGACACAAAGGCACCGCTCGTCGCGCGACGCCTTTGTGTCGCGTCGCGTGTCGTCTGTCTGTAGAAGCCTTAAGGCTTCTACATACCGGGGCGACTTGTCGCGCGACGCGACGCGACACAAAGGCACCGCTCGTCCCGCGACACGCGGGGCCTTTGTGCCGTGTCGCGTCGCGCGACAAGTCGCGCTGGTATGTAGAAGCCTTTAATCACGGTATTAACCCAATTTGTAAAATGTTAATTAGGTGAACATACAGCTTATCGCCCAAAACCTTGGGTCACGCTCACGACTCACGATTAGCGGCTTTCCCATAGTTTCCAATTGGGTGCAAAGTGAATTAATATTTATTTAGCGATTACCATTTCGTTGTAGTCGTGTTTCATATCTCGCCACGCTATATCTTATCGCTGATCTCGGTTATTATGATGTGCCGGAATTCTATTCCGTGTATTTTATTAAGTATTTCTTTGAAATGTTGGGAAATTAATTTTCCAATTTTTTGTAGGTCTGTCACCAGGCTGTATCTCATGAACCGTGATAGTTACACAGTTGAAATTTTCACAGATGATGTATTTCTGTTGCCGGTATAACAACTAATACTAAATAACATAATAAAAAAAATATTTAAGGGGGCTCGCATACAACAAACGTGATTTTTTTGCTCGTTTTTGCTAGATATTGATAACGGCAACAGGTAGACGCTTGAAATATTCACAGAATATTAAGTTATATATTCACTTTAAAAATAAATAATTAAATTAAAATAAACCAAATATTTAAGGGGGGCTCCATACAACATACGTGATTTTTTTGCCATTTTTAAAGATAATGGTACGGAACCCTTCGTGGGCGAGTCCGACTCGCACTTGGCCGGTTTTTTTATTATTTAAATTAGCCAACGGAATTAAAACATCAAAATGACCTTCAATAAAGTTTCCTGAGAATCGGATTATTTTGACTCCCTGCCGTGCTTCCCCAAAACCAGCAATAAAAATACCATCCTGAAACACTTGGAACTCAAATGAGAATAATTCTGCCGCTGCCATTTTTTTTTTTGGGTGGTAAATTATCAAATAACTTCTCCCGCTCTGGCCGGAGCGGGGAGGGCGTGTCAGACTGTTACTGACTAAAACCCACCCGTGTTCCTTCAAATGCCTGTGTGCCAGGGCCACGATATCCCTTTCGGACAGGCTCGTAACCCTGGCAGGCATTAGCCCTTTCGGACCCCGTCAATTGGTGCTGACATCTCTTTGAGGCGCGCATGGAACACATTGCGCCGTCGACCCGGGCCTGGTCCTTATCGGACGGCGAGCTACCCATCGCTCACCGTCCGCAAGCCCGCGCCCACGGTGGCCGGGAATCGGCCTGCGATTCCCGACGCCCGGGGCGTCTCCTGCGGTGACTAAGGGCGTGACGGCGCGAACCCTGCCTCACCCTCACGCGTTCCGCCTCCTCCTTACTACTTTTACTGCATTACTGCTTTGCAGAAGGAGGTGACGGCCTCCCGTGCACTCTCGCTCCGAACCATGGCCTGAACCAGGGCCAGATGCGAGAGATCGCCGCCGCCGATCGCCTCCGTGAGGACATGGCGGTGCTCCGCCCAAGCAGGGCAGACCTCAACCGTAGGCTTCACCGTGTCCTCCGGGCGATCCACACAGTGGTGACACCCGGGAGTTTCCTCCCGGTTTATTCTGAATAGGAACCTCTCGAAACAACCGTGTCCGGTGAGGACGAGCGTCAGGCGGAAGGTGAGGAAGCCGTGGCGCCTCTCTAGCCACTCCTCATAGAGGGGACTTATCGCCACAATTGTGGCATGCAAATTCTTTGCCAAATAGTAAATATCCCTGGCGATGGCGCATGCTTATTTTCATCTCTCTCCTATTTGGTGAACAGTAACGGGGCCATGTCATTGTCTTCTCAAATTCGAGACAGCATTGTGCGTCACGTGTCTAAAAACTGGGAAATATTCCAACCTTTCACCCAGGATCGGTCAGGAGGAGCTGTTTATGGTTCAAGCGTGAATACGTCGCTGAAATGTCTTGTAATGGCACCTACGGAACCACCTGTGAACTCATGGCAGCGGGAGAACTATTCCCGTTTGATTTCCAGGTGTTTCAAGATGGTATTTTTATTGCTGGTTTTGGGGACGCACAACAGGGAGTAAAAATAATCTGATTCTCAGGAAATTTCAATGAAGGTCATTTTGACGCGTGTCAGACTTTTACTGACTAAAACCCACCCGTGTTCCTTCAAATGCCTGTGTGTGCTAGGGCCACGATATCCCTTTCGGACAGGCTCATAACCCTGGCAGGCATTGGCCCTTTCGGACCCCGTCAGTAAAATGGGAATAGTTCTCCCGCCTTTTTCCAACCCTTACAACACCAGCCTAAACCAAAGATACTAAGCAATAAAATTAAAATACGAACGTAGGTATTCAAGTACACTTTTCTAGTAAGAACGACTAATACTAAAAACTATTATACTCGTAGTAATACCACAGTGTGAAATACCTACACAATAAGTAATTCGCAAAGAAATAAAAATAACAAAATTCCAACCCGGCAATAGGTAAAAACACAATTATTATCCTCCAATTTAAAATTAGGAAGCGAAACAAACCAAAACGAAAACCAAACAACGACGATGAAAAATATTTCAAAGCAAATTAGTAGTAAGTAATAACAAAATATCGCAGAACAGAAATTTCGGTAACTATAATAGCTTGAACGTGTATCGCTTAGGTTTGTATTCTGTGATTGATACATGACTTCGTTTTTTATACGATCGGCTTGCAAGCCGCGATTAAGGTTAAACATTGTGAAGTTTTATTTATTTATTTATTTAAACTTCTCGCACACTATAAGGTACAAAGGCGGACTTAATGCCTTAGGCATTCTCTACCAGTCAACCAAGGGTGGTGAAGAGATAAGATGGCGGGTGCTCTGATGGAGAGAAAATAATAATATTAAAAAATATTAAATTCTAACCTATTTATAATATTAATAAAATAGGTGCTCAAGTACATAAATAGATTATAAACTTATAATACATATACATACGTACATATACACTATAACATATCCCTATATTATATATATATATATAAATATAATACATACAAATTCAAGGAAAGGAGGCAGTTGAGATGACTCTACGCTATTTATTTTGTAAATAACTGCAATTTCCGCTTAAATGCATACCGACTGGTGGCCGTCCTGATATCAAGAGGAAGCGCATTCCAGAGAAGAATGGACTGAATATGATAGGAAGAATGAACAAAGTCAGAAGTATGAGAAGGACAGAGTAGAAGAAGATTGTTGGAAGAACGCAGGTTCTTAGCGTGTGAAGAACATAGATACTGGAAGTGAGACATAAGATAAGAAGGAGGGCTGGGAGAGTTGAGAAGGGAGAAAAGTGAGGTCAAAGCGCGCAAACTTCTTCTCTGGCGAATGGACATCCATTTGAGCTCAGTCCTGTAACTCGACACATGGTCATATTTTCTTAGATTAAATATGAACCGGATACCATTGTTGAGTAGTCTGTCGAGCTTATCCAGCAAAACCGCATTCAAGTCAAAGTAGCACACGTCACCATAGTCGATGATAGGGAAAATCAAAGTCTGCACAAGCATAGTCTTCGTCTTAGCGGGCAAAAACCTTCTCAGACGATACAGGGATCGCAGAGTACCATTGACCCTTTGACTAACACTAGAAACCTGGCGTTGCCAGCCCAGCGTTGTGTCAAGATGCAAACCGAGATCTTTCACTGTAGGAGTAATGGGTATGACGGTACCATTAAAAATAAGAGGAGGAAGAGAGCTAAGTGCCACCCTACCCATCATGCGCGAGCTTCCAATTACAATGGCCTGACACTTTGAGGGGTTTACTGACACCCCAAAACTATCAGACCACTTTTTGATAGAGTCTAAGTCTCGGTTTACATCTGCTATAGCGTCCGATAAACTCTCCACCCGCTCAGCCGCATACAACTGAAGATCATCAGCATAAAGATGATACGAACATCGAAGACAGAGAGTTATAAAATTAATGAAGATGGAGAATAACAATGGAGAAAGAATACCGCCTTGTGGAACACCAGCATCCAGGTCGCGCCAACTCGATGAGCTCTCATCAACGCGAACCGATTGCCGACGTCCCCGAAGATAAGAAGAGAACCATTCCAGGGCCTCGGGCGAAACCATAAGATGAGAGAGGATAGAAAGGAGAATATCATGGCTGACAGCATTAAAGGCATTGGAGAAATCAATTAATACCAAAACGGTAACCTTGGTATCCTCCATTGCTTCTCTAATGTCGGCAGTCACTTTAAGGAGAGCGGAGGCTGTACTGTGCCCAGGCCTGAATCCAGACTGGAAAGAGCTAACAAGGTTGTTCTCGTGGACAAACCCTGTAAACTGCTTGTGTACGCAGGCCTCAAGCACTTTGGACAGGAATGGGAGAATGGAAATAGGTCGAAAGTGGCTGGGTAGAGAGGGATTTGAAATCTTAGGAAGTGGGCGGACAACAGCCATACGCCACAGGTATGGGAAAAGTCCAGAATCAAGAGAAAAGTTGATGATGTGGGTAATCGGAGGGAGAAGGATATCAAGCACCCAAATAACCATACTACGACTGATGCCGTCATAGCCCACAGCCTTGGATTTTATGGAGAGGATAATCTTTTTAATTTCGTCCAAGGTGACTAGAGAGAAGTGAAATGGTTCTATGATGGGACTAGCTAGGCCAGTAATGAAATCGACCGTCTGGGACAACATTTGGGAATCCAAATGACAAGTGGTTGTGAAGTGACGGTTGATATCATCAAGGCCAATCGTATTAGGAAAATCCACATGACGTGGTCTACCGATACCAAGAGTACCAAGGAACTTCCAGATATCAGCAGGTGAAGAAGAAGATATGTTCTCTAGAATATGGCGGCGTTTAGCGTTGCGTATCATCTGATTACACCGATTTCTAGCAGCTTTGAAAAAGTTGCGATTTTCTTCACTGCGATCCTTTTTAAATTTACGAAAGGCTCGATCCCTGCGCCTCATCGCCATCCGAACCCCTGTCGTCATCCAAGGAGCAGGAGGACGCCGGAGTTTAACCTTCTTAACAGGAGCGTGTTTGTCGTAGAGCGCAAGGACCGTCCGATTGAAAATACGCAGCTTATCGTCTACAGCTGTCGCCGCTGCCAGGTGTTCCCAATTGAGGTCTGACGCATCCTGACGAAGCTTCTCAATGTCCATGCGCGCAAAACACCGCATGTGCAGAACTTTTGGGATAGGTTTAGGCGGTTTTAGGACATAAGAGACGAAAATGAGGTCATGATGGGAGAAACCAGGAGCAGGACACTGACCATGAGAGGAAACAAGGGAGGGAGTGGATGTAAGGATTAGGTCAAGCCAAGTGTCATCGCCTGAGATATTAAATCATCGCCTGAGATAAAAAAGTTTTCCCCTTGGCATTCTCGACTTTAATGCTATAAATGCAACGTTCAAATTACCTGAATACCAATTAGAACCTCATTTCATTATCTTTTAGCAGATGCCTGCATACTGAAAAATACTGGCCACCTAGAACTGGCATAAAAACTTTAGAACGTTATCACGCCTGCACTGAAACATACTGGCCACCTAGAAAAAAAACTAAATATAAACCTCAAGAAACTTCCAAAAAATCTTATTTCAATGTAAAATATGCATTAACGCGTTGTCGTAAAATTCAATTTAGATCTTTATCGGCCTCCGAATTCTAATTTCAATGTAAAGTATGCAATAACTCGTTGCCGTAAGATTCAATTTGGATCTTAACTGCATTTAGTACATTTTTCATAAAAACATTAAAAACCCTTATTTTCACCCTTAAGCGCCGAATTTCGTAAAATCCTTTCTTAGTGAGCACTTAGAAGTCGAAAGGAACAATCAGGCCAACATTCATGTCTCTAACTTTAAAAACATAGGAGTTTCATACAAACTTTGACATCCCTTTTCAACCGCTTAAGGTGCGAATTTATAAAAATCCTTTCTTAGTGCGCGCCTGCACCCCATAGAGAGTGCTTGTGCCAAATTTTAGACCTCACGGTCCAGTAGTTTCCGAGATTTCGTGATGAGTGGTCAGTGAGTGGACTTCTCTTTTATATATATAGATGTAACAAAAACCCTGTTGTTCCTTCTACCTACGTTTTAAGAATCGGTATGCATACGTAATAAAATAAAGCAAGTCATTTATAAAAACTGTTCATCAAAAAAGTAAAATAAATAATTGAAATAAATATTTAATTATTAATATTTGTAATGTTTAACTGATTTCTAACCTCTTTAATTCTTTGATTTTGACTTCTCGACTAGCCAATGCTTCTTCGATCAATAATAGCACGGTTACATTTTTTAAATTATTATTCCACCAATGTTGTGCTTGTCGGTAAATGTATACGTCCCTAAAAGGAACAACAGGGTTTTTGTTACATACTGTATATAACATAAAGTGTAGGAGTTTTTCGTCGTGTAGTAACAATAGTATTAACAAGTTATTAGTTTATTACATAGCCGACTATGTAGTTCAGACGGATTTATTGGATTAATAGTGCGGCGAACTAATTGAAAGGTAACTCTAGTACATAGACACTGTTCTGTTTTGAAAACTGAAATATAAAACTTGAATTTTACGAAAGCCCTGCTTAATTCACCGCACTATAATACCAATACGAGTTCCTTTCCACTCAGAGAAAAAAGGACAAAAGTAACTATGAATTACTTCTCAAAAAAAATAGGGCTGTATAATGAATTAATTTACAGCTCACCCATAGCGGTCACTGACCTTTCATTAACATAAATATTAAACGATGAGATTCTATTAACCCACTTAGGAATGTACCTTCTAACTGATGTCGCCATAGCTGGGTGTAAAATGAGAGCACCCATTTACAATTCGTTCTTCATTATTTAAACGGTTCACTAGCAATTATAGCTGTTGTTCAAGCAAGTATGGGCTCGTTTGATGGGATGATTTATTAACACGATGGTCGGTATGGTCACCCTTTTGGTAAGCAGAGATAATTTATTAAGTATTCTATAGGTCTATCAAACGGTTAGTCCCGCTATGGTATGGTCCCGGTATGGCACCCTCTTAAAATACCTATCAAAAAGTCCCGCTATGGTACCCTTCAGTTTTTGGTACTGTTGTAAAGAAAAGTTATACAATGCGTTAAGAAAAAAATAGTATTAATAAAAAATATCTTTTCTTAACTATTATAGTTAAGCAAGATAATATTTATTAATACTATTTTTTAAACAAATCACGCTCGGTAATTGTCGTTTCACTTCAGGTAGTTACCTGACCAACCGGTTTTTTCGTAAAACAATAGAGACGAGCCCTTCCTCGAATTCGTATCTAGCTCTTCCCTTTTGTTTTTATGAAAATAGAGAGAGACAGTATTATTCCGGGTTTAGTTTGCTATTTGCAGCTGTACTTTTGCGATATGAGTAATTAGGATAGCTTGTTAGTTTATCTATTGCAATGTCTGGGTCAAGTAGTTCACGTGGTGTAAATTTAATAATTATTGACAGTCGACGCGGTGGAAAAACTTTATTACGTGCCGGACATAAATATATTAAACGCAGAGAAAATAAAAATTCAAGTACTTGGCATTGTGTAAATAGGAGAAATAGTATTAAATGTAGTGGATATATAACTATTGAGAATACCAATAATACAATAATTAAAGATTATAAACACAGTGATCAGTGCGTGCCACATTTTGAAGACAATGAAGTTCAAATGGCTATAAGTGAGTGCAAAAAAGAAGTAAATTCAAATTACGGATCAGTACAGAAAATTTTCGAAAAACACATGGGTAACTTAAAAGACAAAGGGTTACACCTTACAGGAAATGTTCCTGACTATAAAAAATTAAAAACAGTATTATACAGACACCGAAATAAGTCGTTGAACGTACCAAAAACACAATTTAAGAATGTGGAAGAAATTATAATACCAGAAGAATTTAATAAGTATGTATTGGCTGATTATTGTAATGAAGACTGTAATCGAATAATTATATTTTCCTCGACAGAAGTAAAGGAACATATAAAATGTGTAACGCATTACTTTGGTGATGGCACTTTCGACGGCTGCCCAAACCCATTCGAACAAGTTTATGTCATTCATGGAGACATGGGAAGCACTGAGTTATCCACGAATGTAGCACCATTATTTTATATTCTGTTAAAAAACAAAGAAGGGAAAACTTATGAAAAAGTTTTCGAATTGATTAAACAAACTTTGCCTGAATGGCGTCCATCGAAATTTACCTTCGATTATGAAATGGGAGTAATAAATGCAGCAGCGAAGATTTTTCCTGATATCAAAATAAATGGATGTAACGTACATTTTCAAAAGAACGTTATCAAAAAAGCGAAATCTTTAAATCTCATGGAACACGAAGAGTCCTCGAACCATGTTAAGCAATGCATAGGCTTGGCGTTTTTGCCAAAACAAGATATTGAAGACGGCTGGCTGCATATAATGGAAAATAGGTATAATATCTTGGTTACTTTCCAAAATGATGTTTGAGTACTTAACTCTAATTATATGGCAAAAAAGTAAAGAACAACAATATCAGTAAGGACCTGTTAATTTCATTGCTTTACAAGTACGAACGTTTAATAAGTATTTTTTTCAGTTTCGACGATGAAGCTATGACCAAATTCAATGACTATTTTGTCACTCAGTGGCTTGAATATCCAGACCTCATTTGGTGTTGCCATAATGAACGCCATAGAACAACTAACTTGGCGGAATCATGGAATGGCAGATTCAACAAAATTATTGGAAAAAATCCCAGTTTATTATTGTTTCTGCAAACAATTGGCAACGACACATGTCACTTTGATATAAAACAAGCCAAGTAAGTTGTATTTTTTAGACAATATTTTTAAGCAGATATAATATTTTTAAAAGCAGATATATATTTTTTTACATAATACGAGTACATAGAAGAATTTGAAAATGGATTTGATTTTATTTATTTTGGTAGATATTATTGGTTGTCGCCTTCTATTACAGACGGTTACTGAAAAAAATATAGCTTAACTTAAATAACTGATGATTTTTGTTATAGCTTTCGACTAAAAAGATCACCTATAAATTCAAGAAAAAGAACAAGTATAGAAATCGACCGCCAGATTCAAAAGCTAACAAAAAGTTACGAAAATAAAGCTATCTCCATTGGTGATTTTCTGATTAACATATCAAAGTCAATATTTCGATCAGAACATTTAAAAAAATAGTTTATTTTAATTTTGTTTTTAGCCTATTAAAATGTTTAATACTTTTTCTCGATGTTGATTATTTTTTGTAGTTTATGTTTACAATTTGCGCCTTTTTCTCCATGTTGATTATTTGTAATTAATATATTTGTCTAGTTGGTTGTTGATTATTTTTGTAGTTTATATAAATTTACAATTACTGCCTTTTCTCAATGTTGATTATTTGTAACTAATATTTATGTCTGGATGTTGTTTTTATTTGTAGTTTATAATATTTACAGTAATACTTTTCTGAGATGTGGATTTTTTATATTTTTTTTATTGTTGATTATTGGTAATTAATATTGTTGATTATTTTAAAAATTACATTGCAATTAATATTTCGTTTTACTGTTTGATATTTTTTTATAAATATTTTGAATTAATAAAAGACTGATTTAATATCGCAAACAGACGTTTTATTGATACACTCCTAAAAGTATTTATTTATAGATACACTTTTCTTTTCAGTTGTACCTTCTATTGTCTAACGTAGATCTAAAAGATGGGTACCATAGCGGGACTTTTTGATAGGTATTTTAAGAGGGTGCCATACCGGGACCATACCATAGCGGGACTAACCCCTATCAAAGGTCCTTGCAGTACAGTGACTCAGCGTTTGGACTGAACTTCTTTAGCAGCATTTAAAATAACTGCTTTAATTGGTACAATGTATGGAACGCCTCTTGGTCATGTGATTAAGTGTCGGTTAGTAGTTGAAGATTAATAATAAAATATTCCTATGAGCACAAAAAAGTGTTACTGCATAATTATAACATTTTTATCATCGTGAGAAAAAGCTAAGAATAAGCTTGCCTTGAATCAGTTGTGGTGCTTCCGTATCGTAGCAACATTTTTATGGTTAATTTATTAAATAGAAGAAAACAGATTATTTAATTACATTTTAATGACGTAGTATCTTGCTAATTGTTACGCTAAAAAAATAAATATTTCCTTTAAATATTAGTAGTTAAATCCCTTATTTTTTGTTTGTGTATTAAAAATAAAATGAAAGCCAGGAAATGGCGATGAATTGTAATTAATTGTTGCCTTTTTAACGCTTCCTCTGGATTATGTGGCACACAACGAAGTCAGGGTCGCTACCGTTCTCGAGATGGGTAAGATTCTACGTGCTTTCGTTTACCTATTGTTTTGTTTGTTTGTGTGTGTCCAGTGTGCTTTACTGGTGAACATAGAAAGACCGCAAGGTTACCACGGTCCAACTGGCTCTTTTAGTATCAAATTATCTGTGTTCATCTTTATAGATTTACACCATTCCACATGTTATTTGAATATTTAATACTACAAAATGATGCATTGCGAAAACATACATTCGACAGCAGTATGTGCAAAGAACTTGAAGTATTTGATGTGCCGATAGCGTAGTTTCGAAATATTTAATTAAATAAACCAACCTAATCAACCTCGTCCTACTGGCCTTGCGGCCGTGCCTGACTCTTATCTCTTGTCCTAACATTCTTTGTACATTACAGGTGATGCAACAAGACGTAAAGAAAGAAAACCCGCTGCAGTTCAAATTCCGCGCCAAATTCTACCCCGAGGATGTGGCTGACGAACTCATCCAGGAAATCACACTCAAACTGTTCTACCTTCAGGTAAGAAGAACGATATACCTTACTGCTCCAGTATTATGGCTTACTGTACCTGGCCGTAAATATGGCGCTTCGGAGTTTTGAAAAAGTGCGGTTGCGTACAGCGTCATATCTGGCGGCACGGTTGCCGCAATGGTTAAGCGATTGACTGCTGCGCTGCGTGTCGCGGATTCGATTCCCGCACGGAACAAATATTTATATGACCTACAAGTCGTTGTTCCGGGTCTGGCTGTTTGTCTACGTGCGTTTAAATCAGGGACCATTTTGGTACTCATTGAAAGGGTTTTCGATAGGGTTTTTCTAAAATGGTAACCAAAATGGTCCCTGGGGCGGATATCGAAATAACATAATATTATGATTTTTTCATGTTACTGGGTTTCAAGTATAAAACCCATTTAATGGGTTATCATGTAACTCTTTCAATGGGTTTCTAGTATAAAACCCTTTCAATGGGTTACATCATGATAAAGGTAACATTAAATGGGTTACCCCTTCGAAAGGCTTAACTCTTACCCGGGGTTGTACGGTCCCTGGTTTAAATGTTTGTAACGCACCCACAATACAGGAGAAATTCCTAGTGTGGGGCACCGTATATATTTAAAAAAATATATATCTGTCACTCATACCTGTGGGCAAGCATATTCTTTCTATCTGTCTATATGTGGGCCAGTCAGTGTATAATTTTTACGCCCGTAACAGGAACACCTATTAGAAATAAGCAAAGAACGTATAGTTTCTCAAAACATCTGAAATAGAACGCTCTACTGCCGATAATTATAACGTGGGATCTATGAACGTGAGATACAGCGTTGTTAGGTTGAAAAACTACTTGCAATCATTATGATGAATAATGTCAAGCTGATAAGAGGTTGGACTTTTTAGGTGTGACTCGGGGTTTAGTTTAACTAATTATTTATTTTCAAAGATTTACGTGATATACGTCCTAAGTAGACTAGAAAAGCCAAGACAAAAAACTTGAAAAAAATAACCAACCGGCTTCTAAAAGAAACCACAAAGTGAACAAACTGAAAAATAACTTTAATTTCGAAAGACTAAAGAGACTATAGACTAAATTACTAGAAAACAAAATTACCTAACCAAGCAAAGTTAATATACATATAAATGTTCAAGGTTAAGGACCCACCGCGCAAGCTTCGTCTACCAAATAAAAAAAAAAATTATGTAAATCGGCCCAATAATCACGGAGACATACAGACGAACATAGAACCTCCTCCTTTTTTAAAGTCGGTTAAAAAGTACTCAGATTACCTCTGGAATTCCTACATCATACTAGCAACAGCTAGTCGACTACAGCAACAGCTGTAGTCGGCCATTGTTGGTTTACACAAGCATAGAAACATCTTGCTTGCATCTGTTCAGCAAACTTAATAGAATATTTCTATTCTATGTGGTAAATCCATTTATGTGTTTACCGACACAATCAATTATAGTTAATGCCTGAAGGGTCAGGGCTGCAACCTGCCATTACTTCGATTGTAGTCTTTAGCCCTACTTCCCATTGTTGGACAAAGGCCTCCGACTAAGTACTTCTATATTCTTTGTAATTGCCTACTTGTTGCCATTTCCGTGACCACTGAGGCACGGAAGGGTACGGTGGGTCAGTCACAAAGGTTAGACTACTCGGTAGCAATTTGTGTAACCCCTTTCTCAGGATACCACGCTATTTGGCGAGTTAAATTGAAACCCTTTAAATTCGGAATGGAGGTTCTCAATTCGATGGGAATTCATTCGAAATCCATGCGGGTGATCGTTGAATCAATTTTGCGATTCGTGTCAAATAAAACATGCCTATACTCCATTTGAAATAAGATTAGAAATTTAAATAGACCTTTTTTACAGTCCGTTCAGCCGATTTTGACTTCTATTCCGTAGGCAAAATGATAGCATTGAAAGCAAAAACGTGGTTACAATATAGCTGCCATTTGACATGCCACCAAAGCAATAGAAGTCAAAATCGGTTGAACCAACTGTAAAAAAGGTTTATTTCAATTTCTAATCTTATTTCAAATGGAGTATAGTAATGAGTAATGATAATGAATCATGAAAACCTAAGTGAACTATGAAATGGTTAGAAAGGGTTTAAAAACTGAGATTAGGATGATAGAGATGTATGGTTGAAGAAGACGGTTCGCAGAGTTCAAATAAATTGTGATAAGGGTTCGAGGATGACTATGGTGCAGCGTATCTCCTGGATCTCCACAAAAAGCAGCGGATCTAAGATTTTACTTTGATTGGCTGGTTTAGTTCTAGGTAGGGTTCGGGTATCACGATCTGTTTAAGTAATTAATTACTTTATCTACTAAATATTTGCATGCCAACACTAAATGGCAATGTACCTTTGCAGTGAATCTTATATGTAACATCTGTTGTATAGGTACAACAGATGTTACATATAAGATTCACCACATTTTGTACAAATATATGATTTAGATTTTTGGAATTACTTTCAGAAATTAGATTTTTTTTTGTACCCCTATTCTAACATATTCCTATCTCCGTTAGGTGAAGAACGCGATCCTATCTGACGAGATATACTGCCCGCCGGAGACGTCAGTGCTCCTGGCGTCGTACGCGGTACAAGCGCGGCATGGCGACCACAACCCCGCCGTGCACGGGCCCGGCTTCCTCGCCAACGACCGTCTGCTGCCGCAGCGAGTCACCGACCAGCACAAGGTGTGTATGGCTTACAAGATCTCTGCCAACATATTTTGACCTTTGCTCCGTTTCAAATCGGGCAAAGGTTCTGTTTTACTCAAAACTGGTGTAAATGGGTTACTGGGCTGCACAAGCTTGATCCTTGAATCAACTGGTTTTTCTCATTGTAGATGACATTTCTAAACCGCTTTCGGACTGAGGACGACGCTGCCTATGACAAGAAATTTGGACTCGTAGTTTGGTCCTTTCAACTGTTCATCCATGAACAGAACGATTTTTTTGGTGCATAACAGCAGGATTGAGTTTATTGATCGACCGCAATCTACATTGCTGTCATGTATACTTATACAAATTAACTAATAGTAACGTGTTATACAGATGTCTCGCGAGGAATGGGAGCAGAGCATCACGAACTGGTGGCAGGAGCACCGCGGCATGCTGCGCGAGGACGCCATGATGGAGTACCTGAAGATCGCGCAGGACCTGGAGATGTACGGTGTTAACTACTTCGAGATCCGCAACAAGAAAAACACCGAGCTGTGGCTTGGAGTCGATGCTTTAGGGCTCAATATCTACGAGAAGGATGACAAGTTAGTACTCTACTTTTTACCTTGTTCGACCGAAAATGTTTAGTTTTTTTTGCAGAAAACGAAAATAAAATTCGGCTTGGTTTGCAGTTTTCGGCCGAAATCCGAAAAGGAAAAAATGTTTTGTTGTTTGTCGATTAAATTACTTTATGTATTCAAACTTAAAATGTTGACCACTATTTAATTTGGCTTGACTGGTCAATGAAGAAGTCATTACTTTTATATAAATCATCTAGATCCACCCTTAGACATGTTGCGCCAATGGTAAAAGCAAACAAAAACTGCCCGTCTAAAAATTTACTCACACAAGTTTACCTTGCACTTGTACAATCTGTGCTCGGATACTGTATTCCGGTTTGGGGAGGTACAGCAAAGACCAAATTGATACAACTAGAACGAGCACAACGCGCACTCCTAAAGATTATGCATTTTAAAAGACTTAGATTCCCTACTGTAGACCTTTATCAAATTGGTGATGTACTCTCTGTCAGAAAGCTGTACATAGTCCAAACAATATTAAAAAAGCATAAGTCTTTGCCCCTTAATGTGGGTATTACCCCGAAAAGAAGGAAGTTCAGCATAGCAGATATACCATCAACAAAGACCAAATTTGCATGTAATCAATATCGTAAACGATCAGCTCAATTGTATAATAGAATAAATAAAAAGATAAATATACACTCGAAAAATAAATATGACTGTAAAGAAACACTAATTAAGTGGATAAAACCACTTACGTATGAAGACACAGAAGCATTGTTATAACACGGAATTATTCACATACTCACAGACACACACACCCACTTACTCTGACAGACACGCTCATACACACACACACACCCTTACACACACACACCCTTACACACACACACAAACATACAACACATACACGCACACTCACAACCTTTAAGTACACTCTTTAATTTTTTTTCTTTTTAATTTCTTATTTTGGTTAGCCTAGACTTAATATTCTTTTACATTTTAAAAATATTGTGTTAAGTAATTATCACGCTATACAAAATAGGGAGGGGCGGAGTCTTCTACTACAGACATTATTTGTCTAAAAGAAGATTCCGAACACAACAATTTGTAAGACCAATTATTTGACACAATAAATTTTATTTTATTATCCAAATGTAGTGGCTGTCGTCGACGGGCAATCATACTTAAGGACCCTAAAGCCTGATTTACACCATGCGTTTTAATTGCCTTTGGTGTTGTGGTATAAAAGTTGCACCAACCAAAAAGTGTTTAGGCGATGCAAGTCATTGATTGCTTCTATTTGATTGTATGAAACAGGCAAGAAATTTTGTTAGTGTAGCTGGCTTTAGAAATATTCAACTCTCTCTCACTGATGAGCAATCCCAGTTTACAAATGAAAAATACCCAACAACAATTTTCACCTAACTCCAAAAACTAACAGTTGTAGGCTTAATAGACTGTAGATCTGCAGAAAATTTTCTATTTTGTTAAGTACCTGGTACTTTTCACGGGCCTACGCTGTCCTCTCATACCTATTAACACTGTAATTTGAAAACATTGTAAAATCCAATTTTTTTTAAAAGAGTAACCGTGGAGTTTCTTGCCGGCTCTTCTCCATAGGAAACGACCAATTGGAACCGTGCACCTAGCTTCTGACGTTTCATAAGTGCCCATGTTGGTTTATGTGAAATAAAAATATTTTTTGATTTGATTTGATTACCATTGCACATTTTTACATTTCAGACTGACACCAAAAATCGGTTTCCCCTGGTCAGAGATCCGGAACATTTCGTTCAACGACCGCAAGTTCATAATCAAACCGATCGACAAGAAGGCACCGGACTTTGTGTTCTTCGCGCCGCGCGTGCGCGTCAACAAGCGCATCCTGGCGCTGTGCATGGGCAACCACGAGCTGTACATGCGGCGCCGCAAGCCCGACACCATCGACGTGCAGCAGATGAAGGCGCAGGCGCGCGAGGAGAAGCTGGCCAAGCAGGCGCAGAGGTGCGCATTGTGAACTGTCTTGTTACAAGCTAGGGGCTTTTTTTTTTTTTTAAGCGTAGCTCCACACTAGGAATTTCTCCTGTATCGTGGGTGCGTTTACAAACATTAAACTCACACACTCAAACAGCCAGACTCGGAACAACTACTTGTAGGTCATACAAATATTTGTTCCGTGCGGGAATCGAACCCGCGACACGCAGCGCAGCAGTCAATCGCTTAACCACTGCGCCAACCGTGCCGTTTTGTGATTTTAGCAACCATCATTCGTAATTATAGCTTTCAAGTTTCAGATTTAACGTCATTTTAAGTGTTGTACAATTAAATTACTATCGAATATTTTGGTCTACATATATTTTGTTCATTCAATTATAGTCTTTGTCAGTACGAGTTAGGGCCGAATTTTCAATCGTTATATAAGTTTTATCTGAATAATAATTCGGCGGTTTGAGCTTTTGTTTATACAATATGTCTATTTATTTTTTAAATAAAAGTTGTCTCACTGTTGTAAAATCTATCCTTAGTCTACCAATACATGGTAATAATAGTATCTAATACATGGTCTGTTACACTTCAATAAGATGCTACAAAATACAATAATCACAACATTAACATTCCTAATTCCAGAGAAAAACTCCAACTGGAGATCGCAGCCCGCGAACGCGCGGAGAAGAAACAACAAGAGTACGAGGACCGACTGCGACAGATGCAGGAAGAGATGGAGCGTTCTCAGGCGAACCTTCTGGAGGCGCAGGACATGATCCGACGGCTGGAGGAACAGCTGCGTCAACTGCAGGCCGCTAAGGAGGAGCTGGAACAGAGGCAGAATGAACTGCAGGCTATGATGCAGCGTCTTGAGGAGACTAAGGTATGATCATCACCTAGCTATTTTCCAACCATGAAGTCGGCTTCCAGTCTAACCAGATGAATATAATACGTTTCCCCTCGATTGCTGATGTAGGCTACAGTTAGCCATATAATAATTTATTATTTCTACAAAACGAACTAAAATTGAATGTCCAACAGAACATGGAAGCCGCCGAGCGTCAGAAGCTGGAAGACGAGATCCGCACTAAGCAGGAGGAAGTGTCCCGCATCCAACAGGAGGTCGAGATCAAGGACACGGAGACACGCCGGCTGCAGGAGGAGGTGGAAGAGGCGCGGCGCAAGCAGGTCAGTCGAGTTCGCTTACTGATGATTTAGTTATTTATTTGGTACTTGCAACAGCAATACATACAAGAAATTAAAAGAAAACTATATAAAATTAAAGTACTGCTATGTATGCCCGTTATAGGTATACACAGCATTTAAAGCATTGTTGGTTTCGGCATCAGCACACCCGACAACCTTGCAATTGACAATGAGTCTAAATTTTAGCAAATTTTTGTGGTTGCTGTCTGGAATGTTGACGTCACTTTTGGCATCACCACTCCTAAAAATCTTGAAAGTAATACCCATTAAGAAAACATTTTTGTTCATATTTAGGCTTTGGATTTATATTTAGATTTTGACCTTGGATTTATATTAGATTTTTGTCATTAGCATCCCCTGAAATCCATGCATTTTTAATGACATTTGAAATCAGAAAGTGGTGAATGACGTCATGGTACACACGCTGACCTCTTATTGTACGGAAATCATAAACAATGCGAGATCAGCTTATATTGGAAATGTATAGCTTGATGTGTAGCCGTCTGTACATGGAACCATAAAAATAACATAAGTTATTTATATTAAATATTTATGACTTTAAACATCTTGTATTTTTGGTCATTAATCAAAGGGGGTCATATCCACGACCAGATTTTGTTTATTTGGCGGCGCTAGCGGGTATCGACCGGGCCGGCGCCGGCCCAGTGCCGTGAGCTATGTTGGGTGAAATCTGGGCGTGGACAACAGCCCTAAGGGTCAATATTTTCTAAGAAATATTGTAAACTACGTAGGCCCCGCGGTTTCACTTGCATAAGTCTCAATTCCGTGGGAATACCGGGATAAAAGCCTATTTCATAACCCAGGTCTTGGTCTACCTATTTACCAAATTTCATACAAATCCGTCCAGATAATGTAGCGTAAAACTGAGAAGAAAATCGAAATAAAATAGTATTTTTTAAAGCCCAGACGTAATGTTGGTCACGCCACACGGGGACCATGCAGCTCAGTGTCAAAGATGGTATTTTGTTGAAAGAACCACACAGATTGGAGCGGACCGGTCCAGTCAGCGTGCGCATTTATCAGTCCAAGACCGTGTGTGGTTGAGGAATGTTTATTATCCCCGTCCCCAGGACGAGGCGGCGGCGGCGCTGGCCGCGGCCACGACGCCGCAGCACCACCACGTGGCCGAGCGCGGCGCGGACGCCGAGGCCGAGGACGCGGCCTCCGACGCGGGCTCCGAGTCGGGCGGCGGCGAGCTGGCGCGCGGGCCCGACGACCTGGTGGACCCCGTCACCGACCGCCGCACGCTGGCCGAGCGGAACGAGCGGCTGCACAACCAGCTCAAGGTAACGCACCCGTCATCATCACCCCACTGCTGCCCACTGCACGGCAACGACCTCTTTTCTCCACAGAGTAGGCACGAGCTTCGATCGCCACGCTTACCCACGACGGGTTGGTGATTCCAGATTTATACTAACTATAAGTCCAGATTTCCTCACGATGTTTTCCTTCACCGATGTCTTACTGATAAACTTTCCAACCAAATTAAAATTAATTCCGCAACCCACAATATCTACTTAGTCATATACTTTAAGGGTTGACAGCAACAAATATTTCCCTATAGTAAAATTCAAACTGTGTTTACGTAGGCAGAAATGTGTTCAAAGTACACTTATATTTCACCATTTGTTTGAACCAACATTTCCCAAAATAATTGTTATGTAATTAACGCTGAAACTCCTATGTAATAAATACTAAAGTGTGTACTTTTATTATTTTGTATTTAACCTGGGCATAGGACTCTCCATAGCTTTTCAGTCTATACTTACCTACTGTTTTAATGTTTAACAGTTAATTTAACTTACGTATGTTTTCCACAGGCGCTAAAGCAAGACTTAGCGCAGTCTCGCGACGAGACAATGGAGACGGCCATGGACAAGATTCATCGCGAAAACGTGCGCCAGGGCCGCGATAAATACAAGACTCTGCGCGAGATCCGCAAGGGCAACACCAAGCGACGCGTCGACCAGTTTGAGAACATGTAGACACCTCCCCACGCGACACCCGGGCTGATCACTCCACCTCCTCCTCCCATCCATTCCTCTCTCCTACTACTCGCCTTGTTCTTGTATAATAACATTGTAATTCTAACTCTGTAATTGTCTACGCATTCATAGATCAGCTCTCGAGTCGCCCCGGGTCGTGGACGGCCGTCTAAGATGTAAGCGGATAAGTGTAGCAATTATAGGCTTTACTCCGAACGCGTAAAGCTTATAATTGAGTCGCGCTCTGCACGCGGACCGACCCATTCATAATCTGAAGTGCCAAAAATGTATTTTCAAACATTCCGTTCTATTTCGCGAAATCAAAACGCTCATCATATTGAGATGGATCCGTGACAACGACGCGGCGCGTCGGGCCGCGTGCGGGACGAGCGTGATGTACGTTGATGATCGAACGATATTTTTATATAATTTTATACACCGTCCAGGCAATATGTATCTTTTGCCGTCATCAAGAGATTGTCAACTAATAAAGGGTCAAATGATTCAGCGGTGCTTACATATATGTGTGTACGAACACTCGCACTTGTCGGGCGTCGTAGTCGAAACTAACTGTAAATATTGATTATTATTACTTATTAGTAATTTTATTTTAGACCGTTGTGCTATAACCTATTAAAGTGAACATTCTAGGAGTCACTTGCCACAGCGATGTATGTTTAACAATAGCCAGATAGATCATAAAATCAAAGCACACAGAATTGTTTTTTATTAATAATAATCATTTTTGAAAATAATTTGGATTTTATTCATCTAAATGTATAGTTAAGTGTCGTACCGGGCGGATCTAGTACGAGTCATAGAGTTGCTGTGTGCTGCGGCTTATATTTTATTTGTGGTAGTTGATTCGGTTATTATAATTTGTCTGTTGATTATTTTAGTGTTTGGCGGATGTGTGTGTGAAGGTGTGGACAGACGGGAGCGTGGCTCGCCGCTCGGCACTCGGGACTACCGTCTGCGCTAGCTGCGCTAAGTGTGCTAGCTGCGCTAAGTGTGCTAGCTGCGCTAACTGTGCTAAGTGCGCTAACCCGCGCTACGCACTGCGACCAACACCTGTAACGTTGTTCATACACAACGTGACGAGTTTTGCTCAAACTAAACAATGTCCTGCGTGTGCAGTCGAACGCGATGCGGTGAAAGGGAGGGGGCGACGCCCCTTATTTATTTTTATAATCATTTATAATCTAGATGTAGGAGTTAGAGCTGCAAGTGTAATTATTATTTTCAGTTCAGTTTCAACGGTTATTACGTCGGTCTGTTATCCTGATGTTATGTTTATAGACGAGACAGTGATCGCGCGACCAATATATTATGTATGTTATATTTTAGTCGGTGACGTCGAGTGGCGAATCCGGAGACACAAATGTATCGGCCTACGAAACTGTTCCCACTTGTTTCTTGAACAAAATTTGAAATAGATACTAAAATGTATGCTTGTAGGGAGTATATAATTTTAAGTGAATAGAAGGCATTCCATAAGTTACAATGCGGTGGCGTCGACTTGGTTTTTATGAAAATTAAAATGTTATGAAAATACAATTGTTCGTGTTTTGTTTAATATAAGTGCCATCCGTCACATGTCCATGTCAGAGGTCCGAGGTCGGCCCGACGGTCGGACGAGCGGCGCCGCGGCCTTACACCAGTATTCCGATATTTTCTTGTCATTATTTTCTTAAAATTTTACAATACCACGTTGCCTTGGATTTAATATAAATTTTTTTCCAATAAAAATATTTAAGTAAATAACTTAGTGTTTTATTTCTTAAAAATATTCCTTTTCATAACAAAATACTGTATGATCATGATCACATACCTTATAAACAACAATTTCTTCTTATTGCATTTATCTACAATACATTTGAATACTTACACACTAATATAATTTGATTATTTTACAATAGTATTTAGAATTTTGATTTCAATTGTGACAATAAATTCTTTAATACGATTACATTTTAGATCACATTCTTATAAATCATTTAATTTGATTTTTATGGACATAATGATAAGCGTCACATCAAACTTATCGTCAACGAGACAAAAAGTGCGCTGCCAGTCTGAGTCAACCCTTAATACCGGCCTCAGCGGTCTGCTGTAACCGACTGCAATCAACAACGATACGATTAAAAAAAAATACTTAAGTTGCACTTCGCAAAAGTTACTGAACAGGCGATATAATAGAGTGGTTCTATCACAATAACAAATACTTGTGAAATAATCAACTACTGAAGCTGTAAGCCATTTTCTCCAGACGGGGTGTCATCAAGTGGGCGAATTGTCTCAGGTTGTATGGTTAGCGTTCTTCAGGTGTCGCAGTAAGGAGCTCTTGTCTTTGAACTGTCGCTCGCACGCGCCGCACACGTACACTCGACCGTTATGCATCATCATGTGACGGCTGAGACCTGGGGGGGTAGTTGATTAGTAATTGTAAATAAAGGGGCTTCCATTCATACGGTCCTGCTCGCATTCTGTGATAAATAAACAGAACCATTAAGGCGACGATAACCGACTTTTAATGATTTTGTACTGAAGATCACGTCTCAACAAGTAGTGTTAATGATTTGAAAAAGAATATAATAATATGTTAAATTGGAGCATTTTCTCAATAACTTAATATGTGAATGAGTACATTGATGCTTTACAATTTGTACATTGCAAACTTAAGACGCAGATATATGCCAGTGACCTTGAGTGGTTAGCTTGCGTGTTCTGTACTGAGCTCACGCAACGCGTAGTACGATCAGCCAGTAAGACCAAAAGATCAATAATTAAATTGGTGAAGGATTCAGAAAATACGCTTGGTAGATTTTGCGCCATTCTCAGTTTTTTATCCGCGTTAGACATAACTTTAAAAATTAATTTCACTATGTAATATAAACATAATCTAATACATTCCCATATTAAGTTATGGAAAAAATGCTCTAATTTAACATATATTTTTTTCAAATCATTAACACTACTTGTTTAGACGTGATCTACAGTATAAAATCATTAAAAGTCGGTTAACGTCGCCTTAAGTGGTTCATGCTGTGCTTATCTATAAGTAATGAGGCTCTTATCATTACTTATAGATAATCACAGCATGAACTAAATACTACTATATTATTATAGCATATAAGCGATTTGGTGTTCATATACTGTACTTATTTTGTATTTTTAGGGTTCCATATCTCAAAAGGAAAAAACGGAACCCTATAGGATCACTTCGTTGTCGGTCGGTCTATCTGTCAGTCAGTCAAGACCCTTTTTCTCAGGAACGCGTGGAAGTATCAAGTTGAAATTAGTATCACTAAAGTAAGTCTACGGTCCAGCGTAGTTCTAAAAAGTCCCGTTGACGAAGAAGCAAGGTCTTCCAGCACAAATAAAGGAAAAAGTCCGAAAATCGTTAATTTGTAGTTTGTTTTTTTTGTGGATACAACAAACTTTCATTTGCAGTTGGAAAAGTGACCGTGGCTTATATCGATATACGGGAGAACACGTTTTACAACTACAATGTTAAGTTTGATTTTGGGATAAATTCATCCCAACTACCCTTCATTGTGCTTGGTCCGACACGCACTGGACCGGTTTTTTTTAAATAAATAAAATATGGAATAGTACAAATTGTAACGATATCTCACCTGAGGCGTAGAGGAACACTTTGGGACATCGGTCACAGCGGTGTAGCGCGAGCGGTCGCGCGTTGGCCGGAGCGTGCGCCCGCGCGTGCGCCACTAGCGCGCCGCGTTGTGTGAAGCTCTTGTCACAGACCGAGCATTTGTGCGGTCTTTCTTCTGTTTACATGAAAGACAAGATAGATTACAAACATGGTGTAGTTAAGTTACAGTGTATCTGCATTGAGGAACTAACATTATTGTATTGTAAGACTATTTAAAACCTACAATGCTGTGTTTTGATTCAAACTAAGTTAATGTTCACTAACTCAACAATAAACCAACACACTGTTTTGTAGTGCTCTGACAGAGTTCATCAGTTTATGTAAAAAATCTGATAATTAACTATCGTAAATTGTGTTACATGCATGAGAGCAAATAAATAAATAAATAAATGTGTCCTTAGGATCCATTATTGTAGTCACCACAAACTTGATTTCCCCAAAGCGGTAGGCAGAGGTGTATAGATCCCAGGAGTTTATTTATAGTTACCCCGTGTAACTACTACACAACTACACTACACCTACATTTCACTAGTTAGTACTGTTTAAGTTTCCAGATAATACTGTTTTTTTAACTTTGTTTTATTTTTGGTTTTGTTCTTTTTGTTTCTATAAGTGTGTTTTATTTTAATTGGTGATCTGTGCGAATCCCAATAAATGCTTCTTCTTTCTTTCTTTTCTTTAGGTAATATGTCTCTAGTTAGCCTATTGCCACTATCATGCCACCAGGCTCGAATCCAGACACGAAGTTGCTAATGAGAAATACCAAATGGAAAAAAACTTTTTACAAAAAAATAGTAACCAACTACCAAAAATAACACTACAAAGTGAAAAATAACTTTAATTTCGGAAGTCGGTGTCTTTGGATCTGTATTTGAGTTTTTTGCCACCGACTTCCGAAATTAAAGTTATTTTTCACTTTGTAGTGTTATTTTTGGTAGTCGGTTACTATTTTTTTGTAAAAAGTTTTTATTTTTCACTTTTAACACTCAGTTGCAGAAACGATCTTTAAATTTTAAAGACTACATTAAACACTAATGTAGCATTAAATCATTGCACGAAACGATTTTTTATTTTATTTTAATGTTCCATTAAATTTAACTAATGAAATGTCAAACCTAATGAAACCGGCCATTTTAAACACTTTTACGTTGCACGTAACTTCATTAGCGCCCATTAGCAGGTGGTGAACTTTAAGTTTGACATTTCAGATTTTTTAATTTTAATGGGCCGAAAAGCATCCATTAAAGAGCAACATTAGTGTTTTCTACGGTACTTGAATGCATTTCTGTAATTGAAAGATGTCTTTAACCAGTCTTTCGTCATTATCTGATTCATATTTAGTAGATTTACCTCGCCGTCGAATCCCAGACAGAGTGAATTTATTTTTAAAACATGATGGAGAAGAGTTTCGTGTAAGGTATAGAATTTACAAGGAGGCAGTTCTTCAAATTTGTAACCTACTTGATTATGATTTAGAACCAGTGACGCAAAGAAATAAATCCATTAATGGCCTGACACAGCTTTTAAAATGTTTGAGATTTTTCGCCACTGGATCTTTCCAGCAAGTATTGGGTGATTTAATAAACATAAATAAATCAACAGTTTGTCGGAAACAGGTTGGGTCGGGTTGTTTGTCAGTTTGTTTATACAAAAAGTATCCCGTGAACTAGCAAAATTAAGCCATCTCTATATTAAAATGCCAGACCGGACGGAACTACGTAGAGTTGCAGAAGGTTTTTATGAAATTGATGGATTTCCACGTGTGGCAGGAGCTCTAGACTGCACACATGTTAAAATTATTAGAATAAGGGGGATGCGCTAAGGTAGCCCACGAAATTTTATTACTTTTTTTTGTAATTTGCAGGTCAGTAACACGTTGTATGTTGATCTAATTATGATTCGCGGCCATATCCAATATGGCTTTACAGAATTATAATCATTAGAATATGAATCAGAAGTATAAAATTTGCAAAACACGTTGGTAAATTTGAATTTCGCGGGCTACCTTAGCGCATCTACCTTAAACCAGATTATTTAAACTAGATTAAACCACAAAGTACACTGAATACACATAAATCAACTACATTTACTTTATTTTATGCTAAAATTGTGGTGTACTTGTACGTACGGATAATAACAGAACGCAAATGTTCACTCTTTTCGTTCAATATGGTAATTTGTTCCTGGCAATATTGTTAAAAGTCTTCTTTAACTAAAGTGGCATTAAAAATGTCTAATGCCATCTAAAATTTGTTTGTGCAACTTCATTAAAGTAATGAATTCATTAGCGATAATGCTGCTTTATGTAATGAAGTGTTAATGGTGAGCTTTCTGCAACTGAGTGTTAGTGGGTCAGTTTTGAATTTATCTAAATTACAATAGCCTAATGTTAACTGCTCATCACCTTTTATAAAATATTGCTTTTCCCGATGCTGGGACGTTGATTGTTAAGGAGTTCTCCTGGTAAGAACCAGGAGAACTGCCACTCACCATTATGCATAGTGACGAGCATAAATTGCGTAATCGCAACCCGTTAAATAGGTACTCATTATATATTGTTCCGGTGGCCATCTGTGGTCTCCATCATTAGTTCCACTTCACCAAATGGCGCTTTCGGAGAGTAAATGCACGAGTTTCTATAAAAAATACCCAAATCGCCATAAGTTTGCATATAAAATTTGATTTCCATGGGATCCCCTGATCAGATTCTGATTTGGTGCCAATGGGACCACCTCGGGAGTGTACCCTTTCAAACAAAAAAAGAATTTTCAAAATCGGTTCATAATTGACGGAGTAATCACGTAACAAACATACAAAAAAAAAAAACATATAGCCGAATTGAGAACCTCCTCCTTTTTGGAAGTCGGTTAAAAACCAAATAACACATCTATCAGCTCTACATGGGAATCAAACCTAGGTCACAACGTTCAGCAGGAGCGTTAACGACCACTAGAGAGCCATAAATCTACTAAACAAAATTTTTAAATTCTGTGACAGACAACGCAACACTTTAAACGCTCGGTCGAGAAGCGACATTCTGCACTAGAGTTCTATACAGGATGGATTTTTGAGATGGGGTAGTAAGGGCAGCTACCTTAACCGTTGTAGCTACAGGAAAACGGTCTTAGTTAACTTTTTGAGAAATTATGATCTGCATTCACAGATTTTGAAAAAATGTACAGTCAGCAGGAAAATGGGCATTTTCACAAAAACTTTCTTTTATGCCAATCGATCCTGTTTCTTTTATGGATCAAAAACCTCTATAGGACCAACTGAGGTTTGAGTACTAGAAAAGTCAGAAATCGCAAAAAACTTTTCCCGTACATTTCGTAGGAAATGAGACTCCAACTTAAATTTTTTACCATCGATAAACTGGCCGCTACAAAAAAGACTGATCGAAAAACAAATAAAAAAAACAATAACTTTTACTTTGGGTACAATTTTACCTAAAATAAAAAACTTGAAACTTTACATTTGGACTCACCTAGCAATTTTACTTTTGCTCTAAGATGTTCTATGGTGTTCAAAATGGTAGCCGTTTTGACGTAGGCACAGGTTTACTCTCTTTACTACAGAGTGGGTAGCAGCTGATAATGTGCTAGGATTAATTCCATAGAGAATCGTGGTAAGTGAATCTTTGAGATCCTGAACATTGTCGTATTTTCTTTTTATTAAGTTCATTTTTTAAATAGCCCCACATAAAAAAATCAAGAGGTGTGAGATTAGTGGGCCTAAAATGGACGCTTTGGCAGAATCATAATATATGATCTGCGTACAATTCATACATCCCGCAATTCATCTGTTTGACAGCTGCTATTTGACATTAGACTTCATTATAGCAATTCATAATGTGTGGACCATTTTACGAAACTCCATACAAAACTGTCAAACAGATGAATTGCGGGATATGAATTGTACGCAGATCATAAATTATGATTCTGCCAAAGCGTCCATTTTAGGGGCCCAGGACTGCGAGGTGGCCACGGTATAGAAACCATCTAGATTCTGTTTTCAAAGCAAATTAAATTATGACGCGGATTCGTTTGGAATTCGAAGTTTCGATTCGGCCAGTCTTCATTGTAGCGGCCAGTTTATCGATGGTAAAAAAATTAAGTTGGAGTCTCATTATCCTACGAAATGTATGGGAAAAGTTTTTTGCGATTTCTGACTCTTCTAGTGCTCAAACCTAAGTTGGTCCAATAGAGGTTTTTGATCCTTATAAGAAACAGGATCGATTGGCATAAAAAAAAGTTTTTGTGAAAACTGCCCATTTTCCTGCTGACTACATTTTTTTAAAAATCTGTGAATGCAGATCAAAATTTCTCAAAAATTTAAGGACAGTCTCCTAAGACCATTTTCCTGTAGCTACAACGCTTAAGGTAGCTGCCCTTACTGCCCCATCTCAAAAATCCACCCTGTATACAGCATGTATCAGAAAGGTGTGGTACCGACCATCAAACTGAACAACTTTCTCCATGGGACCACGATTGTTATCGCGAAAAAATATGCAGCCATCCCATACATGTTTCGGGAGGTTTCTGTCCAGGACAAGGCGGGACGAAACGCCCCGGTGTCACCACTGTGTGGATCGCCCGAAGGACACGGTGGAGCATACGGTGGAGGTCTGCCCGGCTTGGGCGGAGCACCGCCGTGTCCTCACGGAGGTGATCGGCGGCGGCGATCTTTCGCGTCTGGCCCTCGTCCAGGCCATAGTTCGGAGCGAGAGTGCATGGGAGGCAGTCACCTTTTTTTGCGAAACAGTAATGCTCGCGAAGGACGTGGCGGAATGCGTGAGGGAGAGGCAAAATTCGCACTCTCACGCCCCTAGTCGCAGCAGGAGACGCCCTGTGGCCGGGAGTCGCAGGCCGATTCCCGGCCACCGTAGGCGCGGGCTTGCGGACGGTGAGCAATGGGTAGCTCGCCGTCCGATAAGGACCAGGCCCGGGTCGACGGCGCGTTGTGTTCCACGCGCGTCTCAAAGAGATGTCTGCACAACCTCACGGGGTCCGACAGGGCCAAAGCCTGCCAGGGTTGCGAGTTTGTCTGAAAGGGACACCTTACCCTGGCACACAGGCAAATGAAGGTACACGGGTGGGGTTTTAGTCAGTAAAAGTCTGACACGCCCTCCCGCTCCGCCCAGAGCGGCAGAAGTTATTTGATAATTTCATAACCAAAAAAAAAGCCATCCCATACTTTGGGTCGAGTAGGTAGATTGAAGTTTTGTATGGGACAGTTGATAATTTTTGAAAACGAAAGTGAGCTAAGGAAGGATTGTTGAAAGTTCATCCCCAAAATGGGTTAAATAGGGGATGAGTGTTTGTATGGAAAATCCCACCGGACACGGCTTGTCTACAAATAATATAATTATGATGGTTGGTAACGACAGTAGACATACCTTCATGCACCAGCACGTGCCTGAGCATGACCTCCTTCTGCGCGAACCGCCGGCCGCACGTGTGGCAGGCGTAGGGCCGCTCGCCCGAGTGCGTGCGCAGGTGCCGCGTGAGCGCGCCGCGCGTGGCCAGGCGCTTGCCGCACTCCGAGCACCACGCGCCCGCTCTGGCCCAAAGGGTATTAAAATTTAAGCGGAATACGGTAAGATAGCCCGTGAAATACAATTTTTCTTGTTTTTTGCAATATGTGTATGTATGTAACAAACATGTATTTACAGAATTATAATACAATCATTAAAATCATCAATACCTACAACTCTCTCATTAAATGACTATTTCGCGTGAAATCATGACATTTGAGGTCAATATTGTAACTCAAGCTCCTCTCTTACACGGTGCAAGTTTGTTGCCTGTAGCATAGGTACCATAAAATTGAAGCAACAATTGTCTGGCACCGTCTAAACAACACATACAATTGTTGCACGACACGGGAAATGAAAGAAAGAAAGAATTTATTGGCATTACATCAAAAAGTACACCATAAAACTATAAATAACAGAAAAAGATTTTTATAATGCCAAAAGGGCCGCAGAAAAATAACCTCCTCCTTTTTGAAAGCCTGTTAAAAAATCTTGAGAAGGCGTTCAATAAACTTTAAACGCCTCCCCCGTAAAAGGCCCTTCCAGACATGGCTCTGCATTGTTACTCACCTGTTAACTTAATAACATAATGTTTGGACTTTAAAACAGACCATGGCCTTTGCGTTTGTTTCGGCATTTCTTCTTAAGGCTTAGTGAGTTAGGAAATGGCGGCGCCATCAGTTCCTTTTCAAATATTGTCAAAAAATGTTTTGGCTAAACAAAGGCCGACTTACAGTCTAACTAGATACAGCTAAATACAATGACGTATTATAAATAGACGCGTCATACACGAACATTAGTAAACAGCGTAAGCCATGAATGTAACCAACCACAAATGGTGTTATTTGCTGACGACACTTCCTTAATCTTTAGGATAAATAGACGGGCATCAAATCTTGACGACGTAAATAACGCGCTACTGCAGGTCCAAAATTGGTTCACTGCTAATAATTTAGTATTAAATGGGAAAAATTCACTAATGTAGACCGCGAGGTTAGTCTATTTCAGTTACTTTCATAGTATTATGTCTTACGGTATTTTACTATGGGGACGGGCTGCAGATATCGAGTCTATTTTTATTCTGCAGAAACGAGCCATCAGAGCAATATATGGCCTCCGCAGGCGCGATTCTCTAAGGGAACTGTTTAAAGATATCAACATCATGACGGTACCTTGTCAATATATCTATGAAAACATCATGTACGTAAGGAAAAATCGAAATAGTTTCAGTAAAAGAGGTGAAAGACACAATTATGGGACTAGAAATAGGGACCAATTAGTTCAACCATGTTTCAGACTGGCTAAAGTAGACTCATCCTTCATGGGGTACTGTTTAAAATGTTACAATAAAATACCCGTTCATTCCCCACGACACCACTGAAAACGACACCACCGATGGTGTCGTGGGGAATGACAGAAATCACATAGTCCAACTAAATGAAACGAAATTTAAATCTTGTATAAAACGCACACTACGAGTATGTACGAGTAGCCAAGCATATTATAAGTTGGGGGATTACGACAAAAATGCTTGGCTTTACGCTGGTCCTGCTCCACAAGGGCGCATAAACTAATTGAATAACATTCAAAACTATTGTTGGAGCTGCTGAAAATTGTAAATACTATCTTTATATTGTATAAATTCAATCTATTAGTATTGTATAATTGCATAGCACATGTGTGAGCCCTATGTACCTACCATTTTCTGAGTACGTCTTTTATTGACTTGAATGTGCCATGGCGGCTGAGAGTGTCATGCTCACTAAAATGTCTAGCTGATGGTGGCGTATGTGTTGGATCATTAAGTTCCCTTCAAAATGGTTGAGCTAAATGGTGCTGATCCATGCGTCATGTTCGTGAACGGGCGCCGTCAGTAGGGTCTGGTCATTTCTTAGCTGCCACGGCTTATTTTAACTTAGTATTTTAGTTGTTTTTTATATTTTTATTACGGACGCTTTTAACGTGCACGTCTTTCTACATTGTTCTCACATGTATAATTTCAACATAAATTATGTAACCAATACTATGTATTTTGATTTAAAAGAGTGTCCGTGGAGTTTTTTGCCCGTTCTTCTCCATAGGAACCTACTACGCTTTGGAATGGGCAACTAGCTTCATCTCTCTGACTGACCGACCCCTTGACAATTCAAAAGTGCCTGTAAAAGGTTTATTTGAAATAAATGCTTTGAGTTTGAGTTTGACTTTGTAGCTACATACTTGCGTACAATCATGCAGTGCGCGAAGAAAAGGAAAGACCTATACCCTTCCTATACCGATAACTGTTGTTAGAAAGCGATAAACATACATATTTAGTTACGTCACTAGCTGCTGCATGTTCATTGGCGCGTACGCGTCGGTCGCAAAAGTCAGGAAAAATGGCTGACTGGGTATACAAGTACAAAACAACGTATTCTTATAATAAAAAAATACAATAAGTACTTATGAATGAAATGAGACGTTTTTCTGTACTCCCACAGTAGCAGTGTAATATGTACATCGTGTATAGACACGGGAAGGCATTTTCTTCACAAATAATTGCTGAGAATTGCGAGTGATTGTGACTTGTAGCCGCGTCACTGGATGGCGCGCGACTAATTCCTCTCTGGGCATTTACCTTGCCATTATTGAGCGCGGGTAACGCATCTAAAGGTAATCATCATTGGCTAAATACCAGTATTTTACATGGAGCGACTATGACACCTCTACAACCCAGTTACTTGGTAACAACACGATACCCCTTGGTAGAACTGGTTGTCAGTGTCAGGTGTCCGACTATCCGTAACAATTTTATTGTCAAAAGAATGTATTTATTATAAATACATTAATCATCAATCATCATTAATTTATCCACTCACTGACACAACGCACAGCCTAAGGTCTGGGTTTAGATTTCTAGAAGCATCGAACTTTTCGCAAGAGTTCATTAGACAACGAAGGTAAGCACTAATATAGGATGTTCGAAAATTCATCACCTAACTAAATAACAAGGGATTCAAAAAGAGAATGAAAGTTGGTATGGAAGGCCGTCATTTTTGCCGAAGCGGCGATGGGACATTCCATTGGGCACACGGCTTGTCTACACTAATATTATAAAGAGGTAAAATTTGTTTGTATGTAGTAATCTCTGTAACTTCCAGTCGGATTTGAAATAGTACATTTTGATACAAGTGGAGAATGTTTGTTATTGCATCCGAGGCGGAATTAACACCTGAGCCGTAGGCGAGGTTGTTTTTGAGCCGAGAACTGCAATAACAAATGTCCACGTGTATCAAACGACGTTTTTCAATACACTTTTGAAGAAATAAAATAAAATAACTAAAAATATTTTTGTCATGAATTATTAGGAAACTTTGGTTTAATTTTCTTTTTATCCGCGCTTTGCTTTCACCAGGTTGAAGGAGAAGCATAGGTATAAAGCCGATAAACTAGCCTAATAGGAAAATAGAAAAATCAAATATTTTTGAGTTTAGAACACAAATAAATGTTAATTTGTTCATAAACGTTATTTTATTGTAATAATCATGGTATTCCATTTATAAACATTGTATAAATATTCAAAAAATATTAACGCCGTAAACACTTTGCCGAAATTTAAAAAAAAAAACCCCTCTGAATAGAGAGGACCGTCTCTGGCGCGAGACGGTGTGATTTGTGAATAGAGGTATTGAACCAATTTGGACTAAATATCTATATATATAAAATTCAAAGTCCTGACTGACTGACTTACTGATATATCAACGCACAGCCTATACCGCTGGTCCTAGAGACATGAAACTTGGAGGGGATGTTCTTTGTGAAGAGTAAGTATCCACTAAGAAAGGATTTTTGGGAATTCCACCCCTAAAGGGGTAAAATAGGGGATAGAAGTTTATATGAAAGTCCGTCAGTTTTGAAGTTAGGCTCTTCAAATTTTAAAAAAGGGGGATGATTTTGTGTATGAAAAGTCCTTAATTTTCGAAGTAATAACACTACATTTATTATCTAGGCTTATGGTTGGAAGCTAACACAACGGTGATGTTAGAATTTCAACCACTAAGGGTTGAAAAAGGGGATATAATTTTCTTTTTAATGAAAGTTCTTTTTAAGTTAAAATCACTAATATTTCGGCTTATGCTTCTTAGCGGAAGCTATGCATCCGCTAAGAAGGGATTTTTCGAAATTCGACCTTTAAGGGGTGAAAAGGGGGGATAAATCTTATTCCTTGAGTTAATAAACCTGAAACTTGGCACGGGTACTAACCTAAGTAAAATATAAAGGTTGTCATTTTTTGGTTTCTTAAACGATGGTTTTTTAAACGGGTTTTTTAAAACTGCTGGTTTTTTAAACGGGGGATATCAAAGTTTTTATGGAATGATTTTAACGCGCGGTCCGATTAACTTGAAACTCAGTATTTTTACTGAAAACAAAAAATTAAGAATAACTTGAATCAGGTTTTTTTGACAATCTGCCCCTAATAATTGGGTGAAAAGGGATAGTCAATATACAAGAGAGGATTTTACTGCTTGGCTTGATTAACTTGAAAATTGGTATAAATAACCTACAAATCCAATAATAGAAACGTCAAAAAGATGTTTGAACAATTTACCCTTTTGAGTGCGTAAAAAGGGGCGATATAGTTTGTATGAACAGAATCCTATTACTTTTGATATATAAACTTGAAATTTGGGCCGAGTACTTATTTACATAACATCACGCCTGCAATCCCCAAAGGGGTAGGTAGAGGTGTACCTTTAGTACACCCACATTTCGCCAGTTTTGTTTAAGTCCTATGTAATAGGGGCGAGTCTATTGCCATCACCCGAGTATAAATCCAGACTTCGGGCTGCTACTGAGAAATTTCTAATGGAAAATCCAATAACACTTTTCCCGACCTGGGAATCAAACCCACCCCTCATGCTCAGCAGTCGCACTTGTGACCACTGGATTAACGATGCAGTCATTACTTAAATAACAAAGTTTATCAAAATTTTTGCGTTTTTCAAAACTACCCCTCAAAAGGATTTTAGGGAGTCAGGGTTTTTTTGGGTTTTTGGGGATTTCAGTTTGTATTTAAGAATCTTAACGCGCGGTTCGATTAACTCCAAATGTCCTTTTTTTGGTACTGTTCGTCGAGTCGTTGAGCTCCTTAAGTTTTGAGTTGAGCTGCACGATTACTGACAAATGCTTACACTGATTGGTCAGGTCCGCTCAAATTTGCGTGGTTCTTTCCTCAAAAGACCATTTCAGACACGGATCTACATGGTCCTCACATGATCTGACCAAGATTATGTCTGGACTTTAAAAGAGACTTTGACCCCTGAGTTTGTTTCGCCATTTCTTCTCAGGGGTAGTCAGATAGGAAATGTCGGCTACATCTAGATTTTTTTTTTTATTTTTTATATGACGTGTAAAAGTGATTTTAATATCCTATTTACAGAATAAACGATTTCATTTCATTTCATTTCACTCAAACCTCAGGCTCATACTTTTGGCAGAAAAAAAAGAAGAAAATAAATTGAGTTTTCGAGAATCGGAAAAAGTGGTAATTAAGTTTTCGGGAGAATTTTACTGCGTACCTTGAATAACTCAATAGTTGGATACATCAATTATTATTTAAGAACAAAAACGTAGAAAAAATTAACAATACAAAATTTCTTTAAAATAGACTTAGACATGAAATGGAGGACACGTTTATTGAACAAGTGTGTACAAAACGAAGTTGGTATTTATACGCTATCTATATCCTCCGTAAAGTTGTAAATCAAATTGCACTCCTATCTGCTTACCACGCTTACGTTGCAGTTGGTTCCAACTAAGATATGGTATAATGTTTTGGGGGAATGCTGCTGATAGAGCTGTTTTGTTTCGACATCCACACGGGCGAAGCCGCGGGCGAAAGCTAGTACGTATATATTTGGATAAGTTATCTCTGGCAATTTTTATTCCCGCACACGTGTTGGAAATAAAAAAATCGCACGCGTGTGAAATACATTGCATTCTGAACCTAATCGTAGTGCGATATGAACCAGTTTCGAGGAAGGGTATTGAATATTTATTTTTACAATTGATAGCCCGATTGAGGAAGGTTATAGGCCATTTAACATAACGCTACGACCTTTAGGAGCCGTGCAAAAACAAAAAAAACCCAGAAAGAACGCTCAGCGGAAACGAAGTAATAGCGCGGGCGGGCGATGCGATGCGACGCACTGGGGCGGGGGAATAATTTAACGCGGACGCGGATTTTAATAAATTTCACGCGGACGAAGTCGCGGGCACGGTATTATTTAATATGAATGTGTACAACTTACCCCTTTTTATCTAATTTCTTGGGGCGACCGCGGCGGTTTGACGATTTTGACATAATATATTTTATGATACACTGGTCTTCTTGCGATGACTCATCTACTTCTTTCGATGTATTTTGAGGTTCCACCATTACTTCCTCTTGTACCTAGAATTCAGCAGACATGAGCGAATGACAAACGTAATACAAGTTGACTCCAAAATAAACATTACAACAGATAACCACGAAATTCAATTAATCACGAAATTAAGAAGGGGAGGTAGACAAAACGATCAGTACATAAACATACACAGGACAGAAAACATGCATTTATTCCACAACATGAGCTTGGGATCCAGGGTGAGCCCAGGGTGAATGTTAAAACTTAAATATACTGTACAGTTCTTCACTCGCATTAGCAAGAAATAAACAATCATAGTTCTTACTGTGGTAAAAATATTAGTGTTGACAACAAGTAATGCTGGTATCGGACTGACTGCCTGTGTATGGTGCGCCGGACGAGCATTTAAGCATCGCCACTGGTGAAATCTCAATCTATATCTATATTATAAACTAGCTGACCCGTGCCCACTCTGTTGGGCGGTAAACATTTTTACTCTAGTTCACTCACAAATAACGTGGCTTTCTATGGGTAAAAGAATACCTACCCTACCTACCTAAAAATAAAAAAAAACTTCACATAAACCATCTACTAAATAGTCCAAACAAAGCCTAAACCTTTTTTTTTATAGGAGAGCCCGTTCTTGAGTTATAAAATTACAACGAAAAGTGGCATTGATTTTTATAGATATAGATTAAAGTCGCTTTTCGTGTCTGTCTCTGTGACTGCGTTATTCTATTAAACTACGCAACGGATTTTGATGCGGTTTTCACCATCATTTTGAGAATTATCTTCTGGAAGTTTAATGTGTATAGTGCTTACATTTAATATTAAACTTATATACAACTAGCGCGGTTTCATTCCCGTAAATTTTCATGTTCCCCGACGGGCGGGCGATGCGATGCGACGCAGTGGCCGGTCGCATCGCCCGCCCGCGCTATTACTTCGTTTTCGCTTAGCGTTCTTGCTGACTTTTTTTCTTTTTGCTCGGCTCCTAATTAGTGTCTTAGCATGATGTTAAATAGCCTATAATCATCCTCAAGAGTTGGGCTATCAAATGCAATTTTTTTTTTTAAATCCGACTGGTAGTCCCAGATATTACATTTCGTAATGTGAGATGTTGTGTGAGTGTGTGTGGGGTGTGTGTGTATTGTATGTGTATGTAGTCATACAAACTTAAAAACAAATTTTACCTTTTTATAATATTAGTTTATAGATAAAGAAATTTCAATGTTTTGTCATGTCGTAAGAACCATGCGAAAAGCATTGGGTCACTGGGAAAACTATAAAATCCAGTCATTACGATTCGTGCCACCACTAGACTGCAGCAGGGCTGGAGCATTAAACATGAGGCAGTAAATAAATAGCTCGGAAAACGCATGCTTATAAAAAAGTAAATTATCATAATTAAGTACCTGTTCCTCCACATCATCTTCCTCCATCAGTTGCAACATGACCTGACTGCCATCCCCTGTCTCCAACTCCAGAGATGTAATGTTCTGGTTCGTGTGTACCAGCCCATCTTCCTGCTGGGTCAGAATGCCCAGTTCTAGGAGCATGGTTGATAAGAATGCTGTTATGTCTGGGCTGTATATTTCTCCATCTTGCGATTGCTGAAAAAATAGAGGGTGTAAGTTAATTGAAGAATAAGGAATAAACAATTAACGTTGACAGGCAGTACAACTGTTGTGCAATTCTAACACAGTTGCATGATAGTTGCACAACTTTTGTGGGATTATGTTTCTACTGTTGTAGGTTTGCAATGCAACTGAACTTTAGTAAAAGTATAGCGTGATTGTAACATAACATAAAGACAATGGTTTCACTAATATTTCAGAGGACTTGTAGCTTTATCTACCATTCAGAATAGTGTATGAATATGTACTTACTTGTTCAGTTTCATCTATAACATTAATTTCTATTACTGAGTTGTCTACTTTTGTGGGGTCAGGTAATTTCTGCTACAAACAGAAAAAAAATTAACCTTGTTTCTCTCCCCACCCAGAACAAAATTTCCATCAAAATCATGTGTAAGTACATACGTCTGCAAAGTTATTAACTTGTGCTACACCATTCACATTCAATACGTTGACTTCAGGAAACTCATCCTTTTCAAATGTGACTACGAACTTTAATCCATTGTCATTTTCTTCTTCTAACTTTTTTCTCTGTTCTGCTTCTTTCAGCAGTTTTTGTTTGTACAGATTCTCTTGGTAGGCTAGAACGTGAGATTTAAGTTTCTGATAAGTCACTTCACATCTCTTCCTGAATGTATAATATTTATTGAGTTCATTGAAGCACTTGGTACAGATTACATTTGGTAAGCATTCTTCTTTTTTCACCTGGAAATTAGAAAAGAATTGTTGGTGTAAATGTAGAATGGCAGACAACACAACCACACATAAATTACTTGTTTTTTCACCTCACTCAAATAACTTAACTTAAACTTAAAATTAAAAGGATTTATTTTAAATTAAACCAATTACAGACACTTTTGAACTGTCAAGGGGTTGGTCAGTCTGATGCAGCTAGTTACCCATTCCAAGGCGTAGTAGGTGGTTCATAAGGAGAATAACAGGCATGAAACTCCATGGACACTTTTTCTATATCAAAAATCTTCAAATTAGTTTTAAGTAAGGCTTGAGTTTTGATTAAGTTACTGTAATACGGGCCTTAGTCATGAAACTCAATTTAAAACTAGTTTCAAAAGTTGAGATTCAAACATATTCAAGGTTACTATAGATTTTTTGTGTTTAAATCAAGATTCAAGCTTGAGCAGAATAAAGGCTTTAGTGTTTTCTTAATTAATGAAACCAAAATATACAAATTATGATCATTTTGAATACAATCGATGAAAGGACTTCTTACCTCGAGTCCCACACAAATCATGATCCTCAGTGCTAATGTTGCACAAATGTTGTTTGGGTCCTCAGTGAATATAGGGACAGCGTCTACAGCCTTGTTCAGGCACAGTCTACATAGCTCTTGGACATCTGCTATCAACTCGTGGTGCGGCCTCTTACGGGTATACGTTCTCATCATGGTTTAAAACTAAAGAAAGATGCACGATGCACAATTGCATACAGCAATTTCTAGCTGAATTTTAAGAATCCCTTTTTATTCTTCGGAAATAGTTCTTCTAGTTTTTAGTGTTTTTTTTTTAATTCTAGCGATTTCACGTTCTAAAAAGTTTAATACATAATATTACATAGAAATATTGAATTGATTCCAGTGCACTGTCGATGTTTTGAATTTAAAACAATAATATAACCTCAAATTATTTCTCGAGATTCGACTGATATTTTTAAAGCAGATATATGTTTGGACCCAAAAATTAAGAGCCTATTTTTGTTACAAAACAATAAGCAACCAAAAGATTTATTTTGATTTAATTCAGTAGAACAAGCGCCTCTTTTCAATGATTGATTGATTTGACATTGACTTGACACAAACAACCAGTGTTGCCAGTACCTGCGTCGACTTTCGGACGATTCACTACTTGAAATGGGACGATTTTTGGACAAAAAGGACGGCTGGATAAAAAATTGTTACGATTGAATGGGAAATAAGTATACTTTTTTCTCATACTACTGTTATATGAGTACCAGAGAATGAAGAAGTGAATTAGGTTTAATAGACAAGGCACTTTTGTTGTTATCATGTTATGAATACAGGCAAAAACTTAACCCACCAACCCATCCATCGGGTTGGGTCTTTTATCAAGTCGCCTGAATTTGAGGAGTCTGTCTGTCACTGTGGGGGGTTGAAATGATTAGATTTTTTTTTTTGAGGGGGTTTATCTCAAGCAATTTTAGCTGCCGGAGCTGCGTCGAACGAAATATTTAAAATTATTTTCTAAAAATATTGGTAAATCACTAACTATTATTCCTTGAAACGGAACTTAAATGTCACAAAATGTTGACGTTTTTAAGTTGCGTCTGGCAAAATCATGTCAAAATGCTTAAGGGGGATGCGCTAGGGTTGAATGATTATTTCAGAAAAAATCATTCAGTAGGATTTTTTGAAGAGAGTTAGTTGTATTGCCGATTATATTATATTCTGTAAAGCCATATTTGTTATGGCCGCGAATCATATTTAGATCAACATACAACCTGTTACTGACCTGCAAATTGCAAAAAACGTAATAAAATTTGAATTTCGCGGGCTACCTTAGCGCATCCCCCTTTAAATGAATCAGTAGGTAGGCCACCAACCACGATTTTGTAAAAAGACAATTTTGGTGATGCGATAGTGGAGTACTTGTGGCGGCGGAACATTATAAAATATGCAAAAATAAATGGTTTACGAAAAAAAAAAAGATTCCCTGTATTGTTGGTAAATTAAGTGAGATTTTTTATTGTTTTAACAATAAAAAATCTCAGAAAACATTCGATAAAAATTTGAACCTTTGACATTTATTATAAAAAAACTATGCAACTACGGCGGGCGGAAAAGGTGGGGGACAACTGTAACCCTCGCCCCCAACCCCCGTCTATAAGTTTTACGCATCTTAGTTATTCTTAAAACTGCGTTTTGTTATTTGCATTTTTTGTATTAGAAAGTAAATTATTGTAGTTGACTATTTGAAAAGGGACGGAAAAGGGACTGAATATAGAACGGACATCGAAGGGACGTAAAGATGTCTAAACGGACAAAAAACGTCCTTTTTGGGACGTTCTGGCAACTCTGTTGGTATATACTATGTAATACGCCACACATTATATACATAATAAGCTACGATGTTTGTAGATACCGATCGGCAGTACCTCCGTATATAGTTACTCTACTCTTTGGCAGTACCGTACAGATAATATTAGGGATGTTACGTTAAATGACTTAAATGGCTTACAGAGTACTGTCTTATGTGATAATTACTTTTAGGGTCTTAGGATGCGGACGAGACCCAGATTAATTAACGAGTTCTTAAAGTAAATGACTATGATGTTTCCAAGTCCATACATTTTAAAAGAATTGTTTGGTAAAAAGGTATGTACAGATGCCAGCACATCAAGTTACTATAATCTGTCAAATTTCTTTAATAGATTTTCAACCTTATCCCTACAGCATATGATTCAAGGTAGATTGGGAAAATGTTTTGCAGTTTTGTTTTATTTTCTAAAATTTGTGTTTAGCCGAATAATGTGTAATAATGGTGGATTTTAACCATTATGTGTTCGTGAACTTCAATGACTATTTAAAACTCGTGAACGTGCATTACTGTAGGTAACGATAAGATAGTGGAGTACTTGTGGCGGCGGAACATTATAAAATATGAAAAAATAAATGGTTTACAAAAAAAAAAAGATTCCCTGTATTGTTGGTAAATTAAGTGAGATTTTTTATTGTTTTAACAATAAAAAATCTCAGAAAACATTCGATAAAAATTTGAACCTTTGACATTTATTATAAATAAACTATGCAACTACGGCGGGCGGAAAAGGTGGGGGACAACTGTAACCCTCGCCCCCAACCCCCGTCTATAAGTTTTACGCATCTTAGTTATTCTTAAAACTGCGTTTTGTTATTTGCATTTTTTGTATTAAGAAAGTAAATTATTGTAGTTGACTATTTGAAAAGGGACGGAACAGGGACTGAATATAGAACGGACATCGAAGGGACGTAAAGATGTCTAAACGGACAAAAATCGTCCTTTTTGGGACGTTCTGGCAACTCTGCAAACAACACAATCCTGACATTGACACTTGACACAATGACAATGCTTTGATATTTTTTTTTTTTTTTTTTTTCCTTCTGGCTTTGCACGGTTTGTGCATTTAGCCAATGTCACGTTTTAGTTCTTGTATAGTATTGATGAAATGAATTATAAATGCATGATGATGACATCCCCGCCCACTCCCCTTGAGTTTCAGCAAAGATGTGGCACTTTACTGAGACCTCACGCGGACTTCTTGAGAGAACTTGAAGCGAAGTTGCACTGTTTTGTTTCATTTGCCTACACTAATGCACGTTCACAAAAACTTAATGGCTAATAATCCACCATTATTACACATTAATATTCGGCTATACACAAATTTTGGAAAATTAAACAAACTGCTGAACATGACGCTTCACTTTCCCGCCAAGAAGTCCGACGTTTTATTTACATTCGTGTAATAGATCATAGATCAATCTAGAGTCTGGCAAACGAAAGCGTGACCTAAGAAGACGCGGCAAATTCAAAAAATATTTATGTGGCATTACTAACTTTACCTCTAGTTATCTAGAAAGTTATCCAGACTATCTAGACAAATAAGAAAAGGTATCATCATATCGTTAAACGAATAATCAGCCAACAAGGATCAGTTAATTTACTACATAAAGATTTTTTAAATTTGCCGCGTTTTCTCATGTCACGCTATCGTTTGCCAGACTAACACTAAAATTTAAATAATATGTACAAGTATAAAAAGGGTGAAGAGCTTATTGGGCATCAAAAACTTTGTCCACCACAGCGCTCGGACCCCACGGTCCAAGTGTTTCAACCCCAAACGGCTCAAACATATAAATATTTGCACCGTTTGAGGTTTTTCACACTTGCAGCTATTGCCCTAGCAATACTCGCCGTGCTCAGAAGATGGGATGGCGCAAGGGTGTCGACACAGGTTGCATCCCTTTGAATTCTAATTGAATTTGCCAATAAATTGTAAGGTGTGGCTGTATGGGCCATAGGTGTGGACCACGTGCATCTGATATCAGCATGTGATGGCTGAACCAGTCTGGAGTATTTTAGTATTATGACTAACGTGGATTTCTTACCCCATACCAGCCCATGAATGAGGCCCGCCTAATCATAGCCCATGATCAATATTGATCATCCCTCTGGATCACCACTTTAAAAGCACTCACGGAGGATTGTGGGTGATATATTTCCAGCGACCCCCAATTACCCATTTTAATTATAGTGTGTTTTAAACCTATATGTAAATATAGGTATAAAACACACTATATTCATGTCATATTCGTGGTTATCGGATCTTGCTCACTCAAGGTTCAACACTAGGTCCTCTTTTCTTGATAAATTAATCACTGTGTCTATTGCATGCAGATATTAGGTACAATAAAATAAACATCTTCCATAATCGAATAAAGTTTATTGAACTAAAGAAAACAATACAAATATCTACTGTTAAAACGCATTGGGTTGGTACCTACATAAGGGAAAGGAAGGTAAGACGCACCCTTCAGGTATGTACGAAGGTCTATCTAAATAATTTTGATAGGAATAACCCCATCTCTGAATGAGTGGTGTTACGTGGAAGCTCAATGCTCCCTCTCTATTATTCTTATTTTTTTCGTAACAGTTCTGTCAGCCCGAACTGTTACTACATCGCTTCTGATAGCTTCGATGCCTGTTATATGTATAAAGTAATTTTTATTATTTCGAAAAAAGATAAAAGTGAGGAGTAAAATCACAAAAAATATGTGGACTACAGAGGGGATACTATAAGTGTGGATCATGTAAAAAACCGGTCAAGTGCGTGTCGGACCACGCACAATGAAGGGTACGTAGTTGGAAAAAAATGTGCTCCCATATATCCTAAAGAACTGCAAATGTAAATTGGTCGTTAACTTGTAAAGCCTACTTAGCTTTGATAGTTTTCCTTTTAACTTCGTTTTAACCGACTTCAAAAAAAGAAGGAAGTTCTCAATTCATCGGAATCTTTTTTTTTATGTATGTTCCCCGATTACTCGAAGACGGCGGGTCCGATTTGGAAAATTCTTTTTTGTATACTTTACAGTTGGTCCCATTGTCATCACCAATGTTCTTCGGTGATTTTTACGAAAAGCCAATAAATTGCAACATCTCTATCTTAATCCTTATAAACGATTTCTGTAAGAAAATTGCATCATTACCCCTTCGATCCACTCACTCATAAATAGTTAAAATAATAATAATAATAATAATCCGATAACTACATAATTTGTAATTTTCTATGAAATAACAGAAAATTGCTCGAATAATTATCAAAATGTATCAATCAAATGATTTAATATTGGGAATATCTAACAATCTACCTGATAAACCGTCTAGGGTTGTAAGTTGCTAATCGCATTTCCCAATTTTTTGTTGTTGGAATTATGTCGTGCGTGCCCCCCGTCTGGGGCCTTTCTTTAATGAAACAAACTTTGATACTATTATGTGGTGTGTGGGTTTAACGCGATATTGCATGTTTAAATCATCGAACGCATTTGTTTGTTTTGTAAACTACTGTGGGCTCGGTGTCCCATTTCAGTATTACCAATGTACGACACACTTACACCAACATGTTTTACTGAATTCCGTCAAATAGTAAAATACGGTTTTGACCATTTTTGACAACCCCAAAATCCTTGGATTGAAAGTCATTACAAAAATGACGCTAATTATTTTAATAACGAAATTCACTTTATCAAAATGTGAAATTTCGTTACCTAGTCATTCGGACATGAAAGATCAACCATGGAGACCACGACGTACAAACACAGCAAGACAACAGATTTCTTCTACAACCTCAGCTATGTAGTTTACTTCTTCGGTCTTCCTAACTTCTGGTTAGAAGACCTGAAGTTATCCAAAAGATTTGTTAGATTCTACGACAAGTTTACAATATTCAACAATGGCTTGATATATTTGCTGATACTTTTCGAGTTGGGTTCCTTCTTTACGCAGACAAATTTGACTGAGAAGCAGAAATCTAACTTGATGGTGTATGCTATATCGCATCCGATGCTGTTCAGTTTTCGTATGATGATGGCGAGGCTGCAGGACAAAGTGAAGCTGGTGATGTACAACCTGACCGTTGGACTAAAGACGGTCTACAATGACCCGGAGGTCGAGAGACAGATGCTCACAAGTACGTACATGTACCTGTTTGCATTGCTGTTCAGCTGCACGTTGTCTATGATCATGTATGGGGCTGCAGGAGTCTGGGAGGTCTATCGATACGGTAAGGCACGCCATTACTTCCGATGTCCAATACTCTTGGCTGTTTCGAAAGAGCTAACTCCTATTTACTAAACATCCCTGTGTTTGGGAACCTGTTTAATATTAACGATTATTTTCATGTTGCGGCAAAAATTCACTTCAAACTAAACTAGAACTAAAGAAAACACTATCTGAAACGAACTTTATTAACAATAGAAAAAAATATAACATCACGTTGATCGCAAAAGTACAGTACCTAATCAAAAATAGAAAAAGACGCTTATTTTTTTTCCGCTTCCATTTTCAGACCAGACTTTCACAACTCTAGTGACTGCATATCCAGATATTGAGGACAGGTCTGACCTGGCTAACGTCGTCAGAGCCCTTTGCTTCATAATTTGGTGGATCTTCCTCACCAGGATCGTTGCAGTATACATGCTGGTCATCCCCTTGACCACTTGCCTCAGCCATCAGTACAAAAACCTGCAGAGCTACTTCTCAAGTCTTAACGAAATATTTGAGAGAGAAGACTTGAGTCAAGCAGAGAAGGAAGAAAAGTATGAGGCTGGGTTCAAAGTTGGGATTAAGCTACATTCGGATACTTTACGGTAAATATTGAAGAACTCATTTTCAGAAGCTTAGTGTACCCAAATACAAGAAAGGCTTTTTAAGAACTGCATGAACAGCTTCTTTGATTCCATATTGTCTACCGTCACTGTCTACGTTAGTTTACGAATTTGTCGGTACTACTTTCAGACCATCCGCCTAATTGTGACCTAGCTGTTATCTTTTCATTGCTTAGTGCCATTTTCTTTTTATGAGTTATGACACGTTTTCTTTTCGTTCGCTGTTTCTCCTTTGCTAGGCCATAGCTATAATATCTGCCATTAAAAATGGCATTATTTTTTAGATGCACTCAGCAAACACAAACTGTGTGTCGCGGTGTGTTCAGTGGACAAATCATCTTCAACATCTGTCTGCTGGTTGTGCTAATGGCCCAAATGGCGGTATGTACTCAAATGTCAAATTTACAAACAAATACATTCACGGTTTATGGGACATCGCAGAAATTATTACTATTAATTCAGCGCATAATTTTAGACCCCCCCTCCCTAGCGCATTAAAGTTTCTGTCAGCTTTCAAATTCGTGAATTTTATATTTGAACTGACATTTAACTTGATCTCAGATTCTCGGTAGCCATCACCATTGTGCATGACGTGCAGGACATGCGGATAGTTCACTTGCAAAATATGCCTGTCTAATACATGCATCTTTCTTTATTAGTTATCCCGTATAATAATAATACTGTTATTTTGTTCAGAATTCGGAGCGCACACTTGTAAACTTAGGCTCCGCGGTATTCACTGCGTCCGCTGTGCTCATCAGCACTGGCTTCTACATGTGGAACGCTGGAGACGTCACCGTGGAGGTAAGCTCAACACAATCTAACTGACGAATTTTGTAGGCATTCAACATGCCTATACAATTCACTGTCGCGGTGTCATCTGCCGAGCCATTTCCCAACTATCTTGGGGCCGGCTTCCAGTCTCACCGGATGTAGCTGAATACCAGTATTTTGCATGGAGCGAATGCCTATCTGACCTTAACAACCCAGTTACAGGCTACTGGTTGTCAGACATTCGGGCTTCTGACGACCCGTAAAGACTTTCAAAGATCCATAAATGATAGCCGGGACCAACGACTTCACGTGCTTTCGGAGGCACGGAGGGCTCTTGGTATGTAAAGATGGTCACCCATCCACGGACTAACCGCAGCAACCGTAGCTTAACCTGATCGATCGACCCGTGCGGCTATAATTACTTAGGAGTACCTATTTAAAAAAAAAAAACAAAAATATCGGACTCATAAAAAGTGAACTTTTTAAAAATATGGAAACAAGATTTAAATAACATAGTGCTTTAAACAACCTTATGCAGTCGGAGGCAATAGGTCTTTCTTTATTCTTAAATTTAACATTATGGCCTATTGCCTCCGACTGCATGTTATATATAATATATATACATCTTGTTTCCCTCTTTTTTAAAGTTAACTTTTTACGCAGTCAGGTTTTTTGATTTTTTCATTTACTTTTTTTTTACACTTTTTAGTTAGGATTATAAGACGGTAAATTAGGTTCGTAACCCACTTATAATAGGGTAATAACGGCTTCATAATCACTTACTCCAAAAGTTCGGGATAGTTTTTTATCATTACTCATTCCAAATTATTTTAAACATATTATATTAAAAGTAAATAATTTAATTTTTATAATCATCTTTTAAAACTCTTCATTTTGATAGCCCAGTCGATAAGTTTCTTTTTTTTAATACACACTTTTTGGCGCCAAAGATCCGCCATTCTGATTTTTTATCATTTTAATATAGGTACCCAGTGACACTCGCGCAATAAAGACAAATCTAACGACCTATCATTCATCAAACTCGGTTAAGTCGTTTAGTAGTTACAAGGACGGATATGCATACATACATACTTACAGGTTAAACACATAACCCTCTTTTTTGGCTTCGCCTCAGTCGGGTAAAATAAACGTCGATGAACGCTCCCGCCCATCTTGACCCTACTTCGTACATTGACATCGGATCTAAACTAGGACATTTTTTTTTATCGGTACTCCATAGTTTAGGTCCGACTAACATTCGAGTATCAGGGAAAATTTTAATATTCCAGGAATTTGATAGTTATCAATGTTTGAGTAAACCGAATCAAATCGATATAGAGGAGGCCCTTGCCCTCAAGAGCCTGTGGATCCAAAACGCTAGTTTTGGCACCATTCAACTTCTGGCTTTTAACTTTCAGCCATTGCATAACTGATGTTATTCTTGTCCGCTACAATAGCCCCTACATTTCTTCCAATACATTCTAAACCCGATAATCCCTATTTCGTTCCGATTGTACCCCAAGCTATCGTACAGACAGGGTGTGGTGTTTCAGGCTTCCCATCTGGGCACGGCGATATATTTCTCTGGATGGTACCACTGCCAGGGGCAATGTTCAGTGCGCCTCCGAAAACTCATTGTAATCACTATGTCCCAAGCGCAGGTAAGCTGGAACTTTAATTAATAGGTTTAATTAGCAAATACTAAGTCAAGACTTAAATCTAATAATTTAGTCAATAATGCTTTTAATAAGTAATCAAAAAATAAGGAATTCCTTTTCCATAAAGATTCCACTTTTATAGTTTTTAACTAGGATACTAGGTTCAAGAGATACCTACGTAATTGTAACTTAATTTTGTTCGCAGCGTCCTGTGGTCCTCAAAGGCCTTGGATACATCGAGCTTTCGTATCAGTCATATATTAGGGTGAGTAAATTCATGACTGAACTATAATAATTGCCATTACTAAAAACAAACAGGCACATATATGAATAAACTTTACTAACATTATTAAGATAATTTATACTAATTTTAAAATATTAATTGGTGACACCTTATTATTTTAATTGCAGATCGTAAAGTCGTCGTACTCCGTATTCTCAGTGCTGTTTTAACTTAATAAAGAAGTAGATGGAATATTGATACTTAAAAGATTAATCATTATTAGATCAGTATTATTAGTATCTACCTTACCGACTGGTCTCAAAAAAAAGTAATGATAAAATAAAAACTGGTTAATACCCACAGTATCGTTCTTCAAAGGGGAAAAGGAATTATGATTACCAAAACCACGTCATATTTTTTTGTATTGCCTATAACCCCGTGTTTATGCTAACTAAGTTAAAAAACATGTATTCTACATTTTGTGTCCACTGTTTCCGATTATCGTGAATACCTAAAACAAAGTAGCATTTATGTCATGTTCATAATATGTTTTTATGTTAATACATTTAATCAAGGCAGTACTATCGTCAGCATAGGATGTTCAATGTGGCGAGGTAAATCATTTATTTACAGCATAAATAATAAAGGGCTCAGCACACTACCCTGTGGTACGCCATACCTAATAATTCTAGCCTTTGATAGATATTTTTCTTCGTGCTTAGTTTTTTGACACATTCTAGATATTTCTGTGTGCTGCTCACGATTGTTAAGGTATGATTTCAAGAGATTAAGTACATTTCCTCTGATGCCTATGATCTCTAGCTTTTTATAAGAATTTCGTGATCAACACAATCAAATGCCCTCGTCATATCCGTAAAAATTGCGCAATCTGGTACTTTATTATCAAAATTTTGCAATAAATGACATTTATCAAATCGTAAAGAGCCGTATTTAAACCTTTATTTTTCCTGAAACCCTTTTGTTCGTCCACTGCAGCTACGAGCTACGACGTAGCGTTGTTCATTACAGTTACGAGCTACGTCGTAGCGCCGTCCTTTGCGGCTACAAGTTACGTCACAGCGTCGTCCTTCACGGCTATGAGCTACGTCACTCGTAGCATCGTCCTTTGCAGCTATGAGCTACATCGTAGCGATGTCTTTTGAGCTACGAGCAACGACTAGCGTAGCGTCGCGCGTCGTCCTTTGCAGCTACGAGCTACGACGTAGCGTAATCCTTTGCAGCTACGAGCTATGACACACGTAGCTCCTCCTTTGTAGCTACGAACTCCGCCGTAATTCGACTTTTGTTGCTACGAGCTACGATAGACCTAGCATAGTCTGGTTACGCTAAGAAAAAATCTTTTAATAGACTTTAAGCTTAATTTTATTGACGGATTAAAAAAAAAAAAAATAATGGTATCTAAGTAGATACCTTTTTTTTATTTTTTTTTAATCCGTGCGCGATATATGGTGCTAAAGTATGCGTACGTATAAGTACGTAGCCTAGTGCAAGGCCTTTCTGTAACAGTTGATAAGAAACGTTGTGATTCAGTTATAAACATGGTATTTTTACTTTGAGAAAACTGATACAATGGAGAATAATGTAAAGTAATAAAAAAGGGTAGATAACCATGGCTTTTATTGTGATATTTTAAAAATATTGTAAAAAGCGATGAAATAATATCAGATTTTTGTTAAAAAACACCTTCTCAATTGAGGGCGAGTTTTTTTCTTATGTTTTTATTTAATGAAGACGCGTTATTATTTCCAGTTATTATTGAGTTTGTTTCATCGTGATGGATCGTTGAGTTTAAAAGTTATACTGATTTGTTTACACAGAGGCGTCATAACAGCGAACAAGATTAAAAAAAAAAAGGAGGTTTTTATAAATATTTTTTTCGTCGATGTGCTTAGTTTCCCTCATTTCGATATGTGCACATTATGAAGACTCACACTGTATATGTTATTCACTGAAATAAAATACATAGTACCTACTAGTATATGATACAATACAATTTGTAGTCACAGTCATTTTATTGTTAATATAATAAAATTACTGTGATTAACCAATTCTCACAGTTTAGACTAGACCGAAGTTCTAACAGTACGGAAGTCAAAAATGGCGACTTTACAGGAGAGTGAACAAACTGAATGAAATGAATGTAACTTGCGCTTAAGGTGTGTAATATTGTGTTTAATTATGAATACAAATGAACTCTGTGGTGATTTGAACCCATGAAAATAAAATCGAAATCACAACATCGGAGCACTTGATGCACGACGAATTTGTACGTGATTAGCTGACATACGCAGTGTTGGCACCCTGACATACGCAGAGCTGGCGCCAAAAACTGAGACACGTAGTGTAACTATTTTTCAAATAACGCGTTCTATTGGTCAGGTTACCGTGTTTTGATTTGTCGATACGATGCGCGCCATTATGCTTTATCCAATGACATTCAAATCTCAAGACACTCATAAAATGACTTAAGAGTACGCACTGTTAGAACTTCACTGACGCGATGTTCTTCGGTGATTTTTACGAAAAGTCAAGAAATTGCATCGTGTACCTACTCTATCTTATTCCTTACAAACGATTTCCGCTGAAAACAGTTAAAATTATGAAATTCTTGAACCTTTGTCTAAGAAAATTGCATCATTACCCCCTTGATCGACTCACTCATCAAATTGTTAGTAGATAACTACATAATTTATCAATTTCTATGAAATAACAGAAAATTGCTCTATTACGAAAGCGCTTGAATAATTATCAAAATGTTTCAATCAAATGATTTAATATTGAGAATATCTAACAATCTACCTGATAAACCGTCTAGGGTTGTAAGTCGTATTTACCAATTTTGTTGTTGTTGGAATTATGCAAGTCTGCCCGTCTAGGGCTTTTCTTTAAAAAAAAAACCGGCCAAGTGCGAGTCGGACTCGCGCACGAAGGGTTCCGTACCATCTATATCTATAAAAATCAATGCTACTTTTCGTTGTAATTTTATAACTCAAGAACGGGCTCACCTATCAAAAAAAAAGGTTTAGGCTTTGTTCGGACTATTTAGTTTTAGTAGATGGTTTATGTGGTTTTTTTTTTTTTTTAGGTAGGTAGTGTAGGTAGGTAGGTAGGGTAGGCAGGTAGGGTAGGTATTATTACCCATAGAAAGCCACGTTATTTGTGAGTGTCATAGAGTAAAAATGTTTACCGCCCAACGGAGTGGGCACAGGTCAGCTAGTTATCTATAAAAATGGCAAAAAAGTCACGTTTGTTGTATGCGAGCCCCCTTAAATATTTAAAAAATAAAAAAATATTCATGAGATACAGCCTGGTGATAGATGGACGGACAGACAGACGGCTTAGTAATAGGGTTCCCGTTTTACCCTTTGGGTACGGAACCCTAATAAAACAAACTTTGATACTAATAAGTGGTGGCGCGATAATGCGTGTTTAAAAATCATCGAACGCATTTGTTTGTTTTGTAAACAACTGTGGGCTCGGTGTCCCATTTCAGTATTACCAATGTACGACACACTAAGGCCCGGCGCCCATTGGCGGCACGGCATGGCAAGGTATTTTTAAGCGAGGAATAAAAATATAACTTAGCTTAACTTATAAAGTTGAAATTTCAATGTTAACGGTACCGCGGTATTGTTTTTGTACTTACGACCGTTAACATTGAAACAATTTTATTTCTATACCTAACTTTATTTATATACCTAAAGTTATATATTTTTATTCGTGGCCTAAAAATACCATGCCATGCCATGCCGCCAATGGGCGCCGGGCCTAACACCAACATGTTTTACTGAATTCCGTCAAATAGTAAAATATAATTTCGATCGTTTTTGACAACCCTGAAACCCTTAGATTGGAAGTCATTACGAAAATGAAGCTAATTATTGCAATAACGAAATTCACTTTAACAAATGTGCATTTTCGTTACTTATAGTCATTCGGATATGAAAGATCAACCATGGAGACCACGACGTACAAACACAGCAAGACCACAGATTTCTTCTACAAACTCAGCTATGTAGTTTATTTGTTCGGTCTTCCTAACTTCTGGTTAGAAGACCTGAAGTTATCCAAAAGATTTGTTAGATGCTACGACAAGTTTAAAATATTCAACAATGGTTTGATATATTTGCTGATACTTTTCGAGTTGGGTTCCTTCTTTACGCAGACAAATTTGACTGAGAAGCAGAAATTTAACTTGATGGTGTATGCTATATCGCATCCGATGCTGTTCAGTTTTCATGTGATGATGGCGAGGCTGCAGGACAAAGTGAAGCTGGTGATGTACAACCTGACCGTTGGGCTAAAGACGGTCTACAATGACCCGGAGGTCGAGAGACAGATGCTCACAAGTACGTACATGTACTTGTTTGCATTCCTGTTCAGCTGCACGTTGTCTATGATCATGTATGGGGCTGCAGGAGTCTGGGAGGTCTATCGATACGGTAAGGCACGCCATTACTTCCGATGTCCAATACTCTGTGCTGCTTCGAAAGAGCTAACTCCTATTATATTTACTGAACATCCCTGTTTGGGAACCTGTTTGATGTTAACGATTATTTTCATGTTGCGGCAAAAAATATCCACGACCTAACTGTTATTTCACTCCAAACGAAGCTAAAACTAATGTAAACATGATCGGAAACTAACACGATTTACAATAGAATAAAATTTGACATCACGTTGATTACAAAAGTACAGCAATACAAAATAGCAAAAGATGCTTATTTTTTTTTCTCCGCTTCCATTTTCAGACGTGACTTTCACGACTCTAGTGACTGCATATCCAGATGTTGAGGACAGGTCTGACCTGGCTAACGTCGTCAGAGCCCTCTGCTTCATAGTTTGGTGGATCTTCTTCACCAGGGTCGTCGCAGTATACATGCTGGTCATCCCCCTGACCACTTGCCTCAGCCATCAGTACAAAAACCTGCAGAGCTACTTCTCAAGTCTTAACGAAATATTTGAGAGAGAAGACTTGAGTCAAGCAGAGAAGGAAGAAAAGTATGAGGCTGGGTTCAAAGTTGGGATTAAGCTACATTCGGATACTTTACGGTAAATATTGAAGAACACATTTTCAGAAGCTTGGTCTACCCAAATACAAGAAAGGCTTGTTAAGAACTGCATGAACAGCTGCTTTGATTCCATATTGTCTACCATTACTCATTGCGAGTGTACGAATTTGTAGGTACTACTTTCAGACCATCCGCCTAATTGTGACCTAGCTGTTATCCTTTCATTGCTTAATGCCATTTTCTTTTATGGGTTACTAACTTTTGCCCGCGGATCCTCCCGCGTGGAGGTCGGCAATATAATTTCCGACAGGATAGGATGTGTTAATCCAAGATATTAACTACCTGTGTGCACCCAAATCCGTTTAGCCGTTTTTCTGTCGTATATAATAGCAGAGGAAAAGGTCATTGACTGCCGCGCCACCGTCAGCTATAATTACTTATTTTGTTACGCGCGTAATTCTTATCTGTGATATCTTTTATAAAGTAGAAATTGCCGTTGTGCAGTACTGGCCATTTCAAATCAAAATATTTTTTGTTTGGCTAAGAATTCTAATTTCAACATAATTTTATTTAAATAACATGGAATTCTTTTTTCAAAATGGGTCTTAAGTATAATAATTAGTGTTATATTTTTATCGCATTTGAATCTTTTTCGTCGTCATGTATACGTTAAAAATTCGAGTAATTCTGTAATATGAGTACCGTCGTGGCAGCAACGCGTCACAGGCGACACGCAACATCAACGACGTTTATGGAGCGAACACTACAAACGAACGCATCACCTGTTATTGGTTTGCCCGCCTCCGTTCTGGACATTTCGACCTGAAATATGAACCCCGTGGTCGCCGAAAACTTTGGTCGACAATGACGAATTAAAGGCGATTGTGGAAGCTGATGATACTCAATCCACGGCTGAATTAGCAGCAGCTTACGACGTTAGCATCAAAACAATATTGGTCCATTTGCGTCAAATTGGCAAGGTAAAAAAAACCTTGACAAATGGGTGCCCCACGAACTCAATAATCGCCAGCGCGAAGTAGGTACGCGTCGAGACGTGCCTTGCACTGCTGAACAGGCACACAAAGGAATTTTGAACCGCATTGTTACCTGCGACGAAAAATGGATTCTGTTTGACAATGGCAAGCGCTCAGCAAGTTGGTTGGATCCTGGTTCAGCACTCAAATAATGCCCTAAACGAAAACTTACCCCTAGAAAATTGATGGTTACTGTTTGGTGGTCCAGGGCCGGTGTGAGTCATCACAGCTTCTTACCAAACGGGATGAGCATTACTGCAGATGTGTACTGTTAAGAACTGAACACAATGATGGAGAAGCTCGCACGTCTCCAACCAGCTTTGGTCGATCGCTCGTCTCCGCTGTTCCTGCACGACAACGCGTGACCTCATACTGCACAGCAGATGGTCTCCAAGTTACAAGAGCTGGGGTTGCCGTACTCAGCAGGGGGCCTAAAATGGACGCTTTGGCAGAATCATAATATGATCTGCGTACAATTCATATCCCGCAATTCATCTGTTTGACAGTTTTGTATGGAGTTTCGTAAAATGGTTCCACAAATTATGAATTGCTATAATGAAGTCTAATGTTAAATAGCAGCTATCAAACAGATGAATTGCGGGATGTATGAATTGTACGCAGATAATATTATGATTCTGCCATAGCGTCCATTTTAGGCCCCCAGACCTTGCGCCTACAGATTCTACTATTTCCAGAATTTGGATAACTTCTTGTTCTTCTAACTACCCGAGAGCCAGTACTAAATGCCTTTGAAAAATTGGTTGCCTCCCGTCCAGCAGATTTTTTCAAGAAGGAGCGTCAATAAATTGCCACTGCGTTGGCAAAGATCGATTGCATGTTGTGATCACTTTGATTAATATAAATAAAATTACGTTGCCTTATTTAATAAACCTGGCTCTGGCCTGGGGGGTCGCCCCCTATTACATGGGACTTAAACATAACTGGCGAATTTGGGCGTACTATAGGTACATCTCTGCCAAACCCTTCGGGATTACAGGCGTGATGTTGTGTGATGTTATTTAATAAAAAACGGCAATTTCATACATAGGTAAAGACCTAATATGCGATTTTCAAAATCAAAATATTTTATTTCACATAAACCTACATGGGCACTTATGAAACGTCAGTAAAGCTCCCGTCGGCATGATTTTTTCCGACATCTTCAACAATAATCGTCATATTTCAGCCAAACACCTAAACCTTCCTCAACTACTCCGTCCATTGGTAAAAACTGTTGAAAAATGCGTTCAGTAGTTTTTGAGTTTATCGCGTTCAGACAAACCGGCAGACTCGGCGGGGGACTTTGTTTTATAATTTGTAAAGATTTTTTTTCACACGTTTTCTGTTCGTGCGCTGTTTCTCCTTTGCTAGGCCATAGCTATAATATCTGCCATTGAAAATGGCACTATTTGTTGTTATTTAATTTTTAGATGCACTCAGCAAACACAAACTGTGTGTCGCGGTGTGTTCAGTGGACAAATCATCTACAACATCTGTCTGCTGGTTGTGCTAATGGCCCAAATGGCGGTATGTACTCAAATGTCATAATGTATCAACAATAATACATTCACGGTGTATGGGACATCGCAGAAGTTATTACCATGAATTCAGCGCATGATTCTAGACCCGCACAAAAATTTCTCTGTCAGCTTTCAAATTCGTGAATTTTATAGTTGTTGGTATCTTGAACTGACATTTAATTTGATCTCAGATTCTCAGTAGCCACCACCATTGTGCACGACGTGCACGACATGCGGATAGTTCACTTGCAAAATATGCCTGCCTAATTAATACATGCATTTTTCATTATTAGTTATCCCGTTTATTAATACTGTTATTTTGTTCAGAATTCGGAGCGCACGCTTGTGAACTTAATCTCCACGGTAGTCACTTCGACCGCTGTGCTCTTCAGCACTGGCTTCTTCATGTGGAACGCTGGAGACGTCACCGTGGAGGTAAGCTCAACACAATCTAGCTGACGAATTGTGTAGGCATGTTGATTGTAGCAGTATCATCTGCCTAGCCTTTTCCCAACTATGTTGAGGTCGGCTTCCAGTCTAACCGGATGTAGCTGAATACCAGTATTTTGCTTGGAGCGACTGCCTATCTGACCTCCACAACCCAGTTACAGGGTAATACGATACCCCTTGGTAAGACTGGTTGTCAGACTTTCGGGCTTCTGACGACCCGTAACAACTGTCAAAGATCCATGAATGACTGCCGGGAGGGTCCAACGGTTTAAAGTGCTTTCGGAGGCACGGAGGGGTCTTGGTAAGTAAAGATGGTCACCCATTCACGGACTAACCGCAGCCAGCGTAGCTTAACCTGATCTATTGACCCGTGCGGCTGTTATAACTTAGCCGTATTTACAAAAAAAAATAACCTCGATGAACGCTCTCGCTCATCTTGACCCAGTTCGTTAGTCGCACATTGACATCGGATCTAAACTGAGATATTCAAATTGTTTACTGGTACCTACCTATTATGAAACTCCATAGTTTAGATCCGATCAATCCGATGTGAAAGTGCGACTAACGTTCCATCGTAGGTAAAAAAAAAAAAAAAATGAATTTGATTCGGTTTACTCAAACAATGATAACTATCAATGTTTGAGTAAACCGAATCAAATTGATATAGACGGATGCAGATCCTGTGGATCCAAAACGCTAGTTTCTTACTTTTAACTTTCAGCCATTGCATAACTGACCTTATCCTTGTCCGCTACAATATCCCCTATCATTTCTTCCAATACATTCTAAACCCGATAGTCCCTATGTCGTTTAGTCGTACAGGGTGTGGTGTTTCAGGCTTCCCATCTGGGCACGGCGATATATTTCTCTGGATGGTACCACTGCCAGGGGCAATGTTCAGTGCGCCTCCGAAAACTCGTTGTAATCACTATGTCCCAAGCGCAGGTAAGTTGAAACTTTATTTATTAGGTTTTAATTAGCAAACACTAAAAATTACTAACTAAAATTAAAGAAAGAAAGAAAAATGCGTTTATTGGCATTACAGCAAAAATTACACACTCGCGCGGGCGCGCGTATAATTAGACAATAATCTTACATTAATTAACAAAATCGTAGCGATGTCACAAATGTACATTCAATATTTTGTTTTTTAATTAATTTCTGCGAGGTCTGGTATCGGTTCTCTATTGTGTTCCCTAACTTTTTTATCCATAATCTAAAGTGCCATAATATTTTTTCTCCTAATCATCATTTGTCCGAATGATAACTTGCCCGAACTTAATGTCACATAATATCACATGCCATAAAATTGAAATCCCTAAATATAATATGCCCTAAATTTGTTTTTTATAAATATTACAATAAATAATATACAAAGGACATAAAACCGTTTTCAATAAAAGTTATAAGTTCTAAATTCAAATTATTTAATGTTTATTTATCCATAAAATGTTTTTGAACATGGGGTTTTTATTTCCCTGTAAGCATGCAAACAAGCATTCACCATGCATGCAGCAAGCATGCTTCATGCAATGAGCAAGCAAGCAGCATGCAAGCGAGCATGCAAGCAAGTATGCAGCATGCAAGCAACCATGCATCATGCAAGCAAATATGCAACATGCAGCAGGCATGATTTCTGTCACGGCTCCGGCGCTGCAGGGCTCCGGCAGTCCCACGCGAGGTTATCGTCGCAGATGGTTTAACGCTCACCACCGCAGCTTCGTCTTGCTGGCCGGCTCAGCCACACAACCACCTGCTCCTCAACTCGCGAGCCGCCTCGCCCCTATGCGCCTACGCGATTCTAAATTACACTCTAGGGGTAGGGCATACAAGACTACGTGGAGTCGGATTTACAGCGATTCGTTTCTGTTACTAAAACCTAATTTTTTGCAAATACAGCAACCAATTTTATTATAAATGTACAATCGGAATAATACACAATATAATACAATACTTAGGACATATGAATTTATTTCATGCAAATTTAGAGACTCTCATTTTAGGAGAAGAAAGGGAGTACCCTGGGATCGATTCCAATGCCAAAAATATATTTTTTAGTATTTTTGTCTGTTTGTCTGAATGTATGTTATAGCATCACGCAAATTCTACTGGATAGACTGTTCAAATTTTTCAAAAATATTCCGTATAAGCCTGGTCAATAATTGGTAGGCTACATATTATCACGCTATTTGCCATGGGGAATGAGCAATATTGCATTATGTTTGTATTTCCCTATGAATGCACGTTCCAGCATCACGCAAATTCTACCGGATAGATTCTGTTCAAATTTTGCATAGATATTCCCTTTATGTCTGTTCAGTCGGTAGGCTACATTATTATCGTGATATTTGCTATGGGGATGAGCAATATCGCATTATTTTTGTGTACCTCTATAGTTTACAGTAAATTGTAAAAAGACGAGCCAAATGGTTAGAACATTTATAAATTTTATCATCACGCTATATCTTTATAAGGCTAAGCTGTCAATCATCATGACTTATACAGGATGGATTATTGCGATGGGGCAGTAAGGGTACCGTTGCAGCTACGTGAAATCGGTCTTAGGTGATCTATAATTTTTTTTTAAATTTTGAACTGCTGACATAGATATTGATTAAAACGTACAGACATAAAAAGGGCAATTTTCATCATTTTAAAATAAATTTGGTGCCAATAGATCCTGTTTCATATGAGGATCAAAAACTCTATCCCCCTTATTACAAAAAAAGGTTTATCTTCAGACCCAGGTTTAAAACATGGAGCCATTATTGAATTTCAGTCAGTTTTGTATAAAGAACGGTATCTCAATCACTGTTACGTTATTTTTACAAAAACTGGCTGCATGGTTTAAGCCATGTCAAAACTATAAATCTTGTTTTGTAATAAGGCGGGATTAGACCAACTGAGGCTTGACTACTAGATGAGTCAGAAATCGCAAAAACCTTTTCCCATACATACTTTGGGAAACTCCAGGGAACCGTACCCTGGAGCTAAAAAAAACATTAAAGTAAACGCATTAAAAAAATACGGCCATCTACGCGACATATTTTGATACTCGCAAATTAATCAAAACCTTACAAAATAAGATTTATATTTTGACATGGCTTAAACCATGGAGACAGTTTTTGTAATAAGAACGTTACAGTGATTGAAATACCGCTCTTTATACAAAACTGAATACTTAGTTCGGTACTAAGTTGTCAGTTTTGTGTTTAGGAACTTTACCATAGTCGGAATAAAGTTCGAAATTCAATAATGGCTCTCATGTTTTAAACCTGGGTCTGAAGATAAACCTTGTTTTGTAATAAGGGGGATAAGGTACTTCCCGTTGACCACCGTCATATGGCAAAAAGAAAGCCTCCCAGCACAAGTAAAGGAAAAACTCCGAAAATCGTTAATTTGTAGTATTATTACATCATCATAATTTAGAAAGAAAGAAAATACGTTTATCTGCGGTAAACATGACGCAAAAAAGAACGTAAACACAAAAATAAGAAAAGGTTGGGGGAAACATGCGTCACATCCACGCAAAACGGTTATCGCTCACCATTCAGCCTAAAGACATCCACTGTTGGACATAAGCCTTCCCCAAACATCGCCACATCGACCGATTCTGTGCTTCCCTTTTCCAGCAGATTCCTGCGACCTTCACAAAGCCATCGGTCCACATTGTGAGTGGCCTTCCGGGTACGCGGTCGCCACTCTCTTTCACTCACTTTCGGCCTTATCAGCCATGTTCTGCATAATCTACGGTTATATTATTTTAGTGATAGTCGTTCGTCAGTAATAATGTAAGAATGCATCAGTCAGTGTATCAGTTTTGTGACATACCTAAGCAGGAACGCAGGCGTTTATTAATTCTCTAAAAACGAAAAACTTCGAAAGCAATGGGAAATTACTATTGAGAACTGCGGAGTCAACTTCAGGACTAACTGCTTCTCACACGGACAACTGTACGTCGCTTGCTCACGCGTCACCAGTCCTGAGTGTCTGTATATTTTGGCTGTTGAGACCATAATCACAAACGTATTACCTATGTAGGGAAGTTTTATACTCAAACTCTCAAACTCAAAACATTTATTTCAATTAAACCTATTACAGGCACTTTTGAATTGTCAAAGAGTCGGTCAGTTAGTCAGAAAGTTGAAGCTATTTGCCCATTCCAAAACGTAGATCTCTATGTAGAAGAATAGGCAAGAAACTCCAAGGACACTCTTTTAAAGCAAGATATTACAAAATCCTGGGTACATTATTCTTGTTGCTTCTATATGTGAGAACAATGTAAAAAAAATTAAATTGTTTATTTAAAAAACAATTCAAAATATAAGATTAAAAGATTACAAATAAGCCCTGGCAGTTAAGAGAAGACCAGTCTCAACTAACGGCGCCTGTTCACGAACATGACGCGTGGATCAGCACCATCCAACTCAACCATTTTGTAGGGAACCGAATGATCCAACACACGCGCCACCATCAGCAAGCCATTTAAGTGAGCATGACATACTCTCAACTGCCACGCTTTTTTAAGTCAACATACGTCTTATCATAATAAACGGCTCCATGGTACTCACATTAACAAAAATGAAAAAAAAAAAATTGCTTCTAAATTATACAAAACTATAGCTTGCAATGTATTTCAAAAATTAATGAAATTTTACTAGCAAAAGGAAAATCATTATTACCTCTTAAAGTATTCAACAACTAAAACTTGATTACATTTTCTTCTTCTTCTTAGTCGTCGTCGATTACATTTTATAAAATCGATATGATTGTAATGTCAGAACATAAAAAAAAGGGGGGAAGCATCTCTTCCAAATATTATGATTTTAACAAGTGAGCCCAAGTGGTTGTGGAGCAGGACCAGCATTAAGCCAAGCATTTTTATCTACGATATAATCATCCAACCTATAATATGCTTGTCTACATAGTGTGCTGTTAATGCATGTTTTAAATTTCTTCTCATTTAGTTGAAGAATATCGAGTGGTATTTTATTATAACATTTTACACAGTACCCCACAAAAGAAGTGCGTACTTTTGACATCCTGAAACGTGGTTGATCTAATTTGTTCCTATTTCTAGTGTTAAAATGATGCCTATCACTTATCTTACTGAAGAGATGTAGGTTTTTTCTAACATACATAATATTTTCATAAATATATTGGCAAGGTACCGTCATGATGTTAATTTTTTTAAAGAGTTCCCGGAGGTTCTAGATGGCTCTGATAGCCCTCTTTTGAAGAACAAAGATAGAAACAATATCTGCAGCCCGTCCCCACAGCAAAATACCGTAAGACATGATGCTATGAAAGTAACTAAAATAGACCAGTCTCGCTGTATCCACGTCTGTTAATTGGCAGATTTTCCAAACAGCGTAGGCGGCTGAACTTAGCCGCCCTGCAAGTGATGTTAAGTGAGGACTCCACTGCAGCTTAGAGTCAAGCGTGATTCCCAGGAAAACAGTTTTGTCGACGAATTATAGTATCTCTTTGTTCAATACAACGTGACATTCACTACTTCTAACATTCGGCAAGGCGAATCTTATGCATTTAGTTTTCTTCTCATTTAATACCAAATTATTTACAATAAACCAATTATGGACCATAAGCATAGCGTTATTTACGTCGTCAAGCTCCTGTCCATGTCTGCTTACTTTAAAAATTAATGATGTGTCATCAGCACAAATATATAATAAGCAAATAACACCATTTAAGGGCGGTTTTTCAGTAAATGAGGTAAATCATTTATATAAACTAAAAAGAGGAAAGGACCCAATATTGAGCCCTGCAGTACCCCTATTTTGACTATTAGACCCAATGAATTCACACCGTTTATTTGAACTTGCTGCAGTCTATCATTCAAATATTATTTTACTAAGTTAAGCGCAAGTTTACCCAGTCCGTAATGCTCAAGTTTCAAGAGCAGTGTTTCGTGATTCACGCAATCAAATGCCATGGATAGGTCACAAAAGATGCCTATTGCGTCTTGTGCCTCTTCCCATGCGTTAAAAATGTGTTTCAATAATGTGACCCCGGCAGTCAGTTGTACAACGTCCTTTGGTGAAACCATATTGTTGTTCGTATAAAGAGTAAATGCGGGAAATAAAGTGAATTGTGCTATACATGCAATTGTGACCAACCAGTCGATGCCCAAAAAGGCTGACTAGCTGATCACAATGGTGTACTGGTACCCACGCTTATTTATGGAAGTGAATGTTGGGTGTGGCAAAAGAAGCATGAAAGTAGAATAAAGTTGTGGAAATGTGTTCCCTGTGGCGTGCCTATGAATGATAGGCTGAAAAATTATGTGTCATGGCAACGGTGGTTTAAAAGAAGATGTAGTGGCAAAATTTTAAAAGATTATGCTTAGATGGTTTGGTCATGTTAAAAGGATGAATGAAAGGCGACTAAAAAACTGTATTTACAAGGCAATGTGAGTGGAAACGCCCTAGAAGGACATATTGACGGCACGGTTGGCGCAGTGGTTAATTAAACGATTGACTGCTGCGCTGCGTGTCGCGGGTTCGATTCCCGCACGGAACAAATATTAGTATGACCTACAAGTAGTTGTTCCGGGCCTGGCGTTTTGTGTATGTGAGTTTAAATGTTTGTAAACGCACCCACGATACAGGAGAAATTCCTAGTGTCCCCACAATAGGAAGTTCTCCTTCAACGTTTTGAAAAAAAAACAAAAGCAAACAAACTAAACATATACCAAGTTCTCCTTCAACGTTTAAAAAAAAACAAAAGCAAACAAACTAAACATATTCCGCCTTATTACAAAACAAGATTTATATTTTGACATGGCTTAAACCATGGAGCCAGTTTTTGTAATAGGAACGTAACAGTGATTGAAATACCGTGCTTTATACAAAACTGAAAACTTAGTTTGGTACTAAGTTGTCAGTTTTGTGTTTAGGAACTTTACCATAGTCGGAATAAAGTTCGAAATTCAATAATGGCTTCATGTTTTAAACCTGGGTCTGAAGATAAACCTTGTTTTGTAATAAGGGGGATAGTGACCTAATTGGTGATATTCTTGAGAAAAGCCAAGTGCGTAGTACACTGAACAGGCGTGCGTACTGATGTATGATCGTAAACGAAGCAAAAAGTGTATGTATGTAGCGTAGCAGGTGGCGTTCTATAGTTTCTGCCTATGCCTGCCCTGCACCATGGGAAGAAAGCGTGAGATTATGTATGTATATTATGTTTTATAAAAATAACATAGCATCACGTCTATATTCCCCGAAAGGTTAGGCAGAGGTGTACATAGGTACCTATAGTACACTCACATTAAACGCCAGTTATGTTTAGGTTCCATATGTAATAGAGGGCGAGCCAATCGCCACTAACCGGGCACAAATTCAGACTTCAGACTGTAACTGAGAAATTCCAGACGGTAAACCCAATAACACTGCCTACCCGAGAATCGAACCCAGGACCTCATGCCCAAAAGTAGCGCTTGCGACCAATAGACCAACGAGGCAGTTGTTTATAGATCAACTCAATCAATCAACTCAGCCTATCACAGTCCACTGCTGGACATATGCCTCTCCCAGGCTGCGCCACAACACCCTGTCCTCCGCCTTCCGCATCCAGTCTGACCCAGCCATCTTCTTAGGGCTTGTTTATAGATAAAAGGCTGTTATTTGTATATTGTGGTGTCTTACGACTTCCACGCGAACGAAGTCGCGAGCAGAAGCTAGTATTTAATAAGTAGATAAGTAATCAAAATATAGTAATTCCTTTTATATAAAGGATTCCACTTTTATAGATATCTACGTAATTTTAACTTAATTTTGTTCGCAGCGTCCTGTGGTCCTCAAAGGTCTTGGATACATCGAGCTTTCGTATCCGTCATTTATTACTGTGAGTATAATCATAACTGAGCTATAATAATTGCCATTACTGAAGAAAACAGCCACATAAATGAATAAACTATACGAGTACTAACATTATAAAGATAATTTATAGATACTAATTTTAAAATATCAATTGGTGACACCAAATTATTTTTATTGCAGATCGTAAAGTCATCGTACTCCGTATTCTCAGTGCTATTTTAACGTAATAAAGAACACTTTCACCTCCCGCTCACGCCTTCTTCCCACGGGGGCAGGCAGAAACTATAGAACGCCACTTGCTACGCTCCTTACATACTCTTTTTGCTTCGCCTACGTTCATACATCTAGTGATACACGCACGCCGCGCCGCGCCGGTTGCGAGTACTACGCACCTGACCTTTCTGAAGAACGTGACCAATTAGGTCACTATATGTGCTCCTAGGGCGTCCCCACCCGCCGTTTACCTCTGCTTTATAAATACCTTTTGTTAGCCGCCTTTCACTCATCCTCTCAACATGACCAAACCATCTAAGCATACTCACACTGATATTATTATATTTTAGGAAAACGTATATTTTTATTTTTTTTTACATTGTTTGTAAATATGTGAGCACCATGGACCTATCTTTCACATATTTAATTTATCTGTCATTGCTTTATTCTTAACTCTTTTTACCTATTGTGGTATAGTAATTTTAGTCTAGGTGCATCGTCTTCACATAATATAATTGTAGAATTAAAGTACCTATAAAAAATATGTACAACATTTTAAAAGAGTAACGGTGAAGTTTCTTGCCCATTCTTCTCCATACGAAACTACCTTTTGGAAGGGGCGACTAGAATCAATTCTATTTTTTTTGTAAATATTGACGTTCAAAAGTGCCTTATATCATTATATGTGCCTATTTGAAATAAGCAATTTGACTTTGACTTTGACATACTCTTTTCAATTTTTTTATCGCTACATCTTCTCAGGGACCGTACAACCCCGGTTAACGGTTAAGCCTTTCGAAGGGGTAACCCATTCAATGGGTTACCTTTATCATGGTGTAACCCATTGAAAGGGTTTTATACTAGAAACCCATTGAAAGGGTTACATGATAACCCAGTGAAAGGGTTACCTGATAACCCATTTCAATGGGTTCTATACCTACTTGAAACCCAATAACATGAAAAAATCATAATATTATGTTATTTCGACATCCGCCCAGCACGCGCAGCATGACCAATTCTATCTCTATTCTACCCAGGGACCATTTTGGTTACCATTTTAGAAAAAAGAAAAGAAGGGTTTTCGATAGGGTATTTTTAAGCAGTTAATTAAAAACCCATACGGTGTGGGTAATTTTCAATGGCTTAAATTAAGCCGTTCACAAGGGTTACCCACACTGTATGGGTTTTTATCGAAAACCCTTTCAAAGGGTTACCAAAACTTAATTTAAGCCTTTCATAAGGGTTACCCTTATCGAATAGGTTTTTGTTTAACCGCTTAGAAAAACCCTATCGAAAACCCTTTCAATGGGTAACCAAAATGGTCCCTGCGTCATCTAATGACATATAAAAAAAAACATTTATACTTACATAAATAAAAGCAAAAAATAAATAAATAATAATAGCATTAGGCATCAATGTTGCCGACATGAAACAGTCGTTGAAGGAGCGCTTCTTGGGCCGCCTGAATAAAGTAGTAAATAGTCTTCTATCAGGCGGAAAAAAGGTGCGTGCCTTTAACGGTCGGGTCATGCCGGTTTTGATGTATTCTTTCGGCATACTCAAATGGACTCAGACAGAACTTGACGCCCTGGATAGGAAGGTCCGTACATTGCTGACGGCGTATCGGATGCATCGCCCACGGTCATCAGTGATGAGACTGTACATCCCGCGCAAGATATGTGGGGGTCGAGGTTTCTTAAATGCTAAAACCCTCCACAAACGCGAGATTTGCAGTCTCAGGGAATATTTCCTTCAAACTGACACAGGGATGCACCGAGATGTGGTCGCCCTACTCCGCTCTTCTTGGCAAAAGAGAACTGGCGCAAACCTACAGTACTTGATATAACCTTACAAAATAAAAAACATATTTACATCATCATTCTCGAGTCTTCAAGTTACCTTTAAGTCACATAATAAAATATAACACTATGATTCAGTAACGTACGCCTGAAAAAAAAAAGAAAAGCGCCTTAATCACATACACACACCCACGCGTGCGTCGCTCGCATGGGCCAACAGGTTTTGGGTTAGGGTTTTGGCGTAGTGGGAGTAAGTTCGCGCTTTGCTTGTCATTATTCTATGGTGATTGCCATACTTTATTTTTAAACATATCTGTTTAGAAGAATGTTAAAGAAAGGAGAGGAACATCTAACGACTCTTGCCAAGTTACGTGCCGGCGATTAAACATGAAAATGATATCTACCTACTCTGGAATTGCTCCAAATTGTTTTTGTGTAGGACAGCTCCTATATTAAAAATAGGCTACTTGACAATTAGAAAAATTCCTTATGAATTTTGTTTTGTAGAATGGTTCTGAACTAAAAATATCCAACTTGATTTAGTAAATAATTTTATATTAATTAATATTTTTATCAAATAGTTGCGTAAAATATAATGTCGTTATTAAGGATCAATTTCTGTAGTCACACATGGCCAAGGACACAATGTTAACAAATTATTTTAGTTAAGTAAGTTAGTGACATACCAAAATGGTAAAAAGGAACCCTTATGGTGAGACTAAGTCTGTCTGTCTGTCTGTCACACCTGGATATCTCAAGAACTACTAATGCTATCGACTTGAAAATAATAGTTTTAGATGACGTTTGCCCAACTATATTGCAAACAAGAACGAAATTAAAAAAAATATATCTTTTTTGCAAAAGGGACTGAAAGGGGCTTAAAAATTTGAAGTGGGGCTAATAGGGAATGTGGGGTATCATATTAAAGAGCGCTGTTTGCACATTCTCAAACATTTTTTTTAGGCAGCATAGTTTCCGACTTTTGATGAAAAATGTAAAAAAAAAATACCATCCCCCCCCCCCTTATCTCCGAAGTTTGCACAGATAAAAATCTGAAATTATTCTATGTGATAGAAGTTTATGTAAAGATTACAAGAAAAATATTACTATGTCTTTAAATAGCACAGTTTTTCAGAAATCATCAACATCATACGGAACCCTCGGCGCGCCAGTCCGACTCGCTCTTCACCGTTTTTTTACCTTTCCACAACAAAGGTCAGGTTGTAATATAAGTAAGTTACAAATGTTACAATAGCCCAATGTCAACTGCTCATCACCTTTTACAAAATATTGCTATTCCCGATGCAGGGACGTTAATTGATGAGGAGTTCTCCTGGTCAGAACCAGTAAACTAGAGCTCCACTTCACCATATGCATTGTGACGAGCATAATTTGCTTAGCAAATATATTGAAGTAGATACCTAATTGAATCGTAACCCGTGAAATACCCCTCATCGGATTTTGATTTGGGACGATGGGACCACTTCGATAGCTCACCCTTTCAAACAAAAAAATAATTTTAAAAACGGTTCACAATTGACGGAGAAATCGGTGAACAGACATAAAAAAAACATACAAACATAAATAACCTCCTCCTTTTTGGAAGTCGGTAAAAAATATAAGTGATTTGTAGTTATTTGCCAGTTTTGTTAAAGCCTAAGTGATAAATGTATTGATTTGATTTAAGTTGATCTTAAAAATTATCAATTTCCTTTAGTTTGCCGTGTGTTATCTTATTATATTACTTCCTAGAAATTGATCCTAATTAACGACATTATCGGACGGCACATTATTACAGGGTGTGTTATTTTTTTTTCAAAATCAACTATTTCGGTTCCTATCTAGATAAATTGATTTTTCAAAAATCTAATGATGCAGATTTAGTTTTCATAAAAATAGGCCCCGAGACTCCTTTAAATATTTTTCGCTACTACCTATGGTTTCGGCTTTGGCCATCCATGCTAATTTGAAACATGAACCCTGTTTAAACAGATGAATTGATATCCTCCTTCGAATTCGGTTAAATATAAATTTGTATCTCATGATCTTTCATTTAATCTAGTTAACTCGCAGCTGGCGGCCTAAGCAAAGTGTTAATGAAGGCTTATTTAACAAAACTCACAAAAACAAATTAGGGGCGATGTCGACTGCAGAGGTTCGTAGTTACAATAAAATCTTGAATAGATTAGTGTTACAACGTAAACAAGATGTTTTCGATAATGTTAGTAATTTTGCTTTTCCATCTTGGCCAGCTTTATCAAACAATTGGCACCTCTGAATATTTTTTTAAATGTTGGTAGCTCGTTGGGTAGATAAGATTACATAGTAAAATGTTGAAATAATCAACCCTGTTTATGATGTACTCCGATCACGATGTTCTAATTTTGCCACTGAACTTTTGATCATTAGTCTTAATTATTTGCTATTTTCAAACTTCTGAATAACGACAAATCTTCATAAAGGAGTCACCTTTAAATTCAAACAACAATCAAAACTATTCTATTCGTTGATTCAGAGGTAAATAGAAAATTATGACCACATTTGGGTACTTTCCTAAATCAAAGTTTCGTTATATTTGTCAAAAGGCGCCATCAACCCGTCAGATAATGATATATTAACAATCAGGACATGTTACACTATTGATATATTGACAATCAGGACATATTATATTAGACTATTGCACAGAATAGGTACTTAACTTTTATTCGCTCTGAATATCCTTTTAAAAATTATCCAAATCTGAGTTTTCAAAGTCGTTTGAGCCGTTATGCGTCAGGCCGCGCCCGATCTTATGAATATCAAAGCCTCTGAAGATCACTTTATTTTTGTCTATTTTGGTAATCTGAAAGTGGATCCCTGAATACGGGGCTCCTAACTGAAAGTTTTCAAATATATTTTTGGTGTTCTCTCGATCCCACACCACCACACACAAGGAACATTACTAATTGGTTTCTCAAAAACTGTCCACTAGCGTATTGAGGACACGGCCTTATGCTAATAGGTACCGAAGCAAGAAATTAGAAGCAATCACATATTTAAATATAATTGACCGTAAATGGAGCGGCTTTTCTAGTTATTATCAACCCTTTTCCGTATGTAATATGTATGTTAGAAGGACATGGAGTAATTATACAAATTCTGTTATTACCGTACAGTCAACCGCACGTCCATCGTAACAAATAGATATCGACAACGCCTTTGAGTGGTAGCAGTAACGACGATGTTTGTAAATCAACTGTTACCACTAACGTGTGGTTGAATGTACGTTAGTCTAATTAGCGCCTGCAATTATGTCTATGATCTAACCAATTAATTGATTTCGTGTTATTAGGTATACGCTTGATACGAGTGACTTACAGGGAGGTATCTACATACCTTTCCCTCGTAATTTATTTTCTTAACTCATCAAAAATTAAATGTCTGTTTAGGTAACTACTCCAAGTTTGTGTGTTCCTTTTGATTACTGAATGTCGCCTTGTTTATTAGTTTCAAGCAGCTTACTGAGAATCAGTTCTTTTTGAAAATCAAATGGCACAATCACCTTAAAACGACTACCCTTCACCACTTTCTAATTACCAAAAGAATAGGTAGGTTGTATCTTATAGGCTTTCGTTATAATGTTGCCTCGATCATTAATTAATTTCATAGCCTACCGAATACGTGTCTGTATTAGAAATGGAATTGCAGTAATTATCAATGCGGTTCTGCACCTACATATTTTGTAAATTAATGTCTACAAATTCGCAGACACGACATTCTCAAGCTTCTTACTCTTAAAAAGTCCAAAATGGAGAACTATACTGGCAGCTACAAGATTACAAAGACAACAGAATTTCTGATCAATCTGAACAAATTCGTTTTCATATTCGGCTTGCCAAACTTTTGGGTTGAAGAATTAGATTTTCCGAACGCGTTCATGAAAATTATCCGACCGCTGAGTAAATTCGGAAACTGGTCAATTTTCGCTATGATTCTTTCGGAATACTGTGCTTATGTTACGCAAAATAACTTGACTGACCGACAGAGTTCTGATCTGATTCTATTCATCATCTCTCATTCTATCATCACTGGGTTTCGAGTTCGTATAACTCATCAGGAGAGCCAGATAAGAGATGTCATGTACAAGCTAGGGATACAACTGAAGGAAATCTACAATGATATGGAGGCTGAGGAGCAGATGATCAAGAGGTCGAAGTTCTTCTCTTGGGCTCTCATCTTCAACTGTGTGATGTCTCTCATTTTGTACACGATTGAAGCTGTTCTAAGGGTAATACGCACAGGTGAGTGCTTGATTTTTAGGGTTCCGTACCTCAAAAGGATAAAAACGGAACCCTTATAGGATTACTCGTGCAGTCATCGTGTCTGTCTGTCCGTCTGTAACAGCCGATTTGCTCCGAATCTACTGGACCGATTAAGTTGAAATTTGGTACGCATATGAATGTCTGTGACCCAAGCACAAACGTGTTACGTAAATAAATGATATGGGGGTCACTTTTGGGTAAAAATGAGAAAATATAAAAAAACGTTTTGCAGACTGTACCGTGTGACATATCAAATGAAAGGACTTGTTCGGATTTCAAATATAGGTATTTATTTTAAAATTTTAAAATACTTAACGAGTTTCAAAGTTATAACAGAAAATAGATGAACATTGGCAATTATCCCCCTTATCTTCAAACTGCATGAGGTAAAATTCTGAAAAAAAAAATCAGAGAATAGTTCTATACTTATAGATTAGGTACAGGAAAACCTATAAGAAGTCTATATGGTCTTAAAATAATTGTGAGTCTAAACTTACATTTGCAGTCGGATGTATGGGGGAACATGTTTTTCAACTACAACGTTAAGTTTGTTCTTGAGATAAATTCATCCCAACTACGGAACGCGTCATTGTGCGTGGGCCGACACGCACTTAGCAAGTTTTTCTTTATAATTGTGAAAATAACCGACGTAGCCCGAAGAATTGCCAAACTTAAGTGGCAGTGGGCAGGGTCTACATTGCTCGCATAACAGATGGCCGATGGTGCGGAAAGGTTCTGGAGTGGCGACCGCGTACCGGAAGACGTAGTGTCGAAAGGCCACCCACAAGGAGCACAGGAATCGGCTGGATGGGACAAGTACAGAACCGGTCGAAGTGGCGGTGCTTAGGGGAGGCCTATGTCCAGCAGTGGACGTATTTCGGCTGAAATGATGATGATATTAAAAATCCTGAGTTAAAAAAATCCAAGTAAAAGCTACCTGAAATAAGAAATGAGAGAAGTGGGATGCAATTAAAGATTTGATCATATTTATTTTCAGGAGAAACATTCAACACAATAATTACTGCCTGGCCAGACGTAGAGGACAGATCTGCACTGAGTAATGTCGGGAGAACGATATTCTACATAATCTGGTGGATCTACCTGTCGCGAATCTTCGCGGTATACTCGCTGGTGATATGTCTGACCATCGCTGTCAGCCATCAGTTCAAGAACTTGAACAGCTACTTCCGAAGCCTTAACAATATTTTTGAAGATGTTCACTTGACACAGAGAGAGAAAGAGCAGAAGTACAAGAGAGCTATCAAAGTTGGCATTAAAATGCATTCGGAAACGTTGAAGTAAACTTTTATGTTTATATATTTTAGTTTGCTTTTGATTTTTCTCTCGTGGTTTGCTGTCTATGGCAGTCGTTTTGGCCTACTGTAACTATAGATTTTCGCGAAAGCTTAATAAAAATGCTTTGCTCCTAGTCTCGTAGAGTGGGTGGGGCTGGGTGTAGGGCGTAAAAAAAATTGTTGGTAGATATCTAATTAGCTCCACTTACATTCTGTATTTTTCGTAGGTGTACCAGTGAGATACAAGCAATATGCCGCGACGTATTCAGTGGTCAGATTATATTCAATCTGACCCTGCTGATCGTGGTGATGTATCAAATGGTGGTAGGCAGTACAGAACTTCGTTTCAGTAAGAGATCTCGAATTGTCTTATTACAGAACGAGTCTTTAGTGCAAGCTTAAACCATCGGGCCAGTTATTGTATTTTGAACTTTGTTCCTAGCATATTAAATTTCTTAATACAAAATTGACGATTAAAACTCCGTTTTAACGTCTGTTTCTAAGTATAAATTTGTCGGAATAAAGTGTGAAATAAAAAAACCGCCCAAGTGCGAGTCGGACTCGCGCACGAAGGGTTCCGTACCATTACCTATAAAATGGCAAAAAAATCACGTTTTTTTTTTTTTTTTAAATAACGTTGCCCCACACTAGGAATTTCTCCTGTATTGTGGGTGCGTTTACAAACATTTAAACTCACATACACAAACAGCCAGACCCGGAACAACTACTTGTGGGTCATACAAATATTTGTTCCGTGCGGGAATCGAACCCGCGACACGCAGCGCAGCAGTCAATCGCTTAACCACTGCGCCAACCATGCGCCATGTTTGTTGTATGGGAGCCCCCCTTAAATATTGGTTTTATTTTAATTCAATTATTTGTTTTTAAAGTGAATTAACTAAATATTCTGTGAATATTTCAAGCGTCTACCTGTTGCCGTTACCAATATAGAGCAAAAACGAGCATTAAAATCACGTTTGTTATATGGGAGCCCCCTTAAATATTTATTTTATTATGTTTTTTAGTATTTGTTGTTATAGCGGCAACAGAAATACATCATCTGTGAAAATTTCAACTGTCTAACTATCACGGTTCATGAGATTACAGCCTGGTGACAGACAGACGGACAGACAGACAGACGGCGGAGCCTTAGTAATTGGGTACTCGTTTTACCCTTGGGTACGGAACCCCAAAAAATGGATTGATGGTTTAAACCTGGGTATAAAGATAAACCTTGTTTTGTAATAAGACGCGGTTAAAGTTTGATTTAAACAACGCAGAATCTTTCAGTATTCGACCCGGAACCTGACAAATGCTTTAACATTAGTGGTGACGGCGCTGACGATCCTGGCCAGCACTGGGTTTTTCATGTGGAACGCTGGTGATATTACCGTCGAGGTAAGACGTTGCTAATTCTCTCAGAAGAAACACTTATGCTGATGCAAGGTGAACCAAAGTGCACATTGGCTGTAACGTCCAGAAACCTTTTTACCCGACTGCGGCGAAGCCAAAAAAGGAAGGGGATGGGTTAGACCTGTATGTATGTACAGTGTTCGGGTTTTCTCGTCGTTGACGGATACCCCGGTAGTTATTGTAGGTAGATAGTAAGTTACACCAAACCACTGTTAAGTTTAATACTTAGTTTATTTATGGGAACAGTTTATAGTAGTTTGTTTAGTAATCTGAGCCGCACTTAATGTATTGTTGTTATAGATTGACCCGCACATTAGCGCGTGACGGAGTTTAAGTTACGACTGGTTTGAGGTAAATTAATTAGGTACGCGTAAACGTACTTTTTCTGTATGAGCGTTATTGGCTCGTACATACAGGTATGATGTATGTCCGTCCCTATGTTCTCTCGTAACTACTGAACCGATTTTGATGAATGATATAATTATTCCACCTCTATTTCAACAAAGTTAAAGTTCTAATTTCAAAAACTGACGCCCAAACCCAAGTTTAAGTTGTCAATTTTGTAATAAGAGCGTTTACGACTTACGGCATTTCATACAAACTTTCAAGCCCTTATTTTTCGAAATGACTGAACCGATTTTAATGAAACTTCATACGCATATGCAGGATACAAGGTCTAAAAAGTTAGTTAAGAACATTTTCGAAAAATAGTGTTACAGACAAATTAAACGGATTCAAAATTTTTCATTGAAACAGAGATTTCCAGTTATCTGTTTTTAGATAAGACATTTCGAAAATGTTCTTAGACCTTACCTTACCTTTAGACCTTTGTATCCTGCTTATGCGTATGAAGTTTCATAACTTACTTCGTTCTATATGTTTCTATAAATATAATATCTAGAATGGCAACTTTCCGTAACGTCGGCAACGACTCGACAAGTTTATAATAATTTGGTCTTACCTTGTTTTCTTGATTTAGGCCGAAGTCCTCCCGACCGCCATGTTCAGTTCGGGCTGGGAGAACTGCTGGCTCGAGTCATCGGTGCCCGTCAGAAAGCTGATCGTCATCGCTATGTTGCAGGCGCAGGTATGATCATGTACCGATACTTAAAACAACCACTTCTTCCACGGACTCACGGAGTATATAATCACTATGTTTCAACCTTTCAACTTCTTCAAAAAGGATTTATTTATTTTTTCCTGAAGTTGATATATACTGGCCGTATTGGCAGGTAGACTGGCTCTAAAGCCGGGTATCTACAGTGCAACACAACATGCAATGCAACGCGCAACGTAATGTGGACGGTCCGCGCGCACGCTACGTGTCTTAACTGCATGCGAACGGTCGTACTCGTCTCGGAGTCTTCAGCGTGCATGCGATGGAGCCACTCGATTTCGAAGTGTACATAACTATTTTCGGTGTTTCAATTGTATTATTACACCAGTAGACATTAAGGTCGCAAAACTCAAGTCAAAGCCTTCGTTGAAAACCAACAATCGGCGTAGCGTGCGCGCAGTTGTTTTAGTGTGTTCGCGAACACATTAAAATATATTTTCATTTTTTTCTTTCTTTAAGAACCTAATTCGGACTATTACAGACATTTTAAAATAAAAAATAGCAAAATCGGTCCAGCAGTTCTTGAGTTATGCGCTTACCAACGAACAGCATTTCATTTTATAACCGGCTTCCAAAAAGGAGGACGGCGAGGGTTATTATTCGTCTATTTGACAAAAAAATAAAAAACGTCAAAAAAACGACTTGTGACGGTGAAAACAGATCCACAGACACCGCTTTCCGAAATTAAAGTTATTTTTCACTCTGTAGTGTTTTATTATAAGTAGATGATAGTGGAATAGACCCTGATAATGTTTTGGGTCAAAGTCAAGATGTTGTTTTTTCAGGAACCAGTGGTTCTGACGGGCCTCGGTGTTATTGCGTTGTCGTACCAATCCTACGTGTCTGTGAGTCCACTTTCAAAATAATAATAAAAAATGAACCTAAGATTTGATAATAATTAAGTTAGGCATACATTTTGTGAATTCCCTAACACAGAAATTATTTGTTTCTCTTTCAGATCGTAAAGTCTTCTTATTCAGTATTTTCTGTGCTGTATTGAGAATATCGAGTCGCTGCACATTCGAACAATTCTACAACTTTTTTCACAGATATTTGGTAATGCAAGAAATTACACAGCTTCTAACTTTTGCAATTTTTAAGTAGGTAACACTGTAAAAAAATATGTGAATATTTGGTTTTATTTACTTAATATTTAAAATAAAAGAAAATATACAAAGTATATAATTTGATATTTATTTCATTAACAGACAACAAACACATTCAATATATATTTTTACACAAAATATACACCCAAATAAAGTACATAAAAATATTATTGTATAATTTTATTAAAAAAATCAAAATAAATGCATTATATTGTATTGTCCTTACACTTAGGCATGTTGATTATGCTGATTTACAAAATCATGAGAATCTGAGAGAAAAAACAATAACGTGGTTTTTATTATGTATAAACAATGATTAAACAGCGTTACAAAAAGGCCCATTTTCTAAAGTCATACTCTTTTTTGGATTAGCTAAGTTATTATTTCGGGTATACAACCAAGTTGCCTTTTCTATATTAAACATTCTTATGACAATAAGGCTTCGAAATTACATATTCCTTTAACTACTCTATCATTCAATCATAAATAGTATAACCAAAAAAAAAAAAGTGTAAAGTACTGGTCACTTACTAAGGACATTCATATTCTAATTGCACTTGGAAACCACTTGTTATTAAGGCATATAATAATTATATACTACAAATATAACGCGATTAGCTTATTTTTCAGGCCGAATCAAACACAAAGCTTGATTGTATGACACGGATACAACATATAAGTTAAATTATATTTTGTCTACCAAAATGTAGAGTGCATCGAACAGAAGTAGAGTTATGATGAAAAAATAAAATACGGTTTAGACGCAAAGATTGAATGATTGTCTGTTAATGATTCAATGTGCAGCCTCTGAAGTTACGAGATTCAAAACATTTCTATATTACTGGAGTTGTTTTAGCGTGGGAATAGCGGTTATTGACCCACCTACATTATCTAGCATTCTTTATTTAAAAAACTGAAATAAAGTCCGTTAACGTCCTGGAGGCCTAAAATGGACGCTTTGGCAGAATCATAATATGATCTGCGTACAATTCATATCCCGCAATTCATCTGTTTGACAGCTGCTATTTTGTGGTTGGTTGATGGAATGGTTATTGTGGACCATTTTACGAAACTCCATACAAAACTGTCAAACAGCAGAATTGCGTATGATTCTGCTAAAGCGTCCATTTTAGGCCCTCTGAATGTCTATCGTGATTTTCGACGTGTTGCAAAAACGCAAAACCATACATAGTTAATTGTTTGGGTTCATTTGGAGAGATATTAGGGAAAGGACAATGACCGCTATTGCCATGCTAAAGCGACTCGGTTATAGAAAGAGTTGATTGTAATAGCGTTTGTACAGTCGACCTCGTGGTTGCTACCACTTCTCACAATAATTCCCAGTAAATTGAAACTTCACTAAGGTTGAAACTATCTAATTGTCACATAGACCTTGTCGTTTAGTGACATTCAACCTAAGGGTAGTAAAATAACGAGGTCTCACACTACCGACAGCAGAATTAAATTTATACATATTTATTACGCCTTGCAGAGAAGCTGGTGCGCCCTGGCTGGAGGCTTTAAGATTAAAAACCTTAGGGCAGCCACAGGAATATCCGGTTAAGTAGCAACGACCTCTCTAGGTCTGCTACGAGATGCCATACATAAAAAAAAAAAAAAAAAAAAAAAAAAAGCAGAGAAGCTGGCGGTGGGCGGTAGTGTACCGCGTAATGCACAATAAATGAATAACAGACATCGTGTCACATAATCTTCTTCAAATAACAGACATTGCACCCGTGTCACATAATCTTCTTCAAATATTTTTCGCCTAACAGCTTTAAAACATGACATATAAAAAATTAAGGAACTCTCATACGTGGAAGACTTACAAATGAACCTGGTTCTATAATTAAATGGCTATAATTGCATTACCTCTTGCACCATATTTCTTATCAGTCGAAGGCAGTGGGTACTGATACGTGAATATTTATTTTCTTATTAAATGAAGAATGCGCTGGTTGACACAATAAACTTGGTATAAGAGATGACAGATTAGATTTGATATCTTCTCAACCGAAACGAGAGTGGCTATGGCACGAAATTTTGATTCTTAAAATTATGCCAACATTTTAAAACTTAAAATCATCGCAAGGTCGAAAGAGACACCAGACACTAGGCCATTATTTATGAATAAATTGCATTAGATTTGACCAATTTGAATTTACAACAATGCTCTGCCATACGTTTATACGCATCACAATGACAAATAAAGATATATAAAGGATCCTCACTGCCTTTTTGCTATGCAAATAATTATCCCAGTACCAAATGATACGTCATGATTTTTTTTATTTTTAAACAAGCACTAAATGGATTGGTAAGCATTCTGTGGACTGAGAATAGTACTTTTTACTACGAAGTTTTATATTTACACTATACGTTTTATGTTTAAAGAGTGTTGACACTAAGCCCCACTTGCACCACAAACTACTAAATGCATTTAGCAATAAACATATTTAAAACATCATTTTCTCTATTATCTTCAAACCATTGACAAAAACAGAACGATGTTTTAAGTACGTTTATTAGCGTTAAATGCATTTAGTAGTTTGTGGTGCAAGGGCAGGGGTTTCCTAGGCAATATACATGGTGCTCTTCAAATTAGACCTAAAACATCACTTATCAGTACCCACAATTAACAAAATAATATAAATTCGCTTACACCCTGTAGCGGCAGATCAGCTTACAGCTTGGAGTCGAAGAACTGCAACTCCTTCTCCTGAGGCAGCTTCTTGAAGTAGCTCTCCACGTAGTCATCGGTTACTTCCGCGAGGGTCTTGGGTTTCCATTGGGGGCTGTTGTCTTTGTCTATTAAGAGGGCGCGCACTCCTAAAACAGGAAAGTAGTTTTTCAATACACTTTCTCGAAAACTGCTTCATATCGCAGTACGATTAGGTTCACAATGCAATGTACGTCACACGCGTGCGATTTTTCATTTTCCAACACGTGTGCGGGAATAAAAATTGCCACAGATAACTTATACCTATACTTAGTCCAAATTGGTTCAATGCCTCTATTCACACCGTCTCGCGCCCGACGGTTCTCTCTATTCGGAGGTGCATTTTTTTTAAATCTCGACAAAGATGCGTCTTTACGGCGTTAATATTTTTGGAATATTTAAATAATGTTTATAAATGGAATACCATGATTATTATAATAAAAAAAACGTTTATGAACAAATTAACATTTATTAGTGTTCTAAACTCAAAAATATTTGAATTTTCTATTTTTCATATTAGGCTGTTTATCGGCTTTATACCTTTGCTTCTCCTTCAACCTGGCGAAAGCAAAGCGCGGAAAAAAAAGAAAATTAAATCATAGTTTCCTAATAATTCATGAAAACATGACAAAAATATTTTTGTTATTTTATTTCATCAAAAGTGTACTTATTGAAAAACGTCGTTTGATACACGTGGACATTTGTTATTGCAGTTCTCGCCTCAAAAACCACCTCGAGTCCGCGTATCACTGGTCAGTTGCCATCAGTCGTCAGTTTATTTTATTCGCCAGTTTCGTTGATTAATCAGTTTCACTGATTGGTCAGTTTTACCGATTAGACAGTTGCATTAACTTGACATTTTCCAGTGTTTGTCAGTTTTCGTCGATTCGTCAGTTTTATTCAATTTGTCAGCCAAAGTACAGTCGGTAGAAAACTGAACACACGTCTACAAATTTAAATAAATATTAAGATCGATTTGATAATTTTCAGCCATAATTAGGGAATAAACAAACTCATTTTGTGAAATTGTCAAACTGACTTAAGTAATATATATTTTTACGACGTAACGTTACAAACGTACGTACGTTACGTTATTCAGATTTCAGTTAAAAGTAATGTTAGAAGTTACACATTTTTATTAAATATTGGTTTATCATAATGTTATGTTAAAATATAAACTGAAGTTTTATTTTAATAGGGCTGGTATTCCTTACAGCAGATTATATTATCCACATGTGTTTATTCAACAAGTAAAAACTTTTTCCCATAAGTGTACCAAACTGACGAATCGACGAAAAATGGCAAACACTGGAAAATGTCGAATTAACGCAACTGTGTAATCGGCAAAACTGACCAATCAGTGAAACTGACTAATCAACGAAACTGGCGAATTAATTAAACTGACGACTGAGGGAAACTGACCAGTGATACGCGGACTCTTCTACGGCTCGGGTGTTAATTCCGCCTCGAATGCAATAACAAACATTCTCCACTTGTATCAAAATGTACTTATTCTCAAACATGCTTGGAAATTCGAGCATTATTTTGACAACCTTTTTCGAGATAAATCGAAATTGCTGTACCTACTGGCCAAATACATGCGAGCAGTGGCCACCAAAAGTTGTATGAAAATCCATAATTATGTGTCGTGGTTTAGCGGCCAAATAAATTACACACAATCACAAACTCGTAAATCTATCGTGTAATTTAAAAATGGAACGATCTTTTACTCCAAAACATGGCAACCAAGGAGGTAACTTATTAAAGGTTTTATTTAAATTTCAAACTGGCTTGCAAATAGAAAGATGTTTATTGAAAAAAAAAAACAAGTGAACACATTGGCGCGTGAAAAATTATCGTTGTTCGTGAATCTGGAATTTATAAATAATTTACTTAGTTTGAATTTCCGCGCATTATTTGAGTAAAGCACTATACAAGCCTTGGTCGCAACCAGGCATTGATGGACTCACGTATGAGTGCCTCGGCTTCGCCTTGGCCCACATTTTCACGTTCGTCCCTCAATGCCCCTGTTGCAGCCCGCTGCAGTAATGTACATTTTTTTTTAATAATTGGGTACGCTAGAAGTTAAAACCAAGCCTGCAGGGTAATTGTGTAACACACGTACAGTAGCAATGGGTTGCATTTTGACAGTTCGACAACATTCATTGCGTTATTTACGTTGTTGAGCAGACAAATTTTTCGAACATATGAAGCAATGGATTAGCGATATACTTCAAAATCATTCAGATTGTGATTCAGACTGTGTTACGCAATTAGTGTGCAGGACTTGCCTGTCAAATGAAACCAGTGGAAAGTGTTTCCAAGGCGTTCTTATTTCTCGCAAGCGATCGTACGAAACTACGAACACAATAAAGTGCTATCTCGTAATGCTTGAATCAACAAATTATTATTTTTAAACTGCAGTATGCTTCTCGTCAATTTACGGAGTTTTCAATACCGAGGCGCATGGCACATAGGTTTTAAGGAAGATTCTGCCACATAGGTGAACGACGGAAAATAAGTTCCACAAGGTCGAAGTTTTTCTTAAAGCCTAACCGTCTTATTACAAAAAAATGCTTAAGTACTGTTTTATACCAAGACCACAAGGTCTAGGATTGTTACGGTACGAGTATTCAAGTTAATATCAGGCTCAAAACGTGTTCTTATTACAAAACGAAGACTTTTTGAGGATCAGTTAGTACCAAAGAAGGTTCATGGTTCCACAGATAAGAAACAAAAATGGCATTCTTTCATTCTGCATCTATTTGAAGCAACGTTTCGTTTCTCTAAATATTGATATTATAATAACACTTGAAATGCATAAATAATTATTAATCAATACAAAAATATATCATAAATCGTTCTTTGTTTAGGTTACAATATATTGAACAAGCACAACTTGTACTTTTGACGTGGTTTTTATAATCAAGTTATCATATTTTTTAGCGCCTCTAGCGTGAAGTGGAGTGAATTACATAGGTACGGCGCGGCACTCGTAATTTGAGACGAATGTTTATGTTGTGTCCGTCCATAAATAATAAATCGTACTACGTATGACGATGTCTGTAAGATCGCCGAGACGTCTCCAGCATAATTATCCAAATCTTCCAAATCCATCAAGTCGATTTGTAAATAAAAAGCCACACAATAACAATAAACGCTAACCTCAATTAAATTAGTACCGAAGTTAGCCCATAAAAAACTAGGGGTCTCGGCGAACTATCTTTAGTACCATAGCTAGTTCATGAACTAGTGATAAACTTCATTTTATAATAACGTTTTATTTAGTCATGGTGGCAAACCTAGTAATTATCCTAGTACTAAATTTAGATCGTGTTTTGGAATAAGACGGTAAGAGTCAAATTGAGCCCCGGCGCTGTAATAGTTATGTATACAACTGTTGAATAATACCTAATTATGTGCAGTTGCATACAAGACTTTATCTACACCCATGATATTAATCCTCTATAAAAGGTTCTGAAACCATAGAAAAACTCAAAACAAAAACTCTAAAAACTATGTAAATTCATGGAAAGTTCAATTGTTGAGTATCTAATACAAACAAACTATGTAAAGTTAATAATATAATTATTTATTGTAATAATTATTAGGTCGGCCCCTGCCCCACCGCGTCGCATCGCATCACCCGCCCGCGCTATTAGTTCGTTTTCGCTTAGCGTTATTTCTGGCATTTTTATTTTTGTTCGGCTCCCAAAGGTCGTAGGGTAATGTTAAATAGCCTTTAACCTTTCTCAAGAATTGGGCTATAAAATGCAAAAAGATTTTTTCAAATCCAACTGGTACTTCCAGAGATCATGGCGCATCATCTTTCGATTCTATACCCTTGACTAATTTGAACAAAAACGGTTATTGTGACTCAAATATAATAGTTAGACATATAGCCTCGCGGACTTTTTTATTGGTAATGATGAGTACTATACACATGTAGTACATTATGTTATGTATCATCAATCGTTTTCGCAGCGCACGCCAAATAATGACTTATAAAACATTAGTTTTTGTTTATACTAAACCCGAAAAAGGGTCTCATTGTACTCATCATTTTGAACAATTTTGCTATGGGACCAACCTTGAAATCGCGAAATAAAAATTTGCTGTTCCATACATTTTGTCGATTTAAGTGAACACAATTGTAGGGAACAGCAGATTTTTTTTTTCGCGGTTTCAAGGTTGTTCCAATAGAAAAAAATATTCAAAATGATGAGTACAATGACCCCTTTTCGGGTTTAGTATAAACAAAAACTAATGTTATAATGGCAAATTTTTGATACCTTGGGTTACATTATTGTAATTTTTGTAGGGATCTCTAACTTTTTTGAAAATAAAATACAGCCCATGTTACTCGCTGATAATGTAGCTTTCTATGTATATGTGGTATAGTTTTTGAGTTTATCCATTACAAACAAACAAAAAATCAAATGTTTTCTCTTTATAATATTAGTATAGATAAGTCCATGTTTCCTCACGATGTTTTCCTTCTCCAATGTCAATCACGTCCAAGATCAACTCGGAAATACATTGTCGTAACATTAAACGGTAGAACAAGCGAAAAACGTGATACACATCTAAATAGCGTGCGACTTTTAAACAATCTTTTTGAGGCATACCTTCAGGGAAGTCGTGGTTCTCAGTGGCGCGGCAGGCGGCGCGGTACTCCATCTTGAGGCACTGCCCCAGGTCCAGCTGTGCGCCGCGCTGTAGCGCACGGAGCGTGATCTTCAGGGAGCCAGGACACATCTGGCTGAGGGTCTGCAAGACATACAGGATTTAAAGATATTGTATGGAAGAGGACTTGCTTAGTGCTTGCTCAACTGGAGGATGTTATGTCAAGGTTTATGTGACTTTCCCTTCTGCACAAACTCCTGCCACACTGACAAATGACGACACGGTTGGCGCAGTGGTTAAGCGATTGACTGCTGCGCTGCGTGTCGCGGGTTCGATTCCCGCACGGAATAAATATTTGTATGACCTACAAGTAGTTGTTTCGGGTCTGGCTGTTTGTGTATTTAAGTATATATGTTTGTAAACGCACCCACAGTACAGGAGAAATTCCTAGTGTGGGGCAAGGTTTAAAAAAAGAAAAAAAATTGTCTAATATTATTAACATACGAGGATATTGTCTTTAATATGAGTTTGGGTTAGCTACAAAAGAGGCATGCAATCAAAATAATGTTAAGATAATCAGGGTTGATAGCAATAGCCTACAAGCATTGATGGATAATTTTATGATACCTATTGTTACTCTCACCTTCAAAGTTTTCACAGACCAATCATTCTGAACTTTCTCCAGCCTTTCAACAATCTCTTCTATTGATGAAGCAGCAAAACAATAGTTAATATGTTTAATGTTATCAGACAACGTGAACTGATCTGACGATTCATGGAACTTGCTCAGGAGGTTGCTGATTTCTCCTTCATCTGCAGACCTTGACAGCAAAATTTCTAATTCATATAGCCTCTTGCTGGGTACGTAGTGTGTGGCAATGCCTGATTTAACTACGTCCCATCCTTTTAGTCTATCACCTGAAAATATTACGAAAATTATTGACGTATAATCAATGACGTATTATTACCTTTAGATGCGTTACCCGCGCTCAATAATGGCAAAGTTAAAGCAAGGCAATTGCCCGACTTGGATTTAGTCGCGCGCCATCCAGTGACGCGGCCACACATCATGTCAGCAATTATTTGTGAAGAAAATGCCTTCCCGTGTCTATACGCGATGTACAAATTAAACTACTACTGCGGGAGTACAGAAAAACGTCTCATTTCATGCATAAGTGCTTATTGTATTTTTATGCGATATGGGGTTGCCAGCTTAGTCTACATTGATTATAAACTAAGCTGGCAACCCCATATCGCAGCCCTATGTACAAGGATCAGAAAATTAATTTATATATTTAAAGAACATACACTCAGTTGCAGAAACGATCTTTAAATTTTAAAGACTACATTAAACACTAATGTAGCATTAAATCATTGCACAAAACCATTTTTTATTTTATTTTAATGCTCCATTAAATTTAACTAATGAAATGTCAAACCTAATGAAACCGGCCATTTTAAACACTTTTACGTTGCACGTAACTTCATTAGCGCCCATTAGCACGTGGTGAACTTTAAGTTTGACATTTCAGATTTTTTAATTTTAATGGGCCGAAAAGCATCCATTAAAGAGCAACATTAGTGTTTTGTACAGTACTTGAATGCATTTCTGTAATTGAAAGATGTCTTTAACCAGTCTTTCGTCATTATCTGATTCTTATTTAATAGATTTAGGTACCTCGCCGTCGAATCCCCAGACCGAGTGAATTTATTTTTAAAACATGATGGAGAAGAGTTTCGTGTAAGGTATAGAATTTCCAAGGAGGCATTTCTTCAAATTTGTAACCTACTTGATTAAGATTTAGAACCAGTGACGCAAAGAAATAAATCCATTAATGACCTTACACAGCTTTTAATATTTTTGAGATTTTTCGCCACTGGATCTTTCCAGAAAGTATTGGGTGATTTAATAAACATAAATAAATCAACAGTTTGTCGGAAACAGGTTGGGTCGGGTTATTTGTCAGTTTGTTTATCCAAAAAGTATCCCGTGAACTAGCAAAATTAAGCCACCTCTATATTAAAATGCCAGACCGGACGGAACTACGTAGAAATTGATGGATATCCACGTGTGGCAGGAGCTCTAGACTGCATACATGTTAAAATTAATATAACATAATAAGGGGGATGCGCTAAGTTAGCCCACGAAATTCAAATCTTATTACCTTTTTTGTAATTTGCAGGTCAGTAACACATTGTATGTTGATCTAATTATGATTCGCGACCATAACCAATATGGCTTTACAGAATTATAATCATTAGAATATGAATCAGAAGTATAAAATTTGCAAAAAACGTTGGTAAATTTGAATTTCGCGGGCTACCTTAGCGTATACACCTTAAACCAGATTATTTAAACTAGACTAAACCACAGAGTACACTGAATACACATAAATCAACTACATTTACTATATTTTATGCTAAAATTGTGGTGTACTTGTACGTACGGATAATATCAGAACGCAAATGTTCACTCTTTTCGTTCAATATGGTAATTTGTTCCTGGCAATATTGTTTAAAGTCTTCTTTAACTAAAGTGACATTAAAAATGTCTAATGCCATCTAAAATTTGTTTGTGCAACTTCATTAAAGTAATGAATTCATTAGCGATAATGCTGCTTTATGTAATGAAGTGTTAATGGTGAGCTTTCTGCAACTGAGTGTTAGGCACACTGCTGATCCCGATTTAGCTTTGCTAGTTTATCGGAGCCTTTGTCAATCAATTGTTTTATATTGTATCCCGGTTTGGGGTGGAACATACAAAACCTCTTTACTTAAAGTTGAAAGAGCTCAAAGGGCGATCTTGAAAGTCATGTACTTTAAGCGCAGGGACTTTTCGACCATTCAGCTTTATTCAGAAGCCGAAGTATTGACTGTGAGACAGCTTTTTGTGCTCCGCGCTGTGCTGCGGAAACACTCTACGTTACATCTAGATTATGATAAGCTGAAAAGACGCAAAGGCACTCCCGTGTGCGACTTAGTCCAATGCCGTTCTAAATTTGCCAGCCGTCAGTATGCGGCAACTAGCTCGCGACTGTATAATCAAATAAATAAACTTATACCCATATACTCCCTGACTAAACACGAAGTTAAAATCAAACTAACTAACTGGTTGCAGAAGTTAACGTATGACGAAACCGAGAATCTTATTACAATTGTCTCTTAATAAAAATAGAATTAATACTGTATTTAGATTAGGCCACTTTTTGTTTTGAATTTTTTTTTGTTTTTAATTTGTTCTTCTTTATTTGTTTTTGTTTTTATGTTATTGTTTCTTTAAGTACTTGCATGACACCCAATACCAGTTGTATGCCTTTATCACTCAGTTGCAGAAACGATCTTTAAATTTTAAAGACTACATTAAACACTAATGTAGCATTAAATCATTGCACGAAACGATTTTTTATTTTATTTTAATGTTCCATTAAATTTAACTAATGAAATGTCAAACCTAATGAAACCGGCCATTTTAAACACTTTTACGTTGCACGTAACTTCATTAGCGCCCATTAGCAGGTGGTGAACTTTAAGTTTGACATTTCAGATTTTTTAATTTTAATGGGCCGAAAAGCATCCATTAAAGAGCAACATTAGTGTTTTCTACGGTACTTTAATGCATTTCTGTAATTGAAAGATGTCTTTAACCAGTCTTTCGTCATTATCTGATTCTTATTTAGTAGATTTACCTCGCCGTCGAATCCCAGACCGAGTGAATTTATTTTTAAAACATGATGGAGAAGAGTTTCGTGTAAGGTATAGAATTTCCAAGGAGGCAGTTCTTCAAATTTGTAACCTACTTGATTAAGATTTAGAACCAGTGACGCAAAGAAAAAAATCCATTAATGGCCTGACACAGCTCACACAGCTTTTAATATGTTTGAGATTTTTCTCCACTGGATCTTTCCAGCAAGTATTGAGTGATTTAAACAGTTTGTCGGAAACAGGTTGGGTCGGGTTGTTTGTCAGTTTGTTTATACAAAAAGTATCCCGTGAACTAGCAAAATTAAGCCACCTCTATATTAAAATGCCAGACCGGACAGAACTACGTAGAGTTGCAGAAGGTTTTTATGAAATTGATGGATTTTCACGTGTGGCAGAAGCTCTAGACTCACAAATGTTAAAATTATTAGAATAAGGGGGATGCGCTAAGGTAGCCCGCGAAATTCAAATTTTATTACGATTTTTGTAATTTGCAGGTCAGTAACACGTTGTATGTTGATCTAATTATGATTCGCGGCCATAACCCTTAAGGCTTTACAGAATTATAATCATTAGAATATGAATCAGAAGTATAAAAATTGCAAAAAACGTTGGTAAATTTGAATTTCGCGGGCTACCTTAGCGCATCCCCTTAAACCAGATTATTTAAACTAGATTAAACCACAGAGTACACTGAATACACATAAATCAACTAAATTTACTTTATTTTATGCTAAAATTGTGGTGTACTTGTACGTACGGATAATAACAGAACGCAAATGTTCACTCTTTTCGTTCAATATGGTAATTTGTTCCTGGCAATATTATTTAAAGTCTTCTTTAACTAAAGTGGCATTAAAAATGTCTAATGCTATCAAAAATTTGTTTGTGCAACTTCATTAAAGTAATGAATTCATTAGCGATAATGCTGCTTTATGTAATGAAGTGTTAATGGTGAGCTTTCTGCAACTGAGTGTATCTTGAGGAACATTGACTCCTAAAACACAGGCTTTTAGCCTAGTTTAGGAGGCATCAGTTCGCCCTTTAATGTGACTATATTGTACAACATTTATTTAATCCTTGTGTACTGTATGTTTTCAAACTGTACAAATAAACATTTTATTTTTTTATTTACTATTTTATTAATCCATAGCCAATAAAATATATAAAATATAAATATATATATGTTATTTTTGTTTTGTACTTGTACAGCCATTTTTCATGACTGCTGTGACGGACGCGTACGCGCCAATGAACATGCATCAGCTAGTGACGTAACTAAATATGTATGTTCATCTCTTTCTAACAACAGTTATCGGTATAGGTCTAGCGTTTTCTTCGCACACTGTATGATTGTACGAAAGTATGTAGCTACATTCCTGGCTCACGCTGTTTTTGAGTGCACTAATGTTCGTTTATGACTTGTCTATTTACAATACGTAATTGCGTATAATTATGTAACCTGTAAAATTGTGTAAAGTCAATTAAAGGCATTTATTTTAGGTCATTTTGTAGGCTCTCTAATATGCAAATAGATCACAAGTATGCAAATAGATCACAAACGTGCTGCTGCATAATTGGTCAATTAAGGCTAATTTAGATGCATCCTCATTTGGCAGATCAGCATGTAGGTACTCGTATCTATTCTTATTCATAATAATTTGCGAAAGGTATAATATACCATATAGGTCTTAGGTACTATTCTTAGGTCTTTATATTTCCTAATACATAGTCTATACCTACAATGTGTTTAATGCTAGAGTTAATGTGTCCAATGACGTTATTGTGTGTTGACGGCACGGTTGGCGCAGTGGTCAAGCGATTGACTGCTGCGTGTCGCGGGTTCGATTCCCGCACGGAACAAATATACATTAATTATCATCAAGTTACAGCAACTTTCATTTTCGAAAAAATATTATGATTAGATTAGAACTCTTTCTCTTCTGAAGTTCTTTGGTATTTTTTTTGACCTGTGAATGAATGAAAAAGATTTAACTCCATCATGTTGACTCACCAGTCAGTCCCAAATATAAACCTAAATTGACCTGCAACCTCGGCAGGAAATATGATCCACCAACATCAGGGAACAGTCCAATTTTCGTCTCAGGCATGGCTATCACAGTCTTCTCCGTAGCTATCCTGTACCTCCCGTGAACAGACAGTCCTAAGCCACCTCCCATCGTAATGCCATTCATGACAGCAATGTAAGGAATCTTGTATTTGCCAATGAGATAGTTCACGTTGTACTCAGTGTGGAAGAACCTTGGCCCTTCAACTTTGTCAATGGCAGCTTTTACATCGCCGCCCGCACAGAATGCTTTATCACCAGCTCCTTTGACTATCACCAATGTCTTCTTGCTCTCCCATTCTTGGAGCTGTGGTAGCAGTTTTGATACCATGGAAGTATTGAGGGAATTGAGTGCTTTGGGTCGGTTCAAAGTGATGATCCCTGCATTATTAAGCGTTTCAAACAGTACATCTTGCTCTTGACTAGACATTGTGCGTTTTATGTGGTGTGACGCTGTGCGTGTTAGATTGATGCAGAGCTTAAACATCTGTAAAAAAAGGTTGTCAGATTATATCCCGTTGAATGAAGAATCTTCCTATTATATTAACCAATTTATATTTTACATAATGGCCATTACCAATGGGTAGCTTTAAAATATTTTTTTGTTACTAGGTGATGTTTCACCGAGTTAAAAAGTTTAGTTTTATTTTAAAGTTTTTCTTAATATAATATTCTAATTATTTGGATTGATTTAGCAAAGGAATAGCTACTTCGTTTCATTTCTAGAGAAACAATTATGTAATTAAACTGATGCTGTAACCTCTTGCTTTTAAATAAGTATTGAAACAGTTATTTGATTGAGTACTAAGTTACTACACTACTCTAGAGATTTAATCCAAAATTATCTTTAACTTACAGATTGGAATGCAAAATTGTCACAGGTTGTTGATAAGCTCTCAAAAGCAAAAAAAGAAACCAGTTTATTATATTATTAAAAACTTGCTAAAAAAATTGTTTAACAAACGGGTTTTCCAGACTGGAAACAAGTTTATCTTTCCTATTAGGACGATTTCTCAATAAGAACAATAATCATTATTGTTCGTGTGAAACATAAAGGTTGATATTTTCCCACATTGGCAAAAATAATGGAGTTAATAACCTTTTATCACAAACAGACCGAAAAAAGTTACAACAGTTTAAATGCACACTGTGTAGACATTAATTAAAAAAATAACTTTTATTATACAAATTTATACACATGGAGTATAATTACGTTACAGATAACATAAATTGCATAATTACTTACTTTGGACCTACGAAAACAGCGTTATCTGTAAATATAACTTGCCAAAATAACGTCTCTTATCTAGCGATAACACAGCAGCTCATTTAGAAGAGGACCGACACTCGTAAAAAGTAGTTAGCGGTCAATACGCTGCTTTGTATGAAATGTTAATGACGAGTGAAGATAGAATAATATAATATAATAAATAAATCTATCCAGAAACCGGTCGTGGCCGTCCGGTACGAATACCAAAATTCGCGTTTGACAACTGTAACAACTGTCAATTGTCAAACTGGGTGTTTGTGTTTGACATATTCTCTCGTGTCAATGTCATGTCAAATGTCAATACATTTGGGTTGCATTCCGAATTAAAACCATAATCGCTGTAATCGATTTTAGCGCGCTAAACGCGTTCCCTATTACCGATTAGCGCGCTAAAATCGATTACAGAGATTATAGCGTTAATTCGGAATGCGGCCTCGGTAACATCAAAAAATCCCTCTGATAGACGAACGGTTTGTGGAACGAGTAAGTCTGACGTTGATCCGGTATCTCTTTTAGAACTCTACTTAGCTATAGTCACAACTTACTAACTTACTTTTTCGTACCCCTAACTTGTTTTTCTTAATTAATCACACAAATTTCCTCATCCACCTCTTCTAAAATAGCCATTACGATTAGTTTATTCACTCTACTGCATTGCAGCCAGCCCGTTCATCTTGCAAAACACCACTCTCTTGTGTAAGAAAGAAAGAGCGAGTAGTTTAGCCACTAAATTACACGCTACTCTACTAAATTACTAAAGTAGTCCGAACTAGGATTTAGCGATGCACTATATCGATGTTGAATAATCTAAATACTTTTTGATTCAGTCCAGCATCTTGGCGGGAAAGTGAGAGACTTCTTGGCGGGAAAGTGAAGCGTCATGTTCAGCAGTTTGTTTAATTTTCCAAAATTAGTGTTTAGCCGAATATTAATGTGTAATAATGGTGGATTATTAACCATTAAGTGTTTGTGAACGTGCATTAGTGTAGGCAAATGAAACAAAACAGTGCAACTTCGCTTCAAGTTCTCTCAAGAAGTCCGCGTGAGGACTCAGTAAAGTGCCACATCTTTACTGAAACTCAAGGGGAGTAGGCGGGGATATCATCATCATGCATTTATAATTCATTTCATCAATATTATACAAGAACTAACTTGACATTGGCTAAATGCACAAACCGTGCGAAGCCAGAAGGAACAAAAAAAAAAAAAAGAAAATGTTTTGGCAGTTACGATAACCAGCTGATTTTATAACCTGAAAAGTAAAAACATTGATAAGCTTACGGCTTCGAGTTGTAAACTGCAAATATAAACTAATAGTATTTTATAACATGGGTGTCACGAGAAAAGTACTCAATTGGTATGCCAGATTAGCTCCTGCACACGGCAAATCAACTCCACCGTATGAACATGTCGTGCAAATCGGTGACCCAATGTTACGTAAAGTTTCTGAGCCCGTTCCTGTTAATAAAATTAAAACTAATGAAATACAAACCATAATTAAGAAATTAGATTATGTTATTAACAAGTACGGTAGCCTTGGTATGTCGGCGCCTCAGATAGGAGTCAACTTGAGAATATTTGCTATGAGACATACAGTGCGGCAAATTGCGAATGTACCGAGAGAAATAGCTGGACTAAGAGGAATGGAAGTTGTACCTTTCACTGTAAGTGAGTATTCTGTTTCAATGTAAAACATGTTTCTGTGATGATACCCAACAGGCGCATTCTCTATACTCAATAATTTGTAATCATACCTGTTTTTTTTTCAGGTGTTTGTAAATCCCAAACTAAAGGTGATTGACTACCAGAAAGTAATTCACAGTGAGGGGTGTGAAAGTGTTCAAGGATACCTGGCTGAAGTACCTAGATATAAGGCAGTTCAAGTTACAGGTATAATTGTGTAGTTAAATATCTAAACCCAGTATGTCCACTCAAAGTATGTATGTTTTTATATTATTTATGAGGTTTTTTATTATTGATAGCAGATTGTGTTTATTAGAATAGAAATAAAAATAATTTATAAATAACAGAATAAGCAAAAAAAACAGGTAATAGTATGGACATACCATTGTTTGATATAAAAAATCTCTTTGGACTTGCCAACTTCACTCCCGATAACTCATAGAAATGGCAGCCATCTTAGACCTCATACTTTACGCTGATTGGTCATAGCAGACGTGCTTGACTTTGATATAGACATGGCAATGGACATACGGATGAAAGAAATTATCTTACCTTGATTAGGAAATCACAAACATGAATCTTTCAATTTCAAATTTGACACCATTCACAGTTCAATTTGGAAGTGTGACTTATTGGGTTTTGATTTTAGTAATTTAATTATATTAATTCTAGTTTTTATATAATCACTGATAGCAATATTTTCAAAAAAAAACTTGAGCCCAAAAAACTTATTTTTCTATCAACTTCATAAGAATAATTAAGTTTAAAGAAATGCCACACCACACAGGAATGGGCAACTAATTGTCTGTAATTGGTTTATTTGAAATGCTTTGAGTGGAGTTTGAATTTTGTTGATTCTATTATCTCATAAATTATTTTATTCATCTCAGGTCTAAATGCACAAGGAGAGGAAAGCACAAAAGTGTTCAAAGACTGGTCGGCGCGGATAGCCCAGCATGAGATGGATCACTTGGATGGCAAGATATACACTGACGTCATGGACAGGAAGACATTGACTTGTTCATGTTGGGAGGAAGTGAACATGTCTAAAGGGAAACTTGTTATTCCTTTTAGTCCACAGTAAAATATTTAATAAATTTAATATTTTTTTTGAAGGTGGTTAAATTTTGGAGATGCCTTGTTTTAGTGCTTAAAATGCTCCGTACATAAACTACTCTTTTTGAAGCACCTGTGGGATTAAGAAAATAAAATATAATCCAATATTTTCAAGGAAATAACAGATGATAACTGGCCGTTATGTAATGAGACCGAGTTAGGCACTGAGCAGACGACGATAGAACATATGGAAATTATGCAATAACGCGCACGGAGGACGAAACGACAGAGCGTCATTTGCTGTCAACTTTACCGCTATCGAGCGCCTAAGTCTAAACTCGCACCTAAATGCTGTATCAATAATTATGCAAACAGGCTTAGATCACAAATAAATCGAAAACCATTTTATATAAGCAATTGTTTATTTGATTTAACTTACAATAAAGCAATATTCTGTTTAGTTCTGAGTAATACTATAAATAGGTACCTGTACTTTATTAGCGATATGAATATAGATAACTAAGTAAGATAACACAAAACTAAACTAACTTAGCTTTACCTGTTACATTCACATGTTGTCTTTAAGTTAGCAGTAATAAGAAATATGATTACCTACTTGATTTAGTAATAAGTTATGACACAAAATAAAGGTGCTAGGAATGCTGTAGTTACAGATTTAAAATCTGAAGTACTCATTCATGATTTAATCTTGAATAATCATAGTCGCAGTAATATAAAATCTATGACTGTTATGTTTAAATAAATGTTGACGTGTCAGCTAGTTTATTCTAGATTCAGAGAGAGTATAATAGTATTGTCACCTTTATTTTGTGTTAATTTAAACAAAGTTTTACATAAATAAGGTCTAATCAGCTGCTTCTATTATACATATTCAACATTTAAATTATTATCTTTCGTATTGTTCTGTTCTTCTAACTAAAAGAGAGATGTTTTAAATAATATACATGTTTAGTTACAACATTCAACATTTATTATTTTAAAGTATAATAATACAAATTGCGTGTTCTAATAGCTCCTGCATTTATTAAGTGATTAACAAAATACTCATTTATCTATGTATCAAGTCTAAGGACCGAATTACAGAACGTCACTCAATACTCGAGCATTATTTAAAACTAGATTCAAACCATTTGATTGGTTGAAACTAGTTTTAAGTAATGCTTGAGTTTTGAGTGATGTTCTGTAACACGGGCCTAAGTCTCATATGAAGTAAGCACAGTTCTAAGTAACAACAATGCATAATAATATTCTATCTAACATTGTGCTATACAACATATACATATTGTGTTTGTATATTGCAACTAAACAGTTATCTCGCCTCCCATTGCTGCAAGAGAACTCTTCAATATGTCTGTGCATCATATCAATTCAGTTCTGACCAAGCTTTGAATATGTTAATGTAATATTGAATATATCCTTTATTTGCATTAGATCAGTACTCATCCTGTAACTCCATCGTACAGACGGCTACACATAAAGCTATACATTTCGACTATAAGCTGGCTTCTCATTGTACGAAAATCCCATACAATGTGAGATCAGCCTAAACTGGATATGTATAGCTTGATGTGTAGCCGTGTGTACATATTATATTAATTCATGTAACAGCCATACAAAATTCAGCCACTTCAATCTTAAACCTTCTTTTAAGACACATCATACAATTTATATTAAGTTTTTTTAAATTGTGTTTCAAGTACATATTTGTTCGAAATGTGTAGCGAGATGCAAAGTTATTTTATAAATAAAATTTCAGGGATATTTAATTAATCGCTTTTGCACCTGCATCGCGCTACACAGAAGAACAGCCATAGAAAAATAAATAATACTTCGTGCAGAAACGACCACTTCGAATGTAATAAAAAATAGCATTAGAGTTTTGATTACACTTTTAACCAGTCAAGGCTCAACCACGACTGATAATATTATGCTCTGGAAGCGATCAATATGAAGCTACAGCTGCGGGGTGAGCACGGCCTACTGTGACATGACTTGAGTCACACATTTTATCACAGTTCGAGCGATAAAACTGTTTTGTCATAAAATGCTAGTACAAATTGACATGACATAATTTATCATGTCTTGTCACAATCGTCTTGCACGCCCGTGCTTGGCTCGCCGGGGGAGTATGATACAGGCTTCGCTTCTACACAAGATATTTTCCTATTTCTATGACAACCTTTCTTACCATCAATTACCAACATTCTCGGATCAACATCACACTACCATATCCAAAGCGGACACTCACAAGGGCCAGTGCGGCTTTGCCTGCTGACCCAGCAGTTACCTCAAAGGATTGCTGGCCAAGCTGGTGAGGCTGGTAAGCGACGATGGCCCACTGGCGGCCAGGCTCAGCCGGTCAGTTTCTTCGTCAGCTTGATTGTTGCGCAGCTCTTGGAGAGTGTAGACGAATTTGGACCATTCGTCGTGACGGGGTTGGGAGACGTGCTGTGTGTGATGGAAATTTGTATTTTTATTTCAAGTGGATGGTAAGTAAATAGAAGATGAAGGCGCGAACTCCGTTGAACTACAATCAAAGCTGTTTGGGTAAACTACGGCTAAGGTAACACGATTAATGAGAATAATGAAAACGAAATAAGGTTGTCTTGTAATATTTTAGTTGCCAGTGCTGCAGGCTTAGCACGAGAACAGTAGAGAAGCGTTTTGTCGACGGAAGAGTAGACAAAAACCGGCCAAGTGCGAGTCGGACTCGCGCACGAAGGGTTCCGTACCATTATCTATAAAAACGGCAAAAAAATCACGTTTGTTGTATGGGAGCCCCCTTAAATATATATTTTATTCTGTTTTTAGTATTTGTTGTTATAGCGGCAACAGAAATACATCATCTGTGAAAATTTCAACTGTCTAACTATCACGGTTCATGAGATACAGCCTGGTGACAGACGGACGGACAGCGGAGCCTTAGTAATAGGGTTCCCGTTTTACCCTTTGGGTACGGAACCCTAAAAATGACGTTTCCGTGTAGACAGTTTTCTTTCGAAAATTGTAGACAAGCGATTTCTATTCTACAGTAGAGTAGAAATAGAAATCGTCATCGTCGCTAAGCCTGCTGGTGGTTAGAAGCGCCCATGAGTTACACCAAGGGATGACCTTATTATTGGAAAATACATGAATGGTTATTTAGAGGCATGAGGAACGGGGAGAATCCTCCAACCAGATGGGTGTCGTGTCTGGTGGGCAACTGCCCGACGGTTGATGTCGGGACGTTGTATATAATATATACAGATATATTATGCTAGTTGCGCGGTAAACTCTGCTTGCGCGATGCAGGATTTTGCGTGACGTCAGTGTGACGCGTAGTTCGCATGTGATGATGTTGATGCCGCTACAGTTACATGGCACAGGCTTTCTTATTTCTCTTCCACTTTACTATTTATTGCTACTAGCTAGAGCTAGTGCTAGAGCTTGTCTCACAATATCCTTCTACATCTTACGTTATCTCATCTTTCGTGATGCCCATTCGGTTCTAAGTTGAGGCACTACTTATTTTGACTTGCGGATCCAGCCTAATAAGAATTACAGTAGAAACATAAAGTATTACCTCGGCTAGTTCGTAGACCCATATCTTGCCGGCGTCGTCTCCAGCGGTGATGTGTGTGCCCGAGGGCGTCCACGACACGCGGTTGAACGCCACGCCGCCTTCCGCCTGGATCGATGCTACTGGCACCTGGGGACGGAACGAAGAAATAATTAAATTTATTGTTATTAACTGTTCATAAAACACGAAATCTGTATACCTATATAATAAAAATGAAATGCTGTTCACTGGTAAGCGAACTCTGTAAAGGTCTACTCGTGACATTGCCATAATTTACGACACTTACGAAAAAATTGTGAGCCGTCACGGGATGCCTGACAGATGTAAAACATCGAAATCAAACAAACAAACATCGAAAAAAGGGTCGTGTAGCAGGGGGACCGCGCGCGCGGTGTGAGTGGTGAATCGCCACGCGGCATACGTCGCCCCGCCAGTAATCGGTTTTACGTGCGCATAAAGATGTTTCTCATCAATAAGTTTAGTAGTTTCTAACCACTCTATAACAGCGTTAAAATATGCATTGAGTAGAACTCAAACTCAAAACATTTATTTCAATTAAACCTATTACAGGCACTTTTGAATTGTCAAAGAGTCGGTCAGTTAGTAGAAAGTTGAAGCTATTTGCCCATTCCAAAACGTAGATCTCTATGGAGAAGAACAGGCAAGAAACTCCAAGGACACTCTTTTAAAGCAAGATATTACAAAATCCTGGGTACATTATTCTTGTTGCTTCTACAGCGTGTTACGGAAAGGGTATATACATATCAAAGGCACGGATTCTTCTGGTGATAACAAACTACATGGCAACATTTTTTGTATACCTATACCTACATAATTATAAAGTTAGAAACATTTAACTAATTTAAATCAAATGTTTCCAATTGAATTCTACACATCACTAGACCAAGACAGCTGATCGGTGTCAATAAACTACACACAAAGAAACAAGTCTGAAAAAGATTTGTGTCTCCTGGTACTATTTGCAAAATGGGTTCCGCATGTTAGTTTTATTCCACAAAATATCAAACACTTGAACACAATAATGAGTACTACAAAAACCTTATTGTAACTTAGGAAATTGTTTTTGTTTTTTAGTAAAAAAACGTACCGCCGAGTATGTAACTAATAGTACAGTGGGAGTATCATCAAATCATACTTTAAATATCAGATAATAGGCACTACTAAAACGCTATAGCCTAAATTTTCTATGAATTAAATGACTACACTCAACAGTTATCTAAGTTCAGTTTTTGTGTTTTTGACACTGTTACTAAATGGCTGACAAAACTGCGAATTGCAATAATAGGAAACTACAAAAGTACTCAATACAAATAAAAAGGTTTCATTTATTTGAAAATGAACCCTAGAAAACTTTCTTACGTAACTTATGTTTGTCCTGGTACAAATAATGCCAGAGGGTTCAGTACTTAATTTTGTTTTAGTAATGTTCATTGATTACCTACTTATTCAATGAAAATTTACTAGCGCGATAGCGGTGTAAATAAAATAACATAAAAAAGAAATGAATCCAAACACGTCACTTTGTTTAGTTTGTTTACAGTTGTCCCGATGTCCGTCCGTCGATGATAAAATAAACCAAACCAAAATTTAAGCATTTTCAAAGTTATTACTTTTGAGCTGAAATTTTGTACAGAGCTTCTAAACCAGATGCACTCTTCACCCCGTTTGTATGGCTATACCCTTTCCGTAACACGCTGTATATGTGAGAACAAAGTAAAAAAAAAAATCGTTTATTTAAAAAATAAGATTAAAAGATTACAAATAAGCCCTGGCAGTTAAGAGAAGACCAGTCTCAACTGACAGCGCCCGTTCACGAACATGACAAAAGAAAGAGATATATCACTAAGTTTTCACGGTCAGATTTGTACTGAATAGAGCGGCAGCTCCCCGTTTGTGAGTGACATCGCTTTGTGCACGCAAATAGTTTCAAATTTAAAACGTTTATTGCGAACTAAGTGTACAATGTAAGTGTTATGTTATTACTTATGACCAGTGATAGGAATAGGTAGTGCCTATTTGCCTAAACTTCGAAGAACAGAGACAAGAAACGGAGACTTCCTTAGGACTAAATTTTTTCCGGGACATCTGTCCCGAAATTCGGGACAACACTTTTAAATACATTAAAAAAATATGTTATTTGGAATAAGTAATTCGTCTATATTTACCTAAAGTTTGCGACTAGACATAACATAATTAATAACATTCACAGTCGTTACAACCATAAAATTGTAAGAATTTTTTTTTGGAGATTATTTTGTAAATTACTTGTTGATCTTAATAAATCACAATGTTTGTTTAAGGAGCCGTACACGTTTCGAAGTAAATATCTTCTTTCTAGCTCACTCTCGGCTACGTTTAATGAGATTTCTAAAGTTCAAATGTATAATTGAAAAAAAAAAAGACATTTTGTCTTTAAAATAATAAAACGATATTTTTTATAATTTTAGCATTCTCTATAGTAGGACGAATTTATCATTTCAAAAACAAACGGTATTTGTATTTTATCTTATTGAAATATATTTCTAAAGTATTAAATTAAAATGGTTCTTTATTTTTTATGGTATTTGTTACACAAATAAAGACTTTCAAATTCTTAGCAATTTTAATGCGTCAAGATCTGTATCAAAACCGAACAGTTAGTAGTTCACTATTAAAACTGATTGTCCTAAATGTTATACTTCAAAGGTTAATTTGTACTTTGATTTGAGTTAAAATTGCATCACTCAACGTCAGTAAAATAAATATGACATATATAGATAAACAGAAATTTGTAACTTAAGTTTTTTCCGTCTGTACATTTTGTTTCATGCTTTCCAATTACGTCATATTTAAAAAATAATATAAATATACATATATTTGTTACAACAATATTCTATGTGTTTTATTTTTCCTTTAGAGCCCATAGAGGATAAGTTATTATTATGGAGTTATAAATTATAAATGTTATGTCTAGTCGCAAACTTTAGGTAAATATAGACGAATTACTTATTCCAAATAACATATTTTTTTAATGTATTTAAAAGTGTTGTCCCGAATTTCGGGACAGATGTCCCGGAAAAAAATTAGTCCTAAGGAAGTCTCGTCTCTGTTCTTCGAATTTTAGGCAAATAGGCACTACCTATTCCTATCACTGCTTATGACTTAGCAGCCTTTTACGCGCATTATAGCATACCAGCGCACGTGATAGATAACAGAAGGACGTACTGACCTCGGTGTCCCTGTTGAGGTTCCACAGGTCGATGCGGCCGGCGGCGTCGGCGGCCGCGAAGAGCGCGGGGTGCGTGGGCGACCAGCGCACGTCCACCACGTAGTCGCCGCTGTCCTCGAACGAGTACAGCGCCTTGTTCTCCTGGGAACACGGGGTGTGGTTTACAAACACTTTTGTTCTAAGGCCCGTATTTATAGAGCGTTACTCAGTACTTAAGCATTACTTAAGACTAGTTTCAATCAATCCAATGGCTTGAATCTAGTCTTAAGTAATGCTTGAGTACTGTGTAACGCTCTATAAATACGGGCCTAAGAGAATTAAGTGTCTGAATTAAACGGCGTTCGTTCACAATTAAGTTTCTTTTCAGGTGATTTCGTAAAAAGTAATTTTAATGCGTACACATATTATATATATATATATTAGTTTCTGCTGGAACTTTACTATTTTTTAGATCTTTTCAATAGCAGTAGTAAAGCATTTTTCTCAAACATGCATGGAAATATTGTCATTATTTTCGAAACAAGAACACGCGATGTATCGAATTTACGGTCAAAGAAAATCCATTGCCGGAGCGTTTTTTGAATTTGGAACATTACAGCGCTCCAGCAATGTTGTATGAAACGGCGTGCTGGGGTTATTAAATACTCTTTTCTCAAACATGCTTGGAAATTCGAGCATTATTTTGACAACTTTCTTGGATATAAATCGAAATTGCTGAACTGGCCAAATACATGCAAGCAGCGGCCACCAAAAGTTGTAAGAAAATCCATGTGTCGTGGTTTAGCGGCCAAATAAATTACATATTGATAAGTTACCTCTTTGGTTACCAACGTTTTTTGCAAATTTTATACTTCTGATTCATATTCTAATGATTATAATTCTGTAAAGCCATATTGGTTATGGCCGCGAATCATAATTAGATCAACATACAACGTGTTACTGACCTGCAAATTACAAAAAACGTAATACAATTTGAATTTCGTGGGCTACCTTAGCGCATCCCCCTTATTCTAATAATTTTAACATGTGTGCAGTCTAGAGGTCCTGCCACACGTGGAAATCCATCAATTTCATAAAAACCTTCTGCAACTCCACGTAGTTCCGTCCGGTCTGGCATTTTAATATAGAGGTGGCTTAATTTTGCTAGTTCACGGGATACTTTTTGTATAAACAAACTGACAAACAACCCGACCCAACCTGTTTCCGACAAACTGTTGATTTATTTATGTTTATTAAATCACCCAATACTTGCTGGAAAGATGCAGTGGCGAAAAATCTCAAACATATTAAAAGCTGTGTCAGGCCATTAATGGATTTATTTCTTTGCGTAACTGGTTCTAAATCTTAATCAAGTAGGTTACAAATTTGAAGAACTGCCTCCTTGGAAATTCTATACCTTACACGAAACTCTTCTCCATCATGTTTTAAAAATAAATTCACTCGGTCTGGGATTCGACGGCGAGGTAAATCTACTAAATAAGAATCAGGTAATGACGAAAGACTGGTTAAAGACATCTTTCAATTACAGAAATGCATTCAAGTACCGTAGAAAACACTAATGTTGCTCTTTAATGGATGCTTTTCGGCCCATTAAAATTAAAAAATCTGAAATGTCAAACTTAAAGTTCACCACCTGCTAATGGGCGCTAATGAAGTTACGTGCAACGTAAAAGTGTTTAAAATGGCCGGTTTCATTAGGTTTGACATTTCATTAGTTAAATTTAATGGAACATTAAAATAAAATAAAAAATGGTTTCGTGCAATGATTTAATGCTACATTAGTGTTTAGTTTTTAATTAGTGTTTAAAATTTATCGATCGTTTCTGCAACTGAGTGTTAGAGCGTTTAATTTAGAGTTTTAGAGGTAACTTATCAAAGGTTTTATTTAAATTTCGAACTGGCTTGCAAATAGAAAGCTGTATATTGAATAAAAAAAACAAAGGAACACATTGGCGCGTGAAAAATTATCGTTGTTCGTCATTGAACCTGGAATTTATAAATAATTTACTTTCCCTGCATTCTTTTGAGAAATGCACTATATACTCGTATGCCTCGGCGGAAATGGCAATTGCAGGTCGAGTATGAGTTTAAAGGCCGAGCCGTAGGCGAGGACTTCATTATTAATACGAGACCTGTTTCCTGCTACGCTTTGGAATTGGCAACTACCTTCATCTTTTTGACTGACCGACTCCTTGACAATCAAAAGTGCTTGTAATTGGTTTAATTGAAATATAGACCAATATCACGGCCTTTGCAATATTGGTCAAGGAGTCGGTCAGTCAAAAAGATGAAGGTAGTTGCCCATTCCAAAGCGTAGCAGGATAGAACAGGCAAGAAACTCCATGGACACTATTTAAATAATTAAAAAATGTGGTCGTCACGGAACTCCCAGCAGACGTGAAACATCGAAAAGGGCGGTGGAGAGGGTGCGTGATGGCATTAGAGAGCGTCATGCCGTTTGCCGTCACGGATACGAGTCGGTCCTACCCCAAAGGCGCGCCAATAGATGTTTCACATCAAAATTATTGAAAAATCGACCCTTGCACTTGCAAAGTTTTGTCGTACGTACCTTCTGGCTCCACAGCTTGACGCTCCAGTCCATGGAGCACGTGAGGTACAGATGCGACAGGTCCACGGAGCCGGCCGCGGCGTGGCACGACACGCCGGTGATGGGGCCCGCGTGGCCCTCCACGCACTCCGTGACGCCGGCGCGCTGCCCGTACAGGCAGCCTGGGGGGGGGCATAACTGTACAGGTACGGTCAGCACATGACAGTGGGAAACTGGTAACGCATGAATTTTGAAAACTGCTCTTACCGTCTACAAAATAAAAGCACTGTCCATGCCAAATTATTGCCACAATCGTGAGGTTGACTATCCTATATTTATATAGATATGAGACCATGGTGGTTATTTGGATGACTACTGCGTGGTGGTTATTTGGACTATTCACCAGAGCCATCAGGACTGGTGAATAGCCCCGGGAAATCTCGGAACCGAAAGTAGCACATGTGCTCTTTGAATGCATAGGCGTCACCCAGATCACAACAGAAACCCTCAGGTCACCCATGTCCTTCATAGATATCTTAATCAGACCAGGAGACCTAATCAGCTTCTGGAGCTGAATGGGCTGGTTGGAATAACCAACGACGGCCGCCATTGCCCACGCACAATGGTCCACATGAAGGACTAAATGCGGAAACCAAACTCGCTAACATAGATGCAGTGGTTCTGCATTCCCTAGATGGCTCACGTTCTGACACTGCTTCTTTCGTCTCGGGAACCCTTTAGGGTCAGAAGGATGGGAACGTCGTCAGATATACCCTGGTGGCCCAGCTGATAATAACCCCAAGTCAAAGCCTGACAGTCGACTGACATCTCTCGAGGCTGAGATAGCAGCTCTAAAGACCAGGAACATTATTAATAACAACTTACCAGTATATATGTTCCCATCCTCGCTGCCTAACACAAAGTTATTAACATCGCCATGCGGGAAGCCCATGGACGTCACAGCGACTGCCTTGCTCTGCCGGTGCTGCAGGTCCAACGTCTCCTGAGGCTGAGACAGCATGTCTAAAGACCAGGAACACATGCGGCCGTCCGTTGATACCGAGATCAGGTTGTGAGCGTTCTGGCTGCCTACTACGGAGAGGCAGTATACGGGGTGCTGGAAGATAAAAGATAAGATTTTATAATATAGTTTATGTAACAAGAGAGGAATGTTTAGAAGTACGAAAGTTTTTTGTAAAGCACATTGCAGGGTAATTCTGTAGCTGCGTTTCACGAGTGAGACTTCAACGCTGTCTGTAAGGTTGGAAACACATCAGTGAACGTAATGATGATGTAGGTATAACGTCTTTTCATCTGGAGACCTGCCGGCCAGCTGCGTCTACGAAGTTTAGACGAAAACTATTTTGTTATAAGCAAGTATATTATTAATGAATTATTCCCATGAACCTTTCAGAATAAACTCTCAAAATGATGTTGAAAACTGCATCAAAAACCGTTGTATAGTTTCGAAGAACAACGCGATCACAGACATACACGAAAAGCGAGTATATTTAATAATAATGTTTATATCAATTTAGGAAACCGCTAAATCTCTCTCAAGTTTCTCCGTTATACATCCCTAATCTTTGATTAATAAACAATTGTAAACTAATCCAACAACGTATACGTACGGTGTGTGCGAGTGAAGACAGCGGTGTTCGTTGTATGGGCGTGCGCTTCTGCACGCGGTTGTCCCAAAGTACTATCTGGCCCGAGTATGTGCCGCCCAGGATCAGGTTAGGGTGGAACCTGGTTAGATAAACAAGCGTTATTTACACATATTCATTCAGAGATAGCTGTTGTAGCACTGCTGAAATGTCGTACAAAATTAAGGCTTTACCAGGGATGTTTAAGTTATATAACGGAGCTACAGAACATAACATACATAAACTCACGCCTTCTTCCCATGGGGGTAGACAGAAACTATAGAACGCCACTTGCTACGCTCCATACACACTCCTTTTGCTTCGCCTACGTTCATACATCTAGTCATACACGCACGCCGGTTGCGAGTACTACGCACCTGACCTTTCTGAAGAACATCACCAATTTGGTCACTATATGTCCTTCCAGGGCGTCCCCTCCCAGCGTTTCCACTCACCTCTGCTTTATAAATACCTTTTGTTAGTCGCCTTTCACTCATCCTCTCCACATGACCAAACCATCTAAGCATACTCTTTCCAATCTTTGTCACTACATCTTCTTTTAAACTGCACCGTTGAATTATCACCTCACTTTTCAGTCATATTCAAGCCAGAAATGCTTCGCATTTCCACAGCATTTATTCTACTTTCATGCTTCTTTTGCCACACCCAACATTCACTACAGAAGCGCAGAGCTACAGAAGTATTGAGATATTACAGATTGTATATGAAGGCAAGTAACAGCTGCAGCTGGCTGAAATGTATTGACTTATTTTTACTGCCATACAATTTAAAATACTGTTTCGCTATGTGATGTTTTCTCTATGAAAGTCTATCTAGCAATAGTTTTTGTTCCATTACTGTTTGAGTCAACCAATCACAACAATCAAAATAATTAAGACGAGAGTTAGGTGCGCTTGCACCACCAATCATTAAATATGTTTAGCGTTAAACTTATTTAGTTATTTGTGGTGCAAGCGGACTTTAAAAAAACAATATCGCTTACCTAGCAAAAGTAGCACTCATAACCGGCGACTGACAATGAAATATATCTTCAGGCGTGGTCTTCTTGAACTTGGTGTTCCAGACCAGGCACACGCCGTCCGGGTCGTGCGGCGCGTCGTCGCTGTTGTGGTAGGACGCCAGCAGCAGCTCGGGGTGCGCGGCCGACCAGTCCGCGCACGTGACGCAGCGCCCGCGCGACCAGCGCTCGTCGTAGAACGTGCGCACGAGCGACAGGCGCGCGTCGGATTTGTCATCGCTGTGCGAAACGACGTATTTGCTTATTTTTTACCGACTTCCAAACAGGAGGAGGTTATATGTTCGGCGGTATGATTGTTTTTTTGTTGTTTAACGATTGCTCCGTCGACTGATTTAGAAAATTCTTTTTTTGTTTGAAGGGGTATCAAGTCAGATTCTGATGAGGAAATCGAGGGAAAACCTCATACCGATAGCGATTTAGGTATATTTATAGTAACCCATGCATTTGCACTCGGACAGCACCATTTGATAAAGTGGAACTGATGATGAAGACCACAGATGGCCACCGGAACTACTTAATAATAGTATTTCACGGTTGCGATTCGATTATGCACTTTAATATGGTTGCTAAGCAATGTGTGCTCGTGACAATGCATAATTATGGTGAAGTCACAATGCATAATTACGGTGAAGTCACAATGCATAATTATGGTGAAGTCACAATGCATAATTATGGTGAAGTCACCATCAGTTCCAGTTCTCTTGGTTCTTACCAGGAGAACTCCTCAACAATTAACGCCCCTGCATCGGGAAAAGCAATATTTTGTAAAAGGTGATGAGCATATGACTTTATCCTATTGTAACTTAGATAAATAACAAACAGACCTACTACAAAGGGAAAAATAAAAAACTTAAAAAAAAAAAACAACAGACTTTCGGAGGAAAAAATTTAAAATACAGATCCAAAGATACCGACTTCCGAAATTAAAGTTATTTTTCACTTTGTAGTGTTTTTTATAATTTTTTTGTCATTAGGGTCAGTTTTCTAAGGTTTTTGTGTTAGGTAGGAATCAGAGATTTTAACGTCATTGGTGAGTACTTCTGTTAAGTTGAAAGTAAATCAAACAAAAAAACTCAAGTAAAATTATAATTAATCTTTCAAAACTGTTATCAAATGCTTCTCTCAAAGTTACAAAAGGCGAAATCCACACAGTGCACTAACTTATTTTGATAATAATTTTCTAAAGTAAAGTCAAACTGCTGTTTGTGAATCTTGGCCTCTGTTTTGCATATCTAAAAGACTTGTCAGCTGTTGTAACAAGTTGAATTATCTAAAGCTTCGGAAAAGTATTATTATTTTTATTGAAAAGAAAGAACTGATTATAGATTTTCAAACGCGAAACATGTTACAGGTTTACTTCAAATCTACGTTACCAATATCTCATACTAGTCATACTCATCATCATACCTATAAAAAACATTCTTATTATAATTATGAAAACAATTTGATGCCGGCCAAAGTCGAAATATATGAATTCTCATTTAGGCCCTTCAGAGAGACCGGACCCCTCGAGTAAATTTTGTGCTATCACAATAAAACAAAAATAGCTATATTCAATTCCTTCAGCATCATCGGATTTAATTTCAATCAAGATTTTGAAGGGCATAAGTTTAGGCTAAGAACATTGCAACTAACAAATTTATGGACATAGTCTGAAATAAATTACTAAATAAATAAATAAAAATAGTATTAAATAATGTCTGCCAACGTATTTTGTAAAAATCGGGCTGTGAAGACTTATGTGAAGTGTCAATAATGGAAATTCATAGCATCAGGTGGTTCACAGTGAGATTTTTACAGAATGGACATACTGTTTTAATTTTAGTTTATCCGAATCTTACTAAGGTAAGGTACTCACAGCGCGTTCTCCGCGTCTCCCCCGCCAGTGTAGTCGGTGTAGATGTCGACGGACTCGGCCAGCGCGCGCTCGATGACGCGGCCCGCCTTTGACATGAAGCGCTGGAACTCCGACGACAGCATGATGGTCTGCTTCTCGTCCGCGCTCAGCTCGCGAACTAACAATGATAACAATATATTATAGTAAAAAAAGAGGTAGATAAATAAAGGTACAATTCCGGCCATGGCGACATTGCCCCCTGTTACCGTTACATAGAAACCAGTTGTGTTGCTGCGATCATTGCAATCGCAATGACAGATCGAAGCGGCTAAGCAGAGGTGACTTTGCCGCTGCGGTTTGCAGTTGTGTTCGCTTTCGAGTTTGTGCTGAGGAGTCTCAAAAACTGACTATAATAGTAGCAAATCACAATCGTGAAAAAAAAACAGCTTTACAGTGACTTTTCAAGTAATTTTCGGCGATTAGGACATTTTTTCCACATCATGTAATAGAATTATTTAGTAGCTCTGAACCGTCAGTTTATCGTGGTTCTGGAACTGTAACGTCAAATAACACTCCTGATTTCTTGATTTTAATTATCTGGTTTGTTTAACTAATTTTGCTGAAGCAAAAGAACTACAACCAATCATATTATCTAATGACAAGTTAAATAAACCAGAGGGGCTGAGACTGAGATGAGATCGCGACTCCATTTTAAACGTTTCTAATTACGGGAATTGGCCTTCAGAATTTCAGAAACCGCGTGCAATTTTAGCACTTAAACTCAAGACGTCACACTAACCTTTCTTCTCCTTCTCCTCATCCTTCTTCTCCTGCGGTTCCACCGTCACAGCTGGCTGGACCTCTTTGACAGTAGGCAGGCCATGCGGCAGTATGCCGGGAGGAAGCTTGCCGTGGAATGCCGCCTCTTCCTCATCGCCTTGCCGCGCGCCGTCGCCGTCGAATGTAAGCACTGGACGGTGAATAAGAATGGCCCTTGCCGGGGGGGTGTGTGTATGTGCGGTAAGGCTGATTTATTTCGAAGTGTACTTCTTTTTTTGAGTGATTGATTAAGCTTTGATGCTGATACTTGATGTTGAAGGATAGAAGTTGAACAACATAACATCACGCCTGTATTCCCTGACGGGTTAGGCAGAAATGTATCTATAGTAGCTACACCCACATTTCGCCTTTGATAGAATTTGGTGGTGGCAGGAAACTTGTTATGACGTGTATTTATAGGTGTAAGTGTTGGATTAGAATCATGATATTTGGAATTTCAACTAGGTTGTTCAGTTTCAAAAGAGAAAGTATACTAAAGTCATTTCTTGCCAGAGCATGGAAGAAATATCACGTATGGATAAACACCAACATTTTTGCACTTTGAGAGTGTGAAATTTGATATTCATTTGAGAAGATAAAGCATCACTTAAAATTGATTAACGCCAGATATATTAAAGTATCAGCAGATCAAATTGATATGTAAAAATATAAAAAAGTTGACAACGCGCTCGAAAGAGCGTTGGTTTATAAATCAGCCGTACTTATGAGTTAAACTGGAATTTCATGAAGTTATTTATTTCACGTGTTTGTCTGAGAATTTTGCATAATTTTCTAGCCTAGTTTCTTTTTCATTGTCAATAAAAATAATAATTGTAATCTCTCCTCATTTTCATGAGAAATATCTGCAGAAAGATTTATCTAGCATATAACTTCATGAAACACATAATGTAATGAGTTATGAAGATAGACATAACTACTGCTCTACCGGTGTAACTAATCCTAACTACTGAGTGTAAATTGATGTCTTACTAGGTCGTTTTAATACCCAAAATATAAGCAGCTATTTTGATTTTCTAACACGGAACGTTTATGGATTGGTCTTCCAAAGTTCGTTTAGTTTTTGCATTTACATGTTAATGACAATAATTATTTAATTTGTAGTACAAATAACACAGCGGTCAGTAAGGTTACATTTTATTAAGAATGTATTATTTTTGACAAAAGCTGCTTATTTTTAAGGCATTGTAACTGATGAGTACGTAGCAAAGGATGAATAGAAACATTGAACACATATTTTTTTATTACCATTAATACAAAGTTATTTCTACATATTTTATTTCTTTAAATCATTGTAAATGGTTGAAGTTTACTTTAATAAATTCATGTGTCAATTTAATATTCCTTCTTATCAAAAGCACGTACTGTTACTTAGTCAATGATTTAATTTTAATCTGTTCATGATTATTAGCTATTATAAGCGTCATCACTACATGTTAAATGATCACACGACCACATGACGCAGTTTGTTAAGACTTCAAATATTTTAACAAAATAAAATCATGTGGTTTTCAATCCTAAAGCAATGGCATGAGACTACAGTTACAGCAAGTTTCTAAATTAAATTAGTAATAAGAAAAAGATGCTTTTAGAACAAGCTATGAAAACTTAGCGATGCTATACCAACCTAAACTTTACTATCACGTTAAATAGAGCTTATTTTGTTATTTCCGCTCTGATTATAAAGACCTAAAATTCTAGGAAAAATAACACATAATTATCATCCTGTCACTATTAGTAAATACTGAACTAAACCCTAGAACCAGAACCATAATTTAAAAAATAACTGTCGCATATTATCAAAAAATCTATAAAATTTCGGGATGCATGCTGCTAAACAAATAGGGTTTTTTATCCTAGACATGTAACCCCCATTTTTGTTAAGTTCGTCTTTCACAACAGTACTCAAATTGTAACCGGTTTACAAATTCAAATCACCAATGAGTTAGCTAGAATGTCACAGAACTAGTATTTTAATGGTGATGCGTACGCGCCGCGATTTACTAACGCGTCATTTACCTAGTTTGTGATTGGTTGCTCATTGGTGATTTGAGTTTGTAACTGGTTACTTTTGAGTAGCGTAGTAAACGATGGGCTTTAACGTAAATCTAGGAGTATCTACATTAATTATCTAATTTAATCAAAATAATTTCATGCAGACATATACATATAGGACCCCGTATTTCATACCACGTTCGTTAAAATACCTTCTATGTGCACCGTCGAAAGAGAAAATCTTTACTGTAACTATATTCTCAGAGCTTTCAGTTTCTCGAAAAGAAGTAAATTATGAAGTGAAAATGACTATGTGTGATACTGGGGGCCTAAAATGGACGCTTTGGCAGAATCATAATATGATCTGCGCACAATTCGTACATCCCGCAATTCATCTGTTTGACAGCTGCTATTTGCCATTAGACTTCATTATAGCAATTCTTAATTTATAGACCATGTTACGAAACTCCATACAAAACTGTCAAACAGATGAATTGTACGCAGATCATATTATGATTCTGCCCAAGCGTCCATTTTAGGCCCCCTGATGTCCATACTATTTGTGTAGTTGTCGATGTATTGATTACTGTAATCACTAATCTGTATGCCAACGTAGGAAGTAGGCAGTAAGATTGTCATGATCACAATGATGGTAAATGTTGCCACAGGCTTTTATGCATATTCAGATTGATTAATTTTCACGCTTAAACCATGCAACACATTTCTTAACTGAATTTGAATTGGTATATTCGGAAGGAATAATGACTTTTTAAGAGAAACTGAAAGTTATTCTATTACACATTTACAAGCTAGTAAATCAACATGTTTTAATGAACGATATGTGATCTACTTATTTCCTCTAAAACTGTGCAACTAAAACACACAAATTCCTAAAAGCGTTAAACATTTGGTGACAGAAAGCTTTGGAATATTTAAAAAAATGCAAAATAACTTCCCGAGCTCTCCACAAGAGAGGTACATGTTTCATCATAGTAAAAAAATAAATAAAAATAATACTTGTCTATTACAAACATATGGATGACGTCACTTGTCATGCATACTTATTATACACAACATGTATTTCTGTCACATGCATTATGGATTTAAATGTATTATTTATAAATAATGAAGAATTAATTCGGAATGTATGTAATGTATGCAATACAGGGAGAATTTTGTGGGTTATTTACAGCTGACTGTCAGCAGTAAAAGTATAGTATTTTGCTGTGGCATTACTTCTGAAAAGCACATTTTTTTTCATTTATATATTACGTTTGATTTCTATTTCAAAGTCTTTTAAGGGTCCACATTTTTTATAAAACCATTATTTACTAGCAAGTTACTGACTGACCGTCAACTAAATTAGAAATGAAGGATCCTGTATTAAACACACACACAAATATATGCTACGTTATGTTTTTGTTAGCTTTGTCATAAATAGCGTTACATAATAGAAACAGATCGGCAAACCATGCTAGGTGAGGCACAGGCTCTACGAAGGGCAATATTTAGTTAAAATGATTGTTTGTATGATTCGGAATTGAAACCTACCTGTGAATTCGTCCTCCCACTCTAAACCCGGGTTTAGATTGTACTCATCTTGAAAAGGGAGGAAAAAACAAAAAAAACAATGTCAGTATCTTTCGACCATAATATATAAATAAAAATCTCAAACTATACATAGAAATAGCTAGTGCTTATATATTTTACAGCATGACCGTGTCGCGTTGCGTGGTCACGTGGTTGCTGTATCGTTTGTTGCAGCAACAGGCGCGGCCACGCAACGCGCGTCCGTGTGTTAGGACCTGTGCAGTGTATGTTAGTCGACTCGAAGGGTAAAACAGCGTGAAATGATACTGCGACCCCATAATACCACCATAATTCATATACACATATTATATTCCGTATATTTCTGCGGCCGTTATGTAGGTCTCCCGTGAGAGACCTAGTGGAGAACTCTGGAAGGCCACAATTCCGTGTAAACTCTTAAACGTGCATCAAATGATGATGTTTTAGTTGAGTAGTCACTCAAACCCCCCTCTAAAGACTAAACGTTACAGATTTCTTGATAAAATGAAATGGATTAAATGGTCTATATATGTTCGGCTAAACTGAGTTTATTTATCAAGTAATCTGAGTACCGCACCTATTGGTTAGTAGGAAATAACTAGAAGCGTGATAGTAAGGATAACCTAGACTAAATATATACAGGTCTAGACCGAGATGAGGACTAATATACAACCGACACCGTGTTAAACCGACATGATAAGAGAGAGGTTGTGTTAAGGGTAAACGACAGAAAGCGTCCTGGCGGAATAATGACTTACCGTAGTAGTCGGTTGCGTGTGCTAGAAAAGGACAAAAATAAAAATATTCTGTCAGTTATAGTTCAGTGATAAAATACATATCTTTACAATACTATCTAGATCATATATAATATTTAAGAACCGTTGAATATTTTTGTTTTGATAAATGTTTTATTCATATTTACATAAACGAATGTAAATGATTCTTGAACAAATGGTATGGATGGTATTCACAATGAATTGATATTAGTCCACTCAGTTTGTAGTGAGCACATGCAATTCCTGTGTGGCCATGGCCTAGTTGAATACGGCAAGTTCTGTATACAAGATGCGGGATAAACGGACAAACAGGTCACGACTGAAGTCGATATGCCTTTATTCCCGAGTCCACGGCCTTATTACGTTTAAACTAGCGTCAGTCACATCATCGGTCAGTCTTTAGTAAAGTGCAGCACACAGTGACGTTAGTTTGACGGCAAACATTAATACGTACATGCTCGGACAAACTTGGTCAAAACCCACCCTTCAAAATGGGCGTAGCCAGGAATATTAAAATAAATAGTTACGGTTTCAACTCTATGCCTTATTCATAGAGTTAATTTTACAATCTGGCTACGCTTTCATAATATAATATCTCAGAAAGGTGTATTAGTTACAAGTTCAAATGGAACAAAACTTATTATATTTCTGTTTTTATAAGTCTAATACCATTTAATCCATTTCAAATAAATGAAATCCAATTAAAATGAGAACAAAATATAAACAGTGTACTTTTTCTACGGCCAATGGCGGTTTACGGTTTTTAAAGTTAAAAAAAAAAAAATTGGTGTTCTTTTAATAAGCTAATGGAGTTTGTTTCGCGAATAGAACATTTTTACGTGTCTAAATGAATATGTTTTGTTCCATTTCACGTAAACAAATATCTGTGCATGCATTGTATATTTACGCCCTAGTGAGGGACTGATTGATCATACTGTCCACGAATATGACACTAAAATAAAAATAAAGTGATGTAAAATCTACTTTATATGTGCAGATGATCTATGATCTACTCTGAAGAAACAAAATATATAAAACAATTAAAAAAAATTCTAAAGTGAATTCAACAAAATGCTTTAAAACCATGCACAAACAATTAAATCTTATTTTTTAAAGATTCTCACTTCAATTTACGTAAAAAGTCTATAGTTTAATGATACTTTGACATTGACAACTACAAACACAAACAACTATTTACATTAGAACAATCACAGCGCATATTGGTGGACAAACAAATATATACTGTAAAACAATGTTAATAAGGTACAAGTTACCTTTGCGCGGCCGCCACCAGTCCTCCATGTATCCTGCAAGCGGTGATGCATTGGAAGAGCAGCCTTTTTTATGGTAGCACAAACACAAACATTGCACCACAAGTTTCATACAGTATTTACTTTTAATTTATAACATTAATTCATTAGAAGGGTAATGAAAAACGACACAACATGTTAAGCTGAGAAAATAAATAAAACGCAAATAAATGCTGCCTGAATTTATTTGTATTTTTTTTTAGTGATTTAAAAAGTATGCATTATTGTAAGATGGTGTAGGTACATCTAATCGTTGGGTGAATCGCTGTTCTCCTAGCTAGATTACTGAGTAATCTGTATTTAGGAATTGGTATTGAAATGTATTATTATATTTATTTCTGTATCTATCTGTGACATCAAAGCAGGCCCTATCAGATCAGAATACCAGAGCTGCGACACTTATTTTTAAATGTGGCAGCACCATGCTGAGAACCTTTTGGTCTCGTGCAGTTTCTGGTTTTTTTTCTTTTTGAATGTGTTCAGTTTAATTAGTGATCTCTCGTGCGAGTCCCAAAATAAATAAAACCGTTCTTTCTTTGTAGAACTAAGCTAGATTTGTACATGAAAATTTAATAGAAGAATATATATAAGAAGCATGTTTACTTTTAATAAAGCATAAGGATTCCTTTAAAAAAAATCGGTTGTTACATAAAAATAAAGCAACTTGGTATGTTTTATTTTCGAATCTTTGCTTACGACGATGCATAGCCCATTTCAACCGGAGGTAAGACAAAAAGACACACAAATATACAATTTGACATGTTAATAGAAGGTCCCAATGTTTTTATTTTCCAAGAAACAAATTAACTTATGATAAACTCAAACAGCATATCAAAGGCCAAATCAAAATAGATGAGTGAAAAGTAAATACTGTTTTAAAAACTACAGGGATGTCATTGGTTACAAGGGGCTCTTGTCATTTGCAAATACGTTCCAAAACACTTTGATCAATCATTATTAAATTGTGATATTGAATAAGATGCCGATTTCTTTCAGAGGAGTGGTTATTGTTGACTCATCACCTGCCGAGCCTATAGTGGGGCTGTCCATGGCTTCCAGTCTAAATGCAGCAGAATATCATTATTTTACATGGTTTTTGTTAGTGGTTATTGTTGGCAATTGAATAATACAATTTTGGGATTTTTATTTTGATTAAATGCAGTATATTAAAAAAATCAGATAAACAAAATTTATTATCTGCAAATGACAAAGTATAGTTAAACCAACACCCAGACATCACAGTTAAACGAAATTATATTATGTTTCAAATGGGTATGCAAACTGTCAAAATATGTTATTGGACAAACATAAATAATTATGTGAGTACACACAGAAACGATCCCAAACCCACTATTAATTTATTTGTAATGTTTTTATCTGAAGTAAATAAAAGTGTCATATTATTATAAATAGAGATTCCCATTGTAATAAAAGTCTAAAATATGTTAATTCTTCAACATTGCTTGCTCATTTAGCAAACTGTGATCACTAATCCTGTCGAAAGTATGGTCTAAGTCCAGCATTCATTTAAGTTGGTTAAATAGAACTAATCGAACTCTATACTCACCACATAGACCTTTATGTAGTTCCAAAAACAAACATACATATGTATTGTTAGCAAAACTCAAAGAGAAAAAGAAACCAAAGACAGTCAACTCAAAATGTATAAAAAAATATAAGGTCTAGCAAAAATGTTAGCTACATAGACTACACGTAAAGCTTACCATCGCGCAGCTCGTTGACGCCTGTTGTCGTGGTCTGAGTTTGCTTCGCGTAGGTAACATTCTCTTTAGGCGGAATGTCTGTGGACTGGACCGATACCACTTGCAGGGCAGGCGCTTTCTTTGGGCCGCTGGTTTTGAATGTGAATATTTTACATATACTGTACAATACTGAATTTTTACACGTAATGGGAATGTGGTAGGAGAACTGGTACATTTTATTTCTAGAGACAGTTCAGAAATCATATCTAGTTTTTATTTCATTGCTAAGTGATATTGATGAGGAAATAAGAGGATTTGGTGAAGTGTTCATTTTTGTACTATGTGTTTCTTCTCAGTTTAATTCATAGGTACCACTTTTCACGTCTCTTTGTCCTCACTGCAATAGTTCATGTTAAGGTAATAAAGATCCACTTACCCATGTGCAGGTAAACTGGACTTATCAGTATGTGGCAGACTTGCATCAGGCGATGCGGTCTGCGGTGGAGTCAATGATGTCATTGATGAGAGAGAAGAGAGTACATCCTTTACGGGCGCCACTCCAAGAGAAGACAGCATCTCGTCCAGATCGCGCCGGCTGTCCAGGCTGGAGGCCGCTGAAGCACGTTGCTGGAATGAGATAGATTCAATGGTGTATAGTTACATGATGATAAATTGCCTGTACAGGTTTTTTAACTCTGCCAAAATTAGCTAACTCATTTGACTTTTAAAATATAAGCAAGTCACAAGGTTGCTAGAGAGGCTGAGAGCCTAAGGTGCACTATAAATGGTGGTAAACATCCATGCATTTATTATGTTATGTCGAGAACATCACTACGTGCAGGGCGACCGCGGGCGGGGAGCAGCTGTCGCGGAGGGGGCGTTCGCACCGGCCGGCCCAGCAGTACGTCAGCGTCCGCGATATTGAGCGTTTTACGCACAGGTTTACGTTAAAGTCTTTTCTCGCCAAACGAGTCTTGATATCCGTTTGTCAACCTGTTCTACGCATTAAAATACAGTCCACTATTGTCTAACGTGTTCAGTTAAGTATGCGAAATCTGCAATGTAATAAATGCGAAGAACTGCTCAAATGTATTAAAAAGATACTTTCTAGGTTGCAGTAGTGTGATCTAGAGGGAATTATAACTGTGTAGGTACCTTAGGTAGGTACATACGAGATGTGTTTTTTTCTAGATTGTTCACTGTTCAATAATTATTAATAAATATGTGTATGTGTGGCACCGAGTTTGCCGTGTCTGGCCATACCGCTGTTAAACCCACGATGGTGTGGTATGCGTAAAAGTAAACAAATCCCATATGTTAAGGCCCATTGTGAGCGACCACGTTTCAGTACCTACCATAGGTCATCACAGGGCATCACCAGCATAATTTTAATTTTTGACACCTTTTTACGCCTAAACCGCTGTATAGATTTCGATCAAATTTGAGAAGGAGATTGGTAGAATCCTAGAGAAGGAAATAGGCAAATTTTTGTCTAAAGGGGGTGATAGAGGTGTTGATATAGGAAACCCTAAGGTTAGGCATGGAAGGAGGTTTCTTAAGTTAGGTGAGGGAACATTGAAAATGCTTTTGGTAAGAAATAAAGAATTACGTGTTGCAACGTTTTTGGTAAATCATCCCCAAGGAGGTTAAATAGGGGATGATTTTAAAATTGACATGTTATATCTATAGATTTTATTAGTAGATATCTCTTTTTAAGAGATTTAAGGGATTGGAATTATAGCCATAGTACCATAAGATACGTCACCATGTTATCATAACTTTTAAACTAAACAATCTGTCACGATGAAACAAACTCAGTAATGACTGTAAAAACATAAAGGGCGGCTTCATAAAATAAAAACCGGCCAAGTGCGAGTCGGACTCGCGCACGAAGGGTTCCGTACCATTATCTATAAAAACGGCCCATAAATATTTGTTTTATTTTAATTTAATTATTTATTTTTAAAGTTAATATATAACTAAAGATTCTGTGAATATTTCAAGCGTCTACCTGTTGCCGTTATCAATATCGAGCAAAAAAAACACGTTGGTTGTTGTATGGAAGCCCCCTTAAATATTTATTTTATACTGTTTTTTAGTATTTGTTGTTATAGCGGCAACAGAAATACATCATCTGTGAAAATTTCAACTGTCTAACTATCACGGTCCATGAGATACAGCCTGGTGACAGACAGACAGACGGCGGAGCCTTAGTAATAGGGTTCCCGTTTTACCCTTTGGGTACGGAACCCTAAAAACGAAAGAAAAAACTCGCCCTTAATTAAGTCAAAGTCAAATTGTTTATTTCAAATAGGCACTTATATGGCATTTTTGAACGTCAATATTTACAAAAAAATATAATTGATTCTAGTCCCCCATTTCAAAAGGTAGTTTCGTATGGAGAAGAATGGGCAAGAAACTCCACCGGTACTCTTTTAAAATCTTGTACAATATTTTTATAGGTACATTAATTATATAATTATATGTGAAGACGATGCACCTAGAATAAAATTACTATACCACAATAGGTAATAAAAGAGTTAAGAATGAAGCAATGACAGATAAATTAATTATGTGATAGATACATGGTACTCACATATTTACAAAAATTTTAAAAAATATATACGATTTCCTAAAAAATAACAATATCAGTGTGAGTTAAGGTAATCACAGAATTTAAAATAAAATTTCATAAAAATAATAAATTATACAATTAAAATAGCAACCTGTTCGATTTTTTCTAGACTAGATTGTCCTATGGAGCAGGACCAGCATGCAAGCATTCTTATCTTGTATATAATCCTCTAATTTTTAATATGCTTGTTTACAAAGTGTTCTTTTAATATGAGTTTTAAATTTTCTTTCATTTAGTTGCAATATATCACAAGGTATTTTGTGGTAACATTTAACACAGTACCCGATAAAAGATGTATGTACTTTAGGTAACCTGAAAAATGGTTGATCTATTTTGTCTTTATTTCTAGTATTAAAATTATGTCTATCACTTATTTTATTAAAAAAGAAGAAACTTAAGAATTAAAGTGTTTGTTTAAGCTTAGTTTCCCTCATTTTAGGTTAGGCTCACATTAGGAAGACTCACATTGTATCCTATACTGACCAGAAGTTATTGCATGAGCAGCAGAAACAGGAATATGTTTCAGCTTTGCCCTCAAACTAATCTGCACTGCTTTTTTATGGGACTCTAGCTGCGCCCGTCTCGATCCCATGGGAATATCGGGATAAAAAGTAGCCTATATGTTAATCCAGGGTATCAGCTACCTCCATACAAAATGTTATTAAAATTGGTCCAGCCGTTTGAGCTTGAAGAAGTAACAAAAATCCATCCATCCATACTTACAAACTTTCGCGTGTATTATATTAGTAGGATGAAGTCCCCACAGTCTCAAATAAGTACATGATGTGCATTTGCACAACTTCAACAAAATATAAGTTCATAGTTTAACATACCAGGGCTTCTTCAGCATCTTTCTGTTCCTTCTCCCTGCGGCGGCGATCCTTCTCGTCCCGGAGAGCTTGTAGTTTCGCCTTCTTTCGCTCCAGCTCCGCCTTACGGTCTGACATGCTTGACATTGTTGCTGCTGATGAAAAACATTGTTAACAAATTAAAGTTACTAAGTATAAAAATAAGTCTTACACACATCAAGTGTCTAGGGATCAAGCACGTTTTTGCTAGTTACTATAAAAAACCGGCAAGTGCGAGTCGGACTCGCGCACGAAGGGTACCATTATTTATAAAAACGGCCCTTAAATATTTCTTTTATTTTAATTTAATTATTAATTTTTAAAGTGTATCAAGTTTTTTACATGATATTTCTTGTAACTCCTATGCTTTTCAAAACTCTTATAGCTATGAATCCTAGTAAATATACATTGCGCTATAAAAACAAGTTAAACTTATCAAGCTCTAAGATAAAAATGCACTCAACAAGTACATAAGTCATGTCATGTTAGTTAAAATATATAATTAATTACCAGAAATAATTAAAGAACAAAAACTTTATACATTCATAGATAATTTAAATCAGTTTCTATTATTGTTTGTTTTGTAGTACTCTTGAAAGTGCATCTGCTACAAAGTTATTTTTTCAATATAAAAACTATTTATAAATCATATCTTTGAAGGATTGATAACATATGCTCCTAAATGCTAATATAATATCAATGAATATTTAAATGAATTTTTTTAAATTAGATGTTTTATAAAATAAAACAATAATAATAATAACTAAGTAGTCAAATTAAAGCCCTCTTCCTCTCTCCTACTTTTGCTGTGCCCAACAGGGTTCACAATGATCATATTTTATAAAAACCTACCACCTAAGTTCACATGTGGAAACAATAACTATAATGAGTATTGAATCCCCTAAGACAAACCACTGACCTCATTGTTGACTGATTTTTTTAATAAATATAATCAAGTTTTTAATACTTTTGTTTACGTTATGATAATTTATTTATGAATTCAGAAATTGCCTCATTGGTAGAATTAAAGTTGTAGGTATGTGTGCTTATCTAAAACTTGAAAATGGTTTTGGAAATTTTACAAGTTTTTAGGTAGTCTATTGTTGTTTCTCATGGTAAACATATATATAAGGCTTTTTTCCTAAAGGCGAAAGCCTGTCCTATTAAGACATGTCTGATGTCATGTCATGGAGGCAGGTGATTCATTGTCAACGACTGGTAAAAAGTTTTTAAGTATAGTCAAACATTTACCTGCTTATAGACTTGGCTCCTCAAACAAAAATAAGCATTTTTAAACAAGTTTATCACGAAATATTCAGACAAAACGTGGCAAAAATAATATATGTGTAACGGGATTTCACTCCATACATTAACAACAAATGGCCCAGTAACGCCGTGTAATCATATAATGGTTAAATAACTAAGTTTATTCAGTACTGTTATGACAAACTTTTCACAAAATACGCTTATTTCTCTCTAAAATACCGAAAATTTATCGATCAACACAATTTCCCAGTTTCGGCAGAAAATGCTAGTGTTTTAACTATAGTTGTTGTAATTTCCTCACTTATGTAATTTGCTAAAAACATGAACAGTGAATTGTGGGGAAAATTTACGAATTATAATAATAAAACTTGCGTTTTAGTTTTATTGGTGTTATTTTATTTCATTATGGATTAAAATTACATTTATTAATTGTTTTGGAGATTTAAAGAGTTCAGCAAGCTCCCACTTATTATCGGAGTTTTAGATATTTGAACTTGGCAATAAAATCTGATAATGTCAAGTCAAGGTAGCGTTCGAAAATCGTTTCAGAAAAGTGCTTGCAAAGTGTATTCGCCATTCCTGATATTTCCTCTTTCATTGCTTTACTAGAAATAAACTATTCATTTGTAACAAATCAATAAAATATTGAACGGATAGTTTTTTTAATTTTAGAATTTTTTATAACATTTAAAATGAATGAAATGAAAATTTTAATTTATGGCATAATCTAAATAATGTCTTTGGAACTTTAAACGTTAAAGTTTTTAAACGCATGTGAAGCAATTTTGTTCTCCACGTTGCGTTAAATGTCATTGTTGCTATTGGTGGATAAATATTATTATTGTCCGTCGAAACAAAATGAGCCAATACGAATTTGAAAATAATAGTGACTGACTTATTTTTACGTATTGGTTTTCTAGAACGTACTTGGGTGTTGTCCGGCTTGATGATTGTAACAACCAGTAACAACGCTAACGTAATGATCAAACAGATCTAAATGATTTTCTGGCTGCTACATTACGTTCATATTATTAGTAGTATTTCTTAAATAGCTATGAAATTATGATGAGTGGTTTCGTGTATTATTTCTTTGTGTTGCTTTGCCATAGCATAACGAAATCTGATGCAGGTTAGTTTAACGATTATTGCGAATACAAGTTTTGGCTGTATTCCCTCATAATATTCAAATATTTAACGTATATCTAGTAGAAGAATAAACGTGGCTTTGTGTTACAAATATACTCTTATTGAATAAAAAACATATTTGGGCTTTGTTTGCCAAGAAAGTGTAACACGTTTCAGTCATTCTTGTTTACTTCATTACCAATGCATTCAACCCTGAAAAGAACTGTGCCAGTTACTATTTGTGTACTGTAAAATGCCGGAGCAATGTTGAAACTATATAATTGTGTTGTTTTCAGACTCAGTAAGATATTATTACGACTACGAATGTAATGAGCCACTCGTTGCCAACGCAAAGTTGACCGCGACCTCCAGCCTAAGAGACAGAGGACCAGAGAATGCTAAGTTATATGGTGAGTATGGGATATAGGATGAAAACACCAAATTCTGGCTTGTAAGAAAAGAGAATTCTTACTGGAGACTAGCTTTATTCAGATTTCCTATAATATTTCATGCATAAACTATTGTTTTAAGTAGTAATTCTCCCGTACATGTCAGAAATAGTATTTTGAAATATTCTCTGCAGTTTAAAGTCATGATTGGGACCTGCAATTAATGTTATTAAAACATGTTGACATGGTGATAATGGCTATTAAAATGAAATGAAACTTATTAAGCAAAAACATAATATAATAATTATAACAGGTTATCAGTATTATTAACTGTAAGGTGTTGAATTACTGTTTATTTTTGTGTGGTAGGACAAGATTGATTCAACTAATGTTTATAAATAGCATTGTCAGATCATGTTAACATGCAAATAATAATGAAATGTTTTGTCACTATCATTTTGCCTTTGCTGCACCTGTAATGTTTTGTAACATTTGTGGACATTTTTTGAAGTACTAGGTAAAAAAAAAGTATTCATGAATTAAAATGTTCAGATCATTACAAGTTATGATAATGCTAGAGAATGCTGTAGGAAATGTGCCAACTATGATGGCAACATTTAGATCATTTGATTTTGTTTTCACTTGGAGATGAAGTCATGCCATTATTTTTGCATGCTGTGTGTTGTGTTCGTGATTCAGTTGCCAGAATTATAGTTTATGCTTCTTAACCTGTGAATTGTAAACAAAATAATCAAAAATAAATCAAACGAAGAAAAGTAACAGGGTTCATTCGTCTGCAGGTCCGTTATCAATATAAAACACTATATAGTTGGACCTCAGTAACTATACTAAATAGAGACTTTAGTACCAAAATGGCCAGTTCGAATGTCAGATGGGCCTTCAATGCCACTGAATGGAAACCTACCCAAGAAGAAATAACAGCTGCCTCAAGTTACATACAGCAGGAGGAGAAGCAAAGAATTGCAAGATTTGTATTTCAGAATGATGCTAAGTCATCACTTGTTGGACGCCTGATGCTAAGGAAGTTTGTTTGTGAAACAACTGCAATTCCTTATGAGGAAGTAAGATTCAGCAGAGACGAAAAAGGCAAGCCCTACTTAGTAGAGGGTGGAGATATACCAATAACTTTCAATGTGTCTCACCAAGGAGACTTTGTAGTACTGGCTGGCAATAAAGACCGAAATATCGGCATTGATGTTATGAAAGTAGAACCGCCAGCGAATAAGAACATACCCGAATTCTTTCGTATTATGTCGCGTCAGTTTTCGAGACACGAATGGGCGACGATACGAAGTTTTCCCACGGAAATGGAACAGATCGCGTGCTTCTATCGCATTTGGTGTCTCAAAGAAAGTTATGTGAAGAACATAGGGTTTGGTATAACGGTACCCTTGGACGAAATAAGTTTTTCACTAAAAACACGCAAGTTGGAAGTGGGGAGGCTAGTAACTGATACAGGGTTGCATGTGAAGAATGTTCTAAAAGAAGGGTGGATCTTTGAAGAGACATTATTGGACGACAGACATGCTGTGGCTGTTTCATTAAAAGTTGAAGATAATGGAAACTATGTACCCTCGCCTTATAATTATCTGACCTTTGATGAAATAGTGGAAGAAGCTAAACCCTTACATGAACCGGACTTTAATTTCAGTTCCGATTTTGTAGAGAAGCAAATGAAACACTTTTAGATCAAGAAGGGTTGAAAATGAGTCTCGAATTTATTGTGAAATAAAAAACAATATTTTCATAATCTTGTAATGTTAAAACTTCGCTAATTTACTTCTGATATGTTATATTTTTACTATTTGGGTTGCTTTTGGTTTATATAGATGTTACATAGGTTTAAGATCATATTAATTAGGTATTAGAAGTTCAATAAATGGCAAAGGCAAATAAATGATTATTTAAACAACAGTAACGTCTTATTTAACCAACTAACAGTTTGACTTACTAATGAAAGTAAAGCAAGCATCCTTGAAATAAAGATAGCAAATTTTCCCGCACTGAAAAGGTTTGAACGCTTGGACGGCGTCGGAGAATGACTTCGATCAGCAGCTGGTCATTGACCTCGGTAACGTAAAGAACATCACGCGGGTGGCCACACAGGGTCGCGCACACTCCCAGGAGTTTGTCCAGGAGTATCATATAAGCTATGGCTCCAACGGACTCGATTACGTTCAGTACAAAGCAGCTGGAGGCGAAGTCAAGGTAAAAATATAAAATGAAATAATTAAAATATGACTAACAGGTTGAGAGGTTTGGTTTGCATGTGACAGCTTCTTTTATTTGTTTGGTTTTCGTGTGGTGTTGTCACGTTTTAATAGTAACATTCATTTCGATTAGGGAGTAGTGTTTAGTTTGCTGGTTCTCTCTTTGTAGATAGATATTTTTCTAAACAACTTGTAAGTTAATTTTAAAACTAAGTATCTCTTTTCCAATGTGGTGGTGAGGTCATTTTGTTTGACTTAGTGTTGGTTAAAGTAAATAATAGCAGTAAAATAACAGTATTGAATTTGCCTTCATAAACGGAAACTATGCAATAGAATAATAAAATAATATTGTAACAGAACATTAAATTATGTATGAGGCAAAGTAAAATTTACCACATCCTTGGTATTGCTAAATTGGCTCTTTGGCTAGTCCTTATTTCGTGTAGTATTTTCATAATGACCTACACTAGTGCAAGCTTGTTTATTGTATCATCAAACAACACAGCAAATATTCATACTAAGTCCCATTGATTAATATAGGTATTTGGTTTTGTTCTGACCACCATTCCATTTATAATTTTTTCTGCTCATCATTCAGAGGCTTAAATGAAAACACTGCTTCTTCTCCCAAACATGTCCTTTAGAAAAAAACTGCTAGGCTGCATAGAATAACTTTCAACACCATTTGCATACAAAAGATTTCTAATATTTTCATAATTTTCTCTAACTGCACGTTAACAATTTCGACTAATTTATACACGTCTAATTGTTACGAATCTGATTGTGGTTTGCATAAAATAATAATGATGTCCTTATCTAATGATATATTCAAATGGCATCAAACTACCTGTGTACTTAGTGTGTTGTGATTCTACTCTCATTCACTGATTCAATGCATCCATTGTGGACCTAAACAAAACCACAGCTTTGATGTTGAACCTTGTCGTTCATTGCGGTTAAAAGTGTTTAACATCCTTGGTATTGAGCTGCATGAATGCACCTATAACAACAGTTAAGTACCTACCTATGTTTAATTCAGAGAATGCATTATCACCGTAACTTTTCGAAACGATGATTTGTTGGCTCTAATAAGTCGCGATGTTGGGGTCAGCCACGAACGTTAATAGGTAGCTACATCCATTCTCTTAAACAAATACTACATTTTAAATCACGAACTAACTCCAAATCCCTCGGGGGATACAATACAATTATGTGAACTACAAAATGCAATCCACAATCACGTTAGTACCTACAGCTAACAAAAGAGCTAGGTATACAGGCAAAATAATAATTTACATTTGCATTACACTTCACATTTACATTTTCTTTGCGTGCAAAGATTAAGGCTGCATGGTCAAATAAAAGCGCCCTAAGGCGTGCGTTCTATGATCCGGCGCGCGGCGCAGGCGCGGCGCAACCGGGCAGCGAAATATAAATTAGTTGTCGCCCGGCTCAAACAAGACACTGCGTGCCGTCTTGTTCCGGTCGGCGTGATTATACCCAATCATGCCGACCCGATCAAGACAGTGCGTGTAGCGCCCCTACGATAAACTTGAACAGTGATGTCTTGAATTGCATACAAAAAGTAGTAGCAAGTTAGCCAAGTTGCCTGTATACCTACTCTTATTTGATGACAATGCAAGAGTAGCACTAACTAACCAATAACGGTGAAGGGACGGCAGCTTGGACGGCCCGCGAGAGCTCGTATTACCAACACCTGACCATCCAACTGGACAAGCGGCGGGAAATGCGCGGGATCGCCACGCGCGGTCGCTTTGCCACTGACGAGTATGTCACCGAGTACATGCTGCAGTATTCTGATGATGGAGAGAGCTGGAGGCCTGTGACCACTGAGGATGGGTATACGCAGGTAGGGTGGTTTGGGTGGCGTTTGTAACATAGTTTTTAGGGCTAACAATAATCTCTTCATAAAGCTGATATCAGACACTACACTTTTTATTCATTCATTCTTCTTTTTGTCTTTAATTCGTCATCATTCACTCAAAGTAAAACGTGTGAAAACGAAATATGAATCAAAAGTGAAACATTAATTCATTAGTGAACCGATCCAACGATGTTGGGTCTCGGCACTCTGCATCTTTCACTCGCCTATCGAATGATCGCAATATGAAATGAAAAGAGTAGATGAACAATCATTCCTATGTAACTTTGTCGGTGTCGTGTGACCGTGGAATGAAACAAAAATTAACAGTCACTGATGTGAACTAGTCACTAGAGTGAAGCGTGTCATATCAGCTTTATAGTATAGGTAGAATTTTATCAATAATGATAGCTGTTGAATTTATGTACCTTTGTGAATGCATTAGCTTAGGGGTATTACTGAGGACTAAAACAATGCTCAATATGCTTTTCATATTGGTCTGTCTATGATGGAGACCTATGGCCAGCACGCTGCGTGTGACGATCTTTTGAAAGTGAACACATAATATACCTTCAAGATGAGTTGGTAAAGTATTCAATGCTGTACGGACTTCATCAGTCATTAGCAAACAATCGAGAACATCGTGTATGTGGACATTATTTCCTAAAGATTTAGTAAACAAGTACACTACTTGTTTACAATTAATCCATATCACTCAATAACGTTGGGATTTTAGTTATTCTCCATTTCACATACAATGATACAAGCTAAAATCGTACACAGCTGATCAGTAGGCCGTTCATACACGCCAAATTGAACTAAAACATCTGACCGATAGAGTTCATATTCCAACAGATGTTCGAAGGCAACCACGATGGCAACACGGTTGAGAAGAACGAATTCGAAGTTCCTATTATAGCGCAGTTCATTCGGATCAACCCGATGCGATGGCGCGACAAGATCTCCATGAGAGTCGAGGTTTATGGATGCGACTATGGTACGTATTTTTAGAGTAATAGAGGTCATTGGTCAAGTTTCTGCATCCATTTTGGTGGTTACAAAATCTATTTGCGACTCTATTGACCTCTAACAACTTGAGTTGTTAAAACATTATGCGCAAAATAATAGAAACGTATAAGTTTACTCCGAAAAATAACAGCTCTATAAATCGTTTTAACTACTTGCTTTAGAGTGCGCTATAAATATGAAAAGTAAAACACCTTTCGCCCAATGCTATGCAAATGTTACATTTTATGTGTTCTTAAAAATACACTATGACCATCTAACTATATTCAGGTTCAAGTGCTCAACACCTACTAAAAGGTTTAAGCTATAAATATTCCTTAACTTCTATAGCATTACCCACAGCCCCGACCGCTTGTGTATATATAGCTGGTATTTGCTTTTCAAACATATCTGTCTAGTACCATTACTCCGCTGATTTCTCGGAGTTCCACAATATACACCAAATAAATTGAGAATGTTACTTTTTACACAGGTCTAAATAAAACTTACAGGGCTTCGTCGAAATCTATAAGTATTTGAAACATAATGACAGTGACCTAAGCAAAGTCGTAGATGATATTCAGGGTCAAATTAGCGCAGACGTGATGAGAATCTATAACTAATTACGATGAAACGAAAAAAAAAACGATGTTTTTTTTCACGATCAAAATAAAAAAAACTGATTTTCTGAACTACTTCAAGTATCTTCACTACCAGAGGTCATTATCCCTAGAAAAAAACATAATTTTTGTTTGTTTTATTGTGTTTAGATATCGATGCCCATTAGGTCTGTGGAGTTTCGCTAGTTAATTAAATTTGACCCTGTATAGAAAACTATTTATTGCACACTGTAATTTAAGGAATAATAAACATATTTCGTTTTCATTTATAACCACGACATTCTCCCACCAGTCGCCGACACACTCTACTTCAATGGCTCCTCCATCGTCAAGATGGATCTACTCCGGGACCCCATCTCGGCTTCCCGCGAAGTCATCCGCTTTCGGTTCAAGACCAGTACAGCATCAGGAGCCCTCATGTACTCCAGGGGCACACAAGGAGATTATATGGCCCTACAGCTGAGGGATAATAGACTTGTGCTGAATATCGATTTGGGTAAGTTCTTCAGCAATTGTTGATTCATAATAGGATAAAGATTCATTTCAATATGGCGTTTTTTTTTCTATATGTCAAAAAAATCACCGTCCATGGTTGACGTCTTAATGTCCATGTATCGTTTCAGTGTATGCCACAAAAATATTTTTCTATTTTGTGTGGCAATATGACTCTATATATAAGTAACAATATTTTTTTTTGTCTTTGACAAAACAAATATTGTTACATATTGAGTCTTTGTAACTTCTTAGCGTATTGATGGCAAAAGCTAATAAGAAAGTCAAGTTTTAAATATGTTTAGCCCAAAATATTTGTAACTTGCTAACAATAAAACAGCTGCAGTAGCAACAAACTGTGGATAACGCTGGTTTTCCACCAAACATAGAAAGACTCCATGTGCTGGACTTATTGCTGGCTCACTGCCTTGTTCCTCTCAATGCTCTACTGAAAAGCCAGCCTAAGGACTGATTACTAACAAGACATACGTCAACAGGCTCAGGAACATCGACGTCGTTATCAGTGGGTAGCCTCCTGGACGACAACATCTGGCACGACGTGGTGATATCCCGCAACAGACGCTCTGTCATCTTCTCAGTGGACCGAGTGATTGTGCAGGACCGCATCAAGGGAGAGTTCTCGCGACTCAACCTCAACAGGGCTGTGAGTATGACGCATTTGCTCAGAAAGTAGAAGGTTGAAAGTTATATGAGAGATATATAAGACTGTTGATTTAGTCACCTACACCGTTTATGGGGTGATTCTAAATGAATGACTGAATAATTTTCCATGTAATTTGGTACCTATTCCACCCTGTCTTTAAACTAACAGCCTGTAATAATGAAGCGAAATTGTTACAAGTACAAACGGCTCTTTCGCCTCAACTGTTGAATGCTGTAGTTATGTTTTCAAAGCTTAAGCTGTTTGATGTTCCACAATGTGAATATAATAAAATATTAAGCAGAGTTGGAATTGCCTTCATTGGACTAGACATTGGTCATCATTTAGGAGCTTTAATAAAAGAACCCTTTCTAGAACCTTAGGGGCGGAACACAGAAAAGACGTAAGACGAGGACGCGTCGCAGACGTATACACGTACATATATGGAGTTGTTGTCTACCTAGTATAGTGCACGGACGTACGATCGCGCGCGCGAGCTCTTTCGCGAGAGTTTTCTGCTGACGGATCACAACAACGTCGCGTCGCGGTGTACCTACGTCAATATATCGGGGTCAGTGTCATGACCTAGTTACAAGTGCGGAAATCATGAAGTGTTTACAATAACTTATTGTATAGGTGTTAAACTCGCCCTACAACTTAATAATGGCTACAAAAAAGTCTATTACTATTAAAACTGACCTAGAAAGGCAGTTATATGACTGTTATCTTCAAGAGAAAACAGATAGAGAAAACCTGCAAGTCATGGTACGTAAATTGAATGTACAAATTGATGCCCTGCAGGAACAAGTTCAGACACTTCAAGGAGAATTGAACTGCATCAAAGAAACAAAAGGGACTACAGAACCTGCTCAGACTACAAAAAACGACGTGGAATACTGTACAGACGAGGATGACCTTGCTAAAGAGACTGAGTGGATTAGGGCCAAGAGCAGGAAGAAAAGGAAGCTTAACACCTCCCTCTCTCCAAAACAACAACCCGGAAGCGCCCAACAAGACAATCAACAAAAAAATGAGAAAGTGACTTCGGTCAAAAAAGTGCTCTTACCACCGCCAATCATAATAGACGGAATCAAGAACTATCAAACGTTCTACGATTCGTTAATTGAAAGCCAACCAGCGGAATCATTTACAGCAAAAATGATGAATGGGGATTGTGTGAAGGTTAACGCCAAGTCAGAAGACTCATATAGAGTAATTGCTAGGTTCTTGTCTGAAAAAGACTACCACTGGCATTCATACGAAAACAAGCAGGCTAGACCAATTAGAGTTGTGGTAAAGAAACTGCACTCTTCTTGCCAACCAGATTAAGGAAGATTTAACAACCCAAGGCCTAAAAATAGAAAAGGTAGATAGTAAATTGAGCTGGAAGACCAAAGAACCACTCAACATGTTCGTTTTATCATTTTATAACGATGAAGATGTCAACAAAATCTACGGCATTAAGTACATATTAGGGTGTAAAATTGAAATACATCCACTCAAAAATCCAGCACTCATTCCCCAATGCAAGAGATGCCAAGCTTATGGGCATACACATAAATATTGTCAAAAAGAGCCAAGGTGTGTGAAATGCACTGGCAAGCATCTTACAGCCAATTGTACCAAATCTCCGCAAGAGAAACCAAAATGTATCCACTGCGGCCTACCTCACCCTGCCAATTATAGAGGGTGTGAAGTAGCCAAACAGATGCAAATTATGAAAAATAAAGTTTTAAAAAAGAAACCTACGGTGCCTAATACCCAACAGTTTCCTCCTATAACACACCCTGGTAAACAGGCGCAGAAAGCAAGTGTCCAGTCAACTGCAAAACAACCAGCCATGCAAGTAACCAACATTGGTACTTACGCACAAGCTGCAAAACAAGGATCTCAACCTCTGAACTTAGAGGATAAGATTAACCAGATCTTGAAGTGCATTACCTCATTTGATAAGAGATTAGAGAAGCTAGAATCCAGCACTAAAACAGCTGTCTTGAATAATCAAAAATGAATAACACACTCAAAATAATGGCGTGGAACTCCAATGGACTCCTCAAACATCAGCATGAGTTGCAGGCGGTCCTAGATACAGAAAATATAGACGTGTGTTTAATCTCCGAAACGCATTTCACAAAGCAATCTTTTATCAATAACAATCAAATATCTTTTTAGCAATCAAATTTAGAGGATACATGATATATAATTCCCTCCACCCTAGCAACTCTGCCAGGGGGGGTAGTGCGGTTATAATTAAAGAAAACATTAGTCACTACGTGCAGTGTAAATATGAAGAAGAAGACATTCAAGCAGTGGCAGTATCTGTTAAAACTAAGTTTTGTCAAGTGTCCATTGCAGCCATATACTCGCCTCCTAGGCACATGATAAGAAAAGAGCGATACTTACATCTTTTTGAATTATTAGGCCAGCGATTTATCCTAGGCGGCGATTTTAATGCTAAGCATACGCATTGGGGTTCAAGACTTACTACAACTAAAGGAAGACAGCTCTTAAGTGCAGTTAAAGAAACACATTGTGAAGTAATGAGTACAGGCAAACCTACATACTGGCCCACTGACCACCAGAAAATACCGGATCTTATAGATTTTTTCATCTGCAAAAATATATCCACCAATTACATCAGTTTGGAGGAAAGTTTTACTATGAACTCTGACCATTCTCCGATTATACTAATGCTAAGTCAAAAAATCCTATTAAAAGAAAGCCACTTAACCTTGGTTAATAAGTCCACAGATTGGGACAGTTTTGCTCTTGATCTAGATAATATTATCGACCTTAAAACTCCGATAAAATCGCAAGATCAGCTTGACTCAGAAGTAAACAAATTTATTATTAATATTCAACAATGTGCGTGGAGCAATACACCTCAGCTAAAACGCAAATATAAGGGATTTATCCATCCTAAAGAAATTGTGGATTTACTATCAGAGAAAAGAAAACAAAGGAAGTTGTGGCAGCAAACAAGGTTCCCGCGTCATAAAACAACACTAAATAACCTAACTAAACGACTAAAGAGAAAAATTCTACAATTTGAGGATGAATCTCTGAATACCAACCTTCTTCAGCTTACCAATGACAAATCAACGGATTACTCACTTTGGAAAGCAACGAGAAATCTAAAAAGGCAGATTATACAAATACCGCCCATCAGAGATAGCAACGGAAAATGGGCAATAAGCAATGACCAAAAGGCGTTCCGATTTGCTCAACATTTAGAAGAAACCTTTCAACCCAACGAAAGCTCTGTAGAAATACATGAGAGTGTAAATTTATCACAAAACCAAAGAATCAAGCTTGTGACTCCTAAGGAAGTAATGAGAGAAATTCAAAACAACATTAGCTCAAAAAAGTCTCCCGGTTACGACCTCATCACAGGGGAAATTCTAAAACGCCTCCCACGCAAAGCCATAGTAAAGCTGACCAAACTAATAAATGCTTCATTTATCTTAAAATATGTACCTGAGCCATGGAAGGTTGCTGAAGTCATTATGATTGCGAAGCCTGGGAAACCTCCCCACGAAGCATCATCATACAGACCCATTTCTCTGTTACCCGTACTATCAAAGTTATTTGAAAAACTGTTATTAAAACGGATAAAACCAGTAATAGAAGATAAAAACCTAGTTCCAGATCACCAGTTTGGCTTCAGAGAAAAACACTCAACGTTAGACCAGGTACATAGAATAACTAATGTTATTGAAAAAACGCTAGAAAATAAAGAAGTCTGTGCTACCGTGTTCTTAGACGTCGCGCAAGCTTTTGACAAAGTTTGGCATGAGGGTCTCATATTTAAGCTCAGACGCATGCTACCAGAATTTGTAGATATCCTAGAGTCGTATTTAACTAAAAGAATGTTTAGAATACGCCAAGAGGACGCATATTCCGAGCTAAAAACCATAAAAGCTGGGGTGCCTCAAGGAAGTGTGCTTGGCCCAATTTTGTACTTGTTATACACTTGTGACATCCCAGAGCTGGAAAACAGCACCATAGCGACCTTTGCAGATGATACTGCTATTATGGCCACCGGATCAAGCCACAGAGAAGCGGTAGAGAAAGTTCAACTAGCTGTGAACAAAGTTTACGACTGGACACAAAAGTGGAAGATCAATCTGAATGAGTCAAAATCAGTTCACATTAACTTCACAAACAAACACAGTGACTACCACCCACTCTACATAAATGGTATGCAAATACCTTATGCTAATACAGCCAAATACCTTGGCATAACTCTCGACGCCAAGCTGCGTTGGAAAGCCCATATCAAAAAGAAAAAACAGGAACTCGATATTCGTTATAAACGTTTGCATTGGTTACTGGGAAGGAAATCCTGTTTATCAATACATAATAAGCTGATAATATACAAGCATATTCTGATGCCAATTTGGACGTATGGTATCCAACTTTGGGGCTGTACTAAGCCAACCAACGTCAAAATAATTCAACAGTTCCAAAATAAAGTACTCAGGGCTGCTGTAAATGCACCCTGGTACATAAGAAACGATGACCTCCACCGTGACCTCGACATGGAATTCGTCACCACCATCACACAAAAATTTGCTGAAGCCCACGAACACAGACTCCATCGACACGTGAATGTTGAGGCAATCCAGCTGTTAGACAACACAGGCATAGTGCGTAGACTAAAGAGAACTAAACCTTTTGAATTAGTGTAGTGTAAGTGAATCAATAATAGTAACAATGTTGTGCTATTTATATAACACATGAACAAAGTGTTTTATCAATTTTACCAGACTCTAAGGAAGTGTTACGAACGTGTGTAAAAGTGCATACCTAATTATGGACACTATTCTTAGCATTAACATAATTTATAACGTAGCATAATAAGTTAGATTTAAATTGTTTATTAGTCTTCTTAGGCTAGATTGCAATTAACTAGTAAGAACTTGGTTCTTCCTAATAAGGAAAAAAAAAAAAAAAAATTTGGTACCTATTCCACCCTGTCTTTAAACTAACAGCCTGTAATAATGAAGCGAAATTGTTACAAGTACAAACGGCTCTTTCGCCTCAACTGTTGAATGCTGTAGTTATGTTTTCAAAGCTTAAGCTGTTTGATGTTCCACAATGTGAATATAATAAAATATTAAGCAGAGTTGGAATTGCCTTCATTGGACTAGACATTGGTCATCATTTAGGAGCTTTAATAAAAGAACCCTTTCTAGAACCTTAGGGGCGGAACACAGAAAAGACGTAAGACGAGGACGCGTCGCAGACGTATACCGCGTCTCGTCCGCGCCCTGTCTTTTCTGTTTATTTTGTGTCCCGACGCTTCTATACATTTTGTATGAAAATTTACTGAAGGGGCGCCGCGTCTGCGCCGCGTCCTCGTCTTACGTCTTTTCTCTTGTCCCGCCCCTTATGTTACTCCGCACGCTCAACCACATAGCTAGTGAACACACACTTATTCTGCTGTTTTCTGGGTGAATTCAAAATGGAATGCATTGTTTATAATTACAGATGTTAGATCAGGCTCATTTATCGAATTGGGCTAAAAATAAAATTCTATACTGATAGATGTAAGATGGAAAAATAAATAAATAAGTATTTTATTTCAGTTCTACATAGGAGGCGTGCCAAACTTCCAGGAAGGTTTGGTAGTGAACCAGAACTTCACCGGCTGCATCGAGAACATGTACCTGAACGCCACCAACGTGATCCAGGACCTGAAGCAGGGCTACGAGACCGGAGAGCCCTTCAAGTTCACAAAATTTAACACGCTTTATGCTTGTCCGGTAAGTTTTACACAATATTTACTTAAATGCTCAATGAGCAACACGACAAAATTTCGTCACCGCGTTATCTTGCTCCAACTCAGACAGTCACGTATCAATTCGGCGTGCACGCACATAGTATTGTGAATGACAGTTTGTGGGATCTGTATTTTATTTCTTTGTATTCTCCAATTCGATTTTTTGCGACGTTTTATCAAGAAACTTGCCTTATTATTTTTTACCCAACCTACGTTTAATTTCTATATTCATGCAAAATGAGTGGAGCAAATATCATGTCGGAACGAATATGAAATTTAATGTCGAAAATTATGCCTCAATTGTGTATGTGGATGATGTTTTCATCTAGTAATTCTTGTAAAAATACTGTTTTGATGATATCTAAAAAGAGTGTACAGCGTCCGTTTAATATTTTTGTGTTGAATAATGAATAGAAAGATCACAGGAAAACTTCATTTAAATAATAAAAATACAAGTTCGCTTTACAGAGTCAATAACCCTACACCTTCTTACAGGAGCCACCAGTAGTACCTATAACATTCCTGAAAGAGGGTTCCTACGCTAAGCTGCGCGGCTACTCGGGAGGGAACACGCTCAACATCTCGCTCGAGTTCCGCACCTATGAGCAACACGGCCTGCTCATATACCACAAGTTTAACACCGAGGGACATGTGAAGGTATAGTACATTTTGATACAAGTGGAGAATGTTTGATAGTGCATTCGAGGCGGAATTAACACCCGAGCCGTAGGCGAGGTTGTTTTTGAGCTGAGAACTGCAATAACAAATGTCCACGTGTATCAAACGACGTTTTTCAATACAGTTTTGAAGATATATTTAATTTTCTTTTTTTTTTCCGCGTTTTGCTTTCGCCAGGTTGAAGGAGAAGCAAAGGTATAAAGCCTATAAACAGCCTAATATGAAAAATATAAAAATCAAATATTTTTGAGTTTAGAACACAAATAAATGTTATTTTGTTAAACTTTTTTTTATTGTAATAATCATGGTATTCTTTATAGAAACATTATTATATTCCAAAAATATTAACGCCGTAAAGCTGCATCTTTGACGAGATTTAAAAAAAAAAACACCTCCGAATAGAGAGGACCGTCTCTGGCGCGAGACGGTGTTAATAGAGGCATTGAACCAATTTGGACTAAGTATACGTTATCTATGGCAATTTTGATTCCCGCACACGTGTTGAAAATAAAAAATCACACGCGTGTGAAATACATTGCATTGTGAACCTAATCGTAGTGCGATATGAACCAGTTTTCGAGGAAGTGTATTGAAAACAATATTACATAACATACCCTATGGAAGGCTCCTTACGCTAAGCTGCGCGGCCACTTTGGGAGAAATCTCTCTTTTTTTAAACTACTGAACGTACTATTTCTGGAAGGATTGCGATAAAATCTTTTTATTTGGATAGGAACTCACGTACTTATCACAAGCAAATGTTATAACGTAATGACTGACGTAGTGTAACGTAACGTAATGTTATTTTATTGTAATGTGCGTTTTGTTTGTGCAGAATAAACAATTTTTCTTTCTTTTCTTTATTTATTTTCAAATATTAATCCCACAATAACTTCATCAAACTTATTCTCCAGGTATACATAGAAGAAGGCAGAGTAAAAGTAGAACTAGAAACGCCCGGCTCCCCTCGAGTTAAATTGGACAACTACGCTGAAGACTTCAACGACGGTCGCTGGCACTCTCTGCTGCTCACCATGGCTACTGACAGCCTGACCCTGGCCGTAGACTACCGGCCTGTCAAGACCTTGAAGAAGCTGCGGTTTATGACGGGAAGCATTTATTATATTGCTGGTAAGTTCTGCTGATCTAGCCTAATCTGGGCAACGCCATTTAAAGGCTATGTTAACTTTTTTTTTTTAATAGGATGTGTCAAAAGCCGTTGGTCCCGGCTGTCATTCGTGGATCTTTGACAGTCCTTACACGTCAGAAGCCGGAAAGTCTGACAACCAGTCTTACCAAGGGGTATCGTATGATCCAGGTATTCAACATAGTTGGGGAAAGAAAGGCAGATGATGATGACGTGTTGAAAGCCAGTGTTTTAGTTCTAACTCATCTTTTTCAGCTCATAGTACCCTGTACACTAGTCTTACAGGCTGTTGTAAAAGTCGACTACAAGACAAGCAATATTGTGTGCAATGACATATCTGTTCCATATTGCCAATTCTAATCCAGTTGATGTTATTTCTACTTTAACAAATATCAACTTTATACCAATGTCAATTAAGTTAATTTCAGAATGACTAGTAAATAGTACTACAGTAATGCTATAGAAAAAGTCATAAAAATATCTGCATAGCTATTCACAACCATTTGATACGCTTCCGTGCCGAATCGGTTATCAATCAATGGTATCGAAAAAGATCTCTAAAAGCTGTTCACAAATCGAAAATTCGAAAATTTTGTGAGTTTAAATCAAATAGACAAACGCTATTCTTTCGGCAGCTGTTTTTTTGTGGAGCTAGGCAAATCAGGTAATCGAAATGTGTCATTTTCGAAACGATAGCCTGTCGAATAGTTGTGAATAGCTATGCAGAAGTTGTATTGTAAACTGAATTTCATGTGTGGGTTTTAAAGTAATATTTCCGAAAACACATATTTTTGTTTACATTTTTGGAAGCTACATTTCGAACGCAGGAAACACTCTGGAATCAATATTATTACTTCCTACTCTTTTAATAAGTTTCCTTCAGAATAAAGCTGAACTAACAATAAAATTGTCCCCATTCTTTAGGTGGAAAAGCCCCACCGCGCGGTTTCATCGGCTGCATGCGCAAGATTGCAGTGGATGGCAACTACCGACTACCGACCGACTGGAAGAAGGAAGAGTACTGCTGTCCCAACGAAGTGGTGTTCGACGCTTGTCAGATGATTGACAGGTAACAGGACTAGTGATGTTCAAATCTGCTATAAACTATATTTTATAGCGCGTATACAACATTCGTTTTTGTTTATACTAAACCCGAAAAGGGGTCGTTGTACTCATCATTTTGAACAACTGCTATGGGACCAATCTTGAATTCACGAAAAAAAAATCAGCTGTTCCATACATTTTGTTGATTTAAGTGAACACAAATGTATCTCAAACTCAAACTCTGCTGATTTTTTTTTGCGATTTCAAGGTTGATTTCATAGATAAAGTTGTTCAAAATGATGAGTACAATGACCCCTTTTCGGGTTTAGTATAAACAAAAACTAATGTTGTATATATTTTTGTAGCGCGTTATTCTATACGTTATCATTATAACTTTCATTACAAAACTTGGCCGCAATCTAAACGCGAAGACGTTATTATTTTATCCGGCACCACGCTAGACGGACGCAATGGTAGAATATAATAATATCTCATGAAATGTTAAAGATTAATGAACTTTCCTTCATACTTGGAAAGTAGGACTGTCTATGATAAGATTTATTAAATATATAAACGCTTTGTGAGACCAATGTCCTACCTATTCACAGTGCTAAAAAACTAGCACACAATATTTCCAATACCACGACTAACATACGAAACATGAGAATTTTTATATTTACAGTACTGCAGTACAAGTTTCATATACACAACACAAAAATTACAATTTACAAAACGACTAAACAAGATCGCGATTCGCGAGCGCCGTGTTTACAAACAATGCGTACGCGTCAGAAGCCGTCAGGAGCCGACTGCCTCCCGAGTTCACCCGACGTGCTGTTGCTATTACTTGCTATCTCGTTCTGGCCCCACTATGTGTGTTTAGACATTTAGTTTGTTAAGGCGTTATAATTGTAGCGCGGGTCGTTATAACAAACGCTATACGTTTTGTACACGTAGCGTGTTATGTTTTGGCGCAATACGTTTTATTCATCATCATCATCGTTTCGGCCGAAAGATGTCCACTGCTGGACATAGGCATCCCCCAAACACCGCTACTTCGACCGTTTCTACTTAGATTAACCACCATCAAACATGACTGACATGCTCATACTATTCAATGAATTAATTAAATAAAAAAACGTAGGGAAAGGAAAGGAGTAAGGATCGTAGCAGGTGGCGTTCCGTAGATTCTGCTTACCGCCATTCATGATGCATGCTGAGAATGATGGCCTGAAGGCCAATTCTCGTAATTTAAAACGTTCAAAATCTAGTCGCAATCTCATCTTGGCGACAAACAAACGTCAAAAAATTGGCAAAATGTAGGGAAATAAGAGGTATTTTTGACAGATTGAGACTGAGATCAGACTGTGAACGTTCTTAAAATTAGTAGAATTGCCCCTCAGATGTTCGAGGTTAAATGCTAACAGGTTCTGGGATACAACTGTTATTACGTCTCGTGGCGTCTTGCAAACAAATTGTAAGCATGTAAGGTCCGAAGGTGCTCGCCAAAAAATCTGATAGATAAACACAATTTTAAGCTTGCCCGTGTTATATGTCAAATAAATGTTTTTTTTTTTTTATATGTATTATTTTCTCGTATAGATGCAACCCTAATCCTTGCGAGCACGGTGGAGTGTGCACGCAAACGGCAGACGAGTTCACATGCCACTGTCAAGGAACGGGATACGCGGGGGCCGTGTGTCATACTTGTAAGTACTTACAAAATAAACTAGTTTTGTACTTAAATGTTATAATATTGTATGTGGAAGCATAGGCAGCGGCCATATATACGACACATTGAGTTAAAAAGATATGTTTTGCAGCGTCATCTGTCTCTGTCTTTTCCTAAAGCTGGAAGTGGGAGTGATTAATGAAGGGTGTATCTCGTTTAAGTTTTAGTAGTCCCGAATTTATTTTCTCTTTCTTTCTTAAGATGCGCTAAGGTGGCCGCGAAATTCAAATTTTCTTACGTTTTTTGCAATTTGCAGGTCAGTAGCAGGTTGTATGTTGATCTAAATATGATTCGCGGCCATAACAAATATGGCTTTATAGAATTATAATCTTTAGAATCAGCATTACAACTCTCTAAGTTCAAAAAATCCTACTGAATGATTTTTTCAGAAATTATCATTCAGTAGGATTTTATGAACTTTACAACAACTTAGCAACACTAGCAACGATGCTAATTAACTAATTTCTTCCAGCCGTCCACCCGCTATCGTGCCAAGCGTACAAGAACGTGCAGGCAGTGTCGCGCTCAGCAGACATACACATCGATGTGGACGGCTCCGGACCACTGCCGGCCTTCCCTGTCACTTGCGAGTTTTATTGTAAGTATTACTTTTAGTTACTTAGTTTATTCAAATTAATAAGATTCATGTTACTTGAAATAAGAAATATGTGTGCTGAACGTGTTTCTAACTCTGATTAAGTTGTTTTACCGTAAAAGTTAGCAGGAGGCATCTTAGCCTATGTTATTTTTAGGGTTCCGTACCTCAAAAGGAAAAAAAACGGAAACCAAATAGGATCACTGGTGTGTCTGTCTGAAATGAAATGAAATCGTTTATTCTGTAAAGAGGATATCAGAATCACTTTTACACATAATATTAAAAATTAAAAAATAAACTAGATGTAGTCGACATTTCCTATCTGACTTGGCGAAACAAACTCAGGGGTCAAAGTCTCTTTTAAAGTCCAGACATAATCTTGGTCAGATCATGTGAGTACTAAGAAGATCCGTGTCTGAAATGGTCTTTTGAGGAAAGGACCACACAAATTTGAGTGGACCTGTCCAATATGCACGCATTTGTCAGTAATCGTGCAGCTCAACTCAAGACTTAAGGAGCTCAACGACTCAACGAACAATACCAAAGAAAGGACATTTGGGTAGGCCGCATAAAGTGCTCAAAAATGCCAGACCATCATTAAAACTAACTGAGAAAAAGAAAAAAAAGGAAAAAAAATAAGAAAAAAAAATAGACCCACATAGTGCTCACATTCACAATAAATTAAAGCAGTAAATATAATACTTTGCAAAGTAAATATTTATGTGATATTGTATATAGTATTCTGCAATGTCAATATGTATATAAAATCATGCATATTAATTGAAATGTCAAGTTTTTCAGTTTTATCACAAGGCTAGCAGATCGAGCAGCTCAATCCCAATGTTTTTGTCTTCTAAATAATCAGAAATTTTATAGTACCTTTTTTTACAAAGTTTGTTTTTAGTACACCTTTTAAATCATTTAATGGGTAATTTTCTAATGTCAGTAGGAAGTTTGTTGTAAAAGCGGTTATACATTGACCCATGAACGAGTTGTCTACTCTGTAGAGGCGAGTGCGATGTACAGCAAGATTGTGTTTATTGTTTTATATGGTATTATCTGGTATTTAAACTATGAATATCGGACATTTTCTTAAAATTTTATATTTTTTTGTCAGAATATCTATTTCTTTGAATTTTTCACGAAGTGAATCTCTTGGACCTGGATTGTAAATGGCCTGATGTGTAGCCGTGTGTACATTGTATTTGTACAGCCGAGAACTGCAATAACAAATGTCCACGTGTATCAAACGACGTTTTTCAATACACTTTTGAAGAAATAAAAGAACGAAAAATATTTTTGTCTTGAATTATTAGGAAACTGATTTTTCCGTCCAATACACATCGAAGGGTCGCTTCTCGAAGTTGTGAATGAGTAAGTCTACCTAGGATAAGTTTTCCAGCTTGGTAGGCACAACTTTGAGAAAGAAGCCGACATAAGGATCCGGTTGGATTGGGCAGCGTTTGGAAAACTTCGTCAAGTCTTCTCGTCGCCAATCCCGCAGTGTTTGAAGACTAAGGTCTTCAACCAGTGCGTCCTGCCCGTTATGAAATACGGTGCCGAAACGTGGACACTGACAGTCGGGCTGGTCCACAAATTTAAGGTCACTCTGCGGGCTATGCTCGGAGTTTCTCTGAAGGATAAGATCAGAAATGAAGTTATCCGGAAGAGAACCGGAGTTACCGACATAACCTGCAGAGTAAGCAAGCTGAAGTGGCAGTGGGCTGGCCATGTTTGTCTAAGGACCGATGGCCGGTGGAGCAGACGAGTCCTGGAGTGGAGACCGCGTATCGGCAAGCGTAGTGTGGGACGCCCCCCAGCTAGATGGACCGACGACCTTAAAAAGATGGCTGGGACAGACTGGATGCGGAAGGCGGAGGACAGGGTGTTGTGGCGCAGCCTGGGAGAGGCATATGTCCAGCAGTGGACTGCTATAGGCTGAGTTGATTGATTGAGTCCTTTTTACGTTCAGGAGAAGATTATTTACATTAAACCAATGGACAACTTTAGAGAGTGGATCGTTAACATGTTGAAAATTTACTAGCTGACGTCTATTTAAAAAATGAGGGAAGTGTCATCTGCGACTATTAGAATTTTGTGATTATCCCTGTGATATGGTAAGTCACAGTGACAGTGTCAGTCTGTCCGTCTGTCATAGACGATTTCCTCCAAATCTACTGGATCGATTACGTTTAAATTTGGTACACATATGAATTTCTGTGACCCAAACACGGACGTATAACGTATAATTTATTATAAATGAATAATAATTAATTTTTCATTTTATTTATTATTATTTATTATAAATAATAATAAATTATAAATGAATTTTGAATATGATGGTTTTTTGGAGCGCAAATTAGAAAAAAATAAAATGTTTTGCAAACTGTAACGTGTAACACATCAAATGAAAGGGCTTGTTGTGAGAGCTTCAAACATATTTTTTTTTATAATTTTAAAATAAATAGTTTTAAAGTTATTTAAGAAAATAGATGAAAATTTACCATTCCCCCCTTATCTCCGAACTACTGAGCCTAATATTTAAAAAAAAATAACTCTTTACTTATAGATTACAGGAAAACCTATAAGAAGTCTATGACCTTATAATAACATGGTAAATCACTCAATATTGTGCGAACAAACTTACATTTGCTGTTGGAATGTCTAGGGGAACATGTTTTTCAACTACAATGTTAAGTTTGTCCTTGAGATAAGGTCATCCAATCCCAACTACGAAACTCTTCATTGTGCGTGGTCCCACACGCACTTGGCCGGTTTTTAGGGTTCCGTAGTAAACAAGGAACCCTTATAGTTTCGCCATGTCCGCCTGTCTGTCTGTCTGTCTGGCCGTCCGTCCGTCTGTCCCCAGCTTAGCTCAGAGACGCTTAGTCCTAGAAAGCTGTATATTTGGCATGGGTATACATATTAATCATGCCGAAAAAATGGTAAAATAAAATTATGAAAAACATTTTTTTTAGGGTCGTCCCCTCCCTTACACGTGAAATGGGGATGATATTTTTTTTTCTCGGTTATTCCATGGTGTGGGGTATCGTTGGATAGGCCGTTCAAAAATATTGTGGGCTTGGCAAAACCATTTTTCAATTAAGGGATCCGTTTGCGTAATATTAAGCTTTAAAGTGTAATTTTTTGTTAGAGTCAAGTGTCCCCCCCCTGCCAGCTAAATGGTTGGTTTTGGATATGTGAAAAAATTCATGGCAATAGTATATACATATAACGAAATTAAAAGGAAAACTATCACAGCTAAGTAGGCTTCACAAGTTAACGAGTAATAGTCGACCAACTTAAATTTGCAGTTGGAGAATTGACCGTAACGTATATCGATGTATGGGAGAGCATGTTTTTCAACTACAATGTTAAGTTTGTTTTTGGGATAAATTCATCCCAACTACGGAACCATTCATTGTGCGTGGTCCGACATGCACTTGGCCGGTTTTTTTAGATAAATTATTGCGATGGAAATGAATATGAGACATTCGAAATGGATTATTGTTTGAGAATGTCGTGATGATATCAGCGTCGTTAGCGGCGTTAGCGTCGTGGCCACGCAGTGACTTTAGACAAACCCATTTGTAACCGTGATGTCCGGCAGCGGACGGGCGCATCATCACGGCGGTGCAGCACTCGGCGTCGCAGAACACGCAGGTGGACGGCTACCAGGAGCCGGGCAGCTTCCGCCAGGACATCGCCTACGACGCCGGCCGCCAGCAGCTGGAGGCGCTGCTCAACCGGTCCGACAACTGCATGCAGCACCTCGAGTACATGTGCAAGCATTCCAGATTGTTGAATTCGCCTAGTAAGTGTCTTAAATTATGTCAATTATTTAACAGATTTGCTCATAACACTAAGCAATTTTAGTTGAAAACACACACACACACGCGTTTATTCTGGTCTTATACATATATTGTTTTTATAATTATTTTCTTTTTATTTTCACTTTGTTGTTTTTTTTTAAATAAATGTCTAGATACGGGCTTGCCTAGTTTGGGGCCAATGTAAAACCTTCTGTAATCTTTTTGGCAATACAGTTTATTTTTTAAGATTGGCAATTCTCACATCGGTAAATCTTAAAAATAGTGCCATACCTAATGCGGAACGCTTAATTTTAAATAGTAAATAATTGTAATATTTATAGACATTATAATTATAAAAGCTGGCACTATCTAATTAGGTAATGAAAGTTATAAGGGAAATCAATAAATACACCGAAGACCGATACACCGATATATAACCCGAAGTATCAATCACCCTTAAATTATATTAGAAAAAAAGAAAGAAAGGAAATACGTTTACTTGCGGTAAATAAACAACTCATCTTCGAGCTTTGCTCGATGGGTTCTGACTACAATCAGAACCCCGTTCCCCGGTGCAACAAGCACCCTCGGTCGGCCGATCTAGTCCGCTGTACATTCGTACACAAGTGGACTTTATACTTAATATCGCGGTTCAAGATTTTATCATGAAAGACTGTCTTCCCAAAATCTCACTACCCTTATCATAAGGAATAACTTTATTACTAGCTAGTACTCACCACATGGCAGCTTACCGCCTCTCCAATCGAGAGCACACTCACGCCCTTTGTCTCCATCCGAGACAAGGCTCAACACTGACTCACCAAACACTGAGTCTTTTTCTGACTGCCCTCCCGCTACTCGTAGCAGAGTACCTCCTTATAACTGTTTTACAGTGGGGTAGGCGTTCAAAAATCACGAATTACCTCGAACAGCTGTCTCACATAGAACATGATTGCCATACTGCAAAATAGATTGACAAACCAGGTAGTAAAACTTACTTGTTGTCTATGACCTCGTGCATCGCGCGACAGACGCGGCACATCTGAAAACTTGGATGTTACCTTTGGCGGGGTCCACAGTTTCTTTTGTTTTATTTTAAAGTTGAAATGATTGTTATTCCTCAGGCGAGGAGTCTTCGTTCCACCCGTTCGCGTGGTGGGTGTCTCGCACGGGGCAGCGCATGGACTACTGGGCCGGCGCCACGCCCGGCTCCAGGATGTGTCAGTGTGGAGTACTGGGCTCCTGCGCCGACCCCACCAAGTGGTGCAACTGTGACGCCGAGCACATGAAGCCGGATGGTATGTAGTCACTCCTGTTGTTACTCTTGGTGCCAAATAAATGTTATTCTTTCTAACTACACCAGCGGCAGACTGCCTTGTTGGTCTATAGGTAGCAAGCGCTACGGCTGAGCATGAGGTCCTGAGTTTGATTCCCAGGTCAGGCAAAGTGTTATAAGAATTTTCCATCAACAATTTCTCAGTAGTAGCCCGGCGGAGTCTAGGTTTGGTGTCGGTTGACGGCAATAGGCGCGCCCACTATTACATGGGACTTAAACATAACTAGCGAAATGTAGGTTTTTTTCATGTACTCCTCTGCCTAACCTTTCAGGGATTACAGGCGTGCTGTTATGTTAAACCAGCAGCACTGTATTATATTTACAAGCTGTAAATATAATGCAATGCTGAGTAAATCCTGACGATAAAGTACAGTTCCAGTAGTATGTTATTATTGCAGCCCGTACAATGTAGTATGCATCTGTTTCCCCACATTTAGCAATCAATATTAATGGAAATTCATGAAAACGTGCAAACTTCACAAGCCATCATACAGAGCTGTCATTGTAGTAATCGTCACTTATAGAAGAATATCCATTTTGAAGGAATTAGAAAGCAAAAAAGATTGGTGGTCAATAAAATAACTACTTTTGTTACCGACGTGGTGGCGTCGTTTCAATAACACGTCGCGTTTGAGCTGCGAAAACCGCTGTTAATGCAACGAAATGTTTAAGCAGTCCGAGTCAAATCGTTACCATGGAGGTGCAGTTGACTGTACATGACAGATAAATAATGAAGGTCTAGCAGTGGTGTGTTAGTAATAGGCATGATAACCATGTCGAAAAAGTCAACACTAATTGACTTTGCAGAATAACGCAGTTTCCCACTCTTTGCGAAAATGCTTTGATATCAGCTTTAAACCATTTGCAGCTTCAATCTTTTTGTTAATATTCAGAATTCCAAGTGGACGGTGGTGAGATCACAGAGAAAGAGTTCTTGCCAGTAAAACAACTGCGGTTCGGAGACACCGGCTCACATCTCGACGAGAAAGAAGGACGATACACACTCGGACCTCTACTGTGCGAAGGAGACGGTACGTAACTTATGTATTTATCTCTCTTTCATTACCATAAAACAAAATGACAGCTGAATGCCACTTACACCATTGTTGTAAGAAATGAAATGAAATCGTTTATTTTGTAAATAGGATATTAGAATCACTTTTACACGTCATATAAAAAAAAAAAAAAATCTAGATGTAGCCGACATTTCCTATCTGACTACCCCTGAGAAGAAATGGCGAAACAAACTCAGGGGTCAAAGTCTCTTTTAAAGTCCAGACTTAATCTAGGTCAGATCATGTGAGGACCATGTAGATCCGTGTCTGAAATGGTCTTTTGAGGAAAGAACCACACAAATTTGAGTGGACCTGTCCAATCAGTGTAAGTATTTGTCAGTAATCGTGCAGCTCAACGCCAATCGCCATCGCCAGCTCAAGAGCCATTCAGCTGGCATTTTGTTTGCACCCCACGGATAAAATTAGTAGCCTTGTTTCCTACTTACCATTCAGAACTTATAGACGACATGTTTCCAAACAACAGATTTATTCAGCAACGCGGTAACGTTCCGCATATCTGACGCGATCATCACTCTGCCTATGTTCGACCTGGGCCACAGCGGCGACATTTACTTTGAGTTCAAGACCACCAGGGAAAATGCTGTGCTACTACATTCTAAGGTAAGATTGACTACATAGTTCTTGTTTCGTATTTGCTCGGACTATTATGACAATAATAATGTATTCTAAATATTTATTTTAATTTTATTTATTTATTTATTAGGAACAATTTTAGGTATAACTTAACAAAAGACACGAAGATAGCTACAAAAGTAAAATACTGTGGCGCAGCTATCAACGCCCCATACAACATACATGGAAGACATTTGTTCCAAACACAGCTTTAGGAAGTCTTATAATAAAATTAACAATTACAAAAGACAAATTCACTCAAAAGTTTGTATGTAATGATGTAGAGTGGAAGTGAGGGCGAGAGTGTTTGTGAGTGTATGTGAGTGTGTGTGAGTGAGTGTGTGAGAGTGAGGAAGATGTGCAATTAGTCTATTATGAGAGGATGCTAGCATGAGGGTTTATTTATGATACTAAAAGTTGCTCAGTTGCATCATAGGACATAGATTTAAGCCAGTATGTCAATTTTTTTTTTCAGTAAGTTCCTTGTTAAAGGGTAGATTTTGACTCTCCTATTTATATTATTATAAAGCCTAGAGCTAATGTGGTTAAATGTATAATAAAATAACGTATGTCACAGTAAATCAGTAAACAGTTTACCAGACGAACACTAAATAATATGATACGTTCAAAATTCCAATATATTCTCTAAATGATGTCGAAATTCACATCAAAATCCATTGTGTAGTTAATAAGATCTATGCAGACAAACTTACAAAAGCTACTTTCTCTACTATCTACAGGGTCAAATTAAATTTCAACAAAACATACAAAAAAATATGTTTTTTTTTGGGGTCATCGACTGTTTTGTGATTATGATATCTACATCGAAATACCAGTTTTTTTTTGTAAACTTCACAGACTTGGTGTAATCTCAATACTAGAAAATAAAAACAACAAAAAAACATGATTTTGTTAACTCATGCTTCTAGTCACTATCAGTGGTCGTTGATCCCAAAAAAAAAATAGAATGTTTTTTTTTTTGACATGTTTAGATATCGATACCCATCACGGCTGCGGAGTTTCGCTAGCTAATATAATTTAACCCTGTATATGTAAATGAGCCATAGATGATTTTGTTTATGGATGAGTTTCAGTTTCTGATACATACATACACTTAAAGGCAGAAAAAAAATCTCTTCTTGCCTTTTTTGAGGAGGAACTGGTGGTGAAGTAATAACAGCCGCACGGGTCCATCCATCTGGTTAAGCTACGCTTGCCGGGGTTGGTCCGTGGATGGGTGACCATCTTTACACATCGAGACTCCTCCGTGCCTCGGAAATCACGTTAAGCCGTTGGTTCCGGCTGTCATTCGTGGATTTGACAGTCGTTACGGGTCGTCAGAAGCCCGAAAGTCTGACAACCAGTCTTACCAAGGGTATCGTATTACCCAGTAACTGGGTTGTGGAGGTCAGACAGGCAGTCGCTCCATGTCAAATACTGGTATTCCGTTGCATCCGGGTGGACTGGAAGCTGAGCTCAACATAGTTGGAAAAAGGCGGGGCAGGCAGGCCTTTGGAATCTTAACATATTGTAACCTTTTTCATTGTAGCATTCTTCATATCTGTTCCTCATACTGACAATGTGTTATGCTTTCTTCCGCAGGGTCCTCAAGACTACATCAAGTTGTCCATCATCGGAGGAGACCAGCTCCAATTCCAGTTCCAAGTGGGCGACACTCCGCTAGGCGTGTCGGTCGAGACCAGCAACCGGCTCGCGGACAACAACTGGCACTCCGTCAGTATTGAGAGGAACAGGTATGTTGGAACTTGGAATGTTGCCAATCCACTTTAACTTTCCTCCAGTCGGTTATCACTTTGTTCTCTGGGCGACAAAAAGCCAAGGACGCACGAGATTCTAATGTAAGAGTGAGATAGCATGATTTGTTACTGTTATTGGGTTACCTGAGCCGCAGCAGGTATTGAAATTAAGATTACCTATGAGATTATATAATACAACTTAAAATAAAGGCAATAAATAAGATAATTCAATTCAATTCAATTCTCAATTCTTTATTGCATTCCATATGTATTCCCGTATATTGTGTTCCACCACGATTATTTTAGCTCTAATGGAGCTAAAAGCTTGATGACTGTCTATTTTTTGTGTTTTATCTAAATTGGCGTTGTTTTAAATAGATATATAATTGCTATTCGTTAAAAAAATAATTTTAAAATATTTTGTAACCAAAATCTGATGGCAATATAAAGGTGTTAGCCACTGATATTCAGAATAGTGTTAATTTATTTCTGTTATATTTAATATAACAAAATAACTGAGATACGTTCCTTTTGTGTCGGGCCTGGGTAAATTTCCTAAGGACCGTGGCCGTTCTTCTTTTTCCAACATTAATTATTGTTAATACATTATTAAATTGTAATTCTTTGTGATTGAAAAATCACCGACGAAAATTGAGGTTACAAAATTAACCTCAATAAAATTGTCAAATGAAAAACATCCCTATCAGCTCAAGGACATTGAACGAGACACAGTAGAAAGTTTTACTGTTATGACGCCTATGGGCGTTTAGCGGTCCTTAACGATGATATAAAATTAGAATTTCGGGTTTAAGTAGTTCAAATAATCAAATTAAACCACTCAATTTATAAGTGGTAATACAAATTGGCATTTACAGGTACATCTTCTGATTTTTTATATTTTCATCAGATCTGTTATTTCACAAGGTTTGTTAGAGTTCTAAGGAGTAAAAACATCTATTATATTTTCCTTCTCCCAGGAAAGAGGCTCGCGTCGTAGTGGACGGCGCTCTGAAGAACGAGATACGCACAGCCAAGGAGCCCGTGCGGGCGCTACACCTCACTACCGGCGTCGCATTGGGAGCCGCTTTAGACCGGAAGGACGGCTTTGTGGGCTGCATGAGAGCTTTACTGCTCAATGGAAGACCTGTGGACCTCAGGGGATATGCTAGAAGAGGTAGGAAATATTCTTCTTTCGTTTTCTTAGCAAGATAATTAAAATTAATCGTTTTGTGGTAGGCAATAGGGCTTTTTATTGAGAGGTAGAAGTTTATCTACTTTGCCTAAACCAAGAAATGTTTGATTTTTGTTTACGCAGAATGGATGTTATCTGATAAAAGGAAAGCACTTTTCACATTTTTTTTTTTAAATCGTTGCTTGCGTTTTTGCGTTGGAATTACTCCTGTATCGTGGGTGCGTTTACAAACAGCCAGACCCGGAACAACTGCTTGCAGGTCATACAAATATTTATTCCGTGCGGGAATCGAACCCACGTCAAGATATTGATGCGTCGGCCGTCGCACAAAAACCACTGTCGCACTGCTGTCTATATCTTTTATCTATACCATTCCGATACACATTGTAGAGAACAGCATTTTTTTATTACGCAATTTTAATTTTGATCCCTTAGTAAAAATTGTTCATAATGGAGGTAACAATGACCCCTCTAGAGGTTTTCAAATACACCTTGATTAATAATGGATAAGATAAAACAAAAAAGCCTTTCATAAAATATTACATTTCACATACAAATCAGCTACATATACTTCCCTGTCAGGTCTGTACGGCATATCGGAGGGCTGCCAGGGCAAGTGCTCGTCGTCTCCGTGTCTGAACAACGGCACGTGTCTCGAGGGCTTCGACTCGTACTCGTGCGACTGCCGCTGGACTGCCTTCAAGGGACCCATCTGTGCTGATGGTAAGTGTGCACCAATAATACATTATTTATTTAATAATAGGCTCTTCAACAATGAGTACACTGTTACTTTACAATTTGTACGTTGCAAACATAAACTAAGCGCCTCATTACTTATAGAAAAGCACGGCATGCTCTACATTATATGCGCAGATGATGACGCAATCAATTAATTAAAACGAGTAATACACAGTGTTGGAACCTTCAGTCTGGTTGGCGAGGGATGTAAATGAAATACCGGAGTCCAATTAATACAACGTATATTACTAAATCAGGAGTTACGTTACAGTGGCGTTTCTTACAAGATATTGATAGTACACAAGTTAACTCTAGGGCGCGGCGGAGACGACTGCCCGCTCGGCCGTGTGCATGCGCGGGGCCCATTGCAATATGCCTCGTTTGCATTATTGCTACTGTAGTTCCTACACACAGTTTAAATAAAAATAAAAAATAAATTATTAAAAGCTAAATTGATGACAATACATACATTAAATTAAATTAGATTTTTGATATTTTTTATAAGATTAGGTTAGATAATCTTTCATTGAATGTTATTGCAATACAACGCCTTGTTACACCGTCGTAAACCACAGCGAAGATGGCGGGATGAGCTTTACTCTTATTAAAAGAACTGGTCTGCTGCATAAGTGTGGAAAATCTTCCCATCTTTTTTTCGGTCATGGGGCACTTTAGAAAGTGTTCATTCCCCACTCCCACTCAAGCTAACCTAATCTCCTCCCCACAGAGATCGGCGTGAACCTGCGCCCCAACTCCATAATAAAGTACGACTTCCTGGGCTCGTGGCGCTCCACCATCGCCGAGAAGATCCGCGTGGGCTTCACCACCACCAACCCCAAGGGGTTCCTGTTAGGGTTCTACTCTAACATCTCCGGAGAATATTTGACGCTGCAGGTTTCTAATTCTGGTGAGTCGTGACTTGATTAGTTTAATTTAAAATGATGCTGGGGTTTCCTGCTCATTGTATATGAATATATACATAGATAGAGTACATTAGAGGAAGTCTGAAAGTGGCACCGCCCACCGGTGATTGAAAAGTTGCGCGGAAATGTCGTGACGAAAGTTTTGAGTATAATAATAATAATAAATAATAAAATTTATTAAAAATTAAAATTTTATTTTTTTTATTTTTAGGAAAACACAGCTAAACAGATAATTGAGTAATAGTTCATACAAGAATATGGCCAATTACAAGTTTCCACTTATAGTCTATGATCATTGGAACAAAGAAAATTGATAGTAGACGTTATAAAACACAAAACAGAAAAAAAAATACAATTTCCGCTCGAAGAAGCTATTAGACAAGATTCTCTTCAACTGAGTAACACTAGTATTGAAAATGTCGATGTCAGCTTCCTGACAGGTTGCATCGTACATACGACTCGCTCTCATCATGTACGAGTTCCGTCCGTACGTAGTGGCTACCACTGCGGTGTACAGTACAGTGTAAATGAGGTCTACGCAAGAACACAGACGGCACTCGCAGTCCGATTTTGTGTAACAACTCGGTAACACCAATTGTTCCATTGGCAATCTTGAAAAGAAACATAAGATCTGATATTTTTCGCCTTACGTAAAGTGGAAGGATATGAAACTTTTTGCAACGGTAGGTATAATTCGTTAAGAACGTTTTAGATCGATATTGAATGTGCCTTAAAAACCTTTTCTGTATGCTCTCAATACGATTTATATAAACATTATAATTCGGGTTCCAGACCTGAGAGGCATACTCCAAATGACTACGAATAAAGGAACAGTATAATATTTTAATAGTCTTTATATTTTTGAAATGAGAGGACAGTCGGAGAATGAAAAAATGGGTAATATACAGTATAAATCTATGAAATAATGTAGGTATTACAAAGTATGGTGCCTGTACTAGGATAAACCTGCATCACAGGCGGCATGAGTTCTTGCAATTACTATTAGGACAACTGATTTCTTAACAATATTTAAATCTTAAGAATAGTGACATGTAAAATGTGTGTATGTGTGTACAAGGATCGCCCATATTTTAACATCTTATTTACTGTACCTACAATCAAAGCAAATAAATGTTTACTTTACTTTATTTAAAATTGTGTTCTGTTCCCACAGACAAACCGTGAAAACGGTTTTGCGGGGAAAAGTCCTTATGTTAAGTTTTTTTTGTAAACGTATTTAATAAATAAATAAATAAATAATAATAATAATGCTAGTTAATTTATTATTTATTTATTTTAATTTTATTTATTTTATTATTTATGTACACACAGTAAAATACAGAGCGATATGATATAATTATAATTTCAGTACAAAGGTACTTCTAAAACATCTAAACATTTTCAGCCAAGGAAGTCGAAAGTATGAATGTCGATGATTACACGAGTAGGGGAAGACCAAAGAAACGATGAATGGACTGTGTGAAAGATGATAAATGGCTAGAAAGGGGATGACTACCGAGATGACGAGAAGAGGGACATGTTGCGCCGACCCCAAATATATTAGGATAAGGGCAGGAGAATGGTGATATAGATACAGATGTATTTGAAGGAATGGATATTGTTACCAAAAGCCAAAACTGAGTGGAGACGATTTTGACATTTCTCCGCCTTGTTAGAAATCAGGCCTTAAACATGGAAGAGGCGTCTTCCCTAGACGTCTTACAGTAAACTTGTTACACTGTTGTAATCCAATATTTTTGCGTATATGCCATTAAGGCGACGATAGCTGACTTTTAATGATTTTATACTGAAGATCACGTCTAAACGAGTAGTGGTAATGATTTGAAAAAAATATATATGTTAAATTAGAGCTTTTTCTCAATAATTTAATACGTGAATATTTTAGATTATGTTTATATTACATAGTGAAATTAATTTGTAAAGTTATGTCTAACACGGATACAAAATTGAGAATGTCGCAAAATCTACCAAGCGTATTCTTCTGAAACCTTCACCAATTTAAAGATAATGTAATTATTGATCTTTTAGTATACGCGTTTTATTAAAATACCTTTTGGTTTGCGTATAATAAATTAATAATGCGTCAAATTGGGGACAGCGCTCCTTGATGGGCGAGTCCTATTACTGGCTGAACGTACGACGCGTTGCGTGAGCTCAGTACAGAACACGCAAGCTAACCACTCAAGGTCACTGGCATATATCTGCGTCTTAAGAAATTAATTATTTATGTTAGTATGAGCTTATTTGAGCTGATGCACAGAAGAGAGAAGAAAGGACATGTAACGCTACATATGTCTTACATAATAAAGGCAATTTAGTGGCTTGGACGAGCTTCAGCCGTGTCATGATTACCTTGTCTTCGATACACTGACTTGGCTCGAACCCAACACAGAGTTAGAGACAAAAAGTTTCTTCTCACGTAAAATCAGTTACAATAATATTATTTAACGCACAGGTCATCTTCGCGTGGTGTTTGACTTCGGCTTTGAGCGTCAAGAGATCGTGTTCCAAGGGAAGCACTTTGCGTTAGGACAGTACCACGACGTGCGGCTTTCTAGGAAGAACAGTGGAGCTACTATGGTTTTACAGGTACGTGGAACACTAGTCCCAGGTCTTTTTAAACGAATCATCAAGTGAACACATTTGTTACACGTTTAGAGGCATGAGGAACAGGGTGTAAAGTGCACTCATCCTCTATAGAAAAAGGAGGATCCTCCGACCAGACGGGTGTCGTGTCTGATGGGGAACTGCGCGACGGTTGACGTCGGGACGTTGTATATATGCTAGTTGCGCGGTAAACTCTGCTTGCGCGATGCAGGATTTTGCGTGACGTCAGTGTGACGCGTAGTTCGCATGTGGCGATGTTGATGCCGCTACACACGCTTTGTCGTAATATTAATCGTAGTTTACCAATAAATTATTGAGAGATCTTAACTTACTAACTAGTGACTAATAATTAAATCAATATTATTAGTATCACATCGATATATTCATATCATACGAGTAATATTGATATGATTCTTATCATACCGCTACATAAAACAGTCTAGTGATATTATTTTATCCAAAAACGATGATTTAATAATAATTCCTTCCCAGGTTGACGGCTATGAAACTCAAGAATACAACTTCGACATCAAAGACTCGGCGGACGCACAGTTCAACAACATCCAGTACATGTACATCGGACGCAACGAGAGCATGAACGAAGGTTTCGTAGGCTGCGTCAGCCGCGTCGAGTTCGATGACATCTACCCGCTGAAGTTGCTGTTCCAGCAGGACCCGCCGCCTAATGTTAGGAGTTTGGGAGGTGGGAACTTTGTTATATTTGTATCTAAACTTAATTGCTAAATAATTCAATGTCTTTTTTTCCCATAAAATTAATGACTTAAAATGATAATACAATGACGTACGTGTGGAGTTTTTGAAACAGTGATCTAGACTGTGGTTTGGTCAGTTAGTAGCTGCGCTATTGGTTGTTGATTTACCGAAACAATAACAGCTTATAAAACACTTGATAAGAGTCATAACCACAGATTTAAAATAGGCTTTAGAGATTATGTTAAAAGTGTCAAATTATCTTGATGGCTAAAGTTCTTTCTGTGTGCAGGTAATTAACAAAGAAACTGGAAACACAAAACAGCGAGATCAGAATGAATTGTCTTTAAAAATTCATAATGAAACCATTTCAGATAAGTTAAGTTGCTGAGACACTAGAAAATTTCTTTACCAACATCCCAATAGACCTAACGAAATCTCTTCCCTCATCATCTTTATCAGCTGAATCACTTCCTCAAAGAAAACTTCTCTAAGGGCATTCCAAGTTTTGAATTCAAGCCTATTTCTATTGTCACAATTAAAAAAGCATTCAAAAGTCTTAACATAGAGAACACTGAAGACTTATGGGGGATTTCCGTTAAGGTTCTTGGAGATATTATTGACACAATAGCCCCTGTTCTAACAGACATATTTTATCAATGTTTAGACAGCCGTATGTGTACTAATTTAATGAAACATAGTAAAGTAGTACCAGTTTTCAAATCGGGAAGTAAGAGTGATCCCTCTAATTATAGACCTATATCTGTGCTACCAGCATTGACTAAAATATATGAAAAAATCATGCTCGACCAGATGTCGCATTTTAATTTAAATGGGATTTTACATAGTAATCAGTTGGGTTTCACGAAAGGTAGGTCGACGACTGACGCAGGAGTAAAACTCATCAGTCACATTTTGGAATCCTGGGAGAAATCCCAGGATGCCATTGGCATTTTCTGTGACCTCTCAAAAGCGTTTGACTGCGTTGACCACAATACACTGATCTGTAAATTACACCACTACGGAATTCGTGGACTAGCTGCTGATCTTCTTATCTATCAAACAGGCAGCAAAAAGTAAACGTTAAGGGGGTGACGTCCTCGGGATCTCTAGTAAGGATGGGCGTGCCTCAAGTTTCAATTCTAGGCCCTTTCTTATTTCTAGTTTATATAAATGATCTTCCTTACATGATGGCTAACTTATCGGATATAATTCTATTCGCTGATGACACTTCTCTTATTTTTAAAATAGATAGAAAAGATACGGATGTCTTACACGTCAACGATAGTCTGGCTGTTCTTTCGAAATGGTTCGCAGCTAATAATCTCTTACTTAATGCGAACAAAACAAAATGTCTTAAGTTCTCATTACCAAATGTACCCCAAGTAGGTCTAAATTTAAAACTTGATGGCAAGAACCTAGATGCTATTGCGGAAACTGTATTTCTAGGAATTACTCTATATGCCAAATTGCAGTGGGGTGTAACATTAGAGGTAGATTAAGTTCAGCTGCATATCCAGTAAGAAAAATAAGGCAGTTGACAGATATAGCCACAGCTAGTTTAGTGTACTTTGTTTACTTCCACAGTATTATGTCTTATGCGTTCTGCTGTGGGGATCGGCAGCCGACGTAGATTCAATTTTCATTTACAAAAGAGGGCAATCCGCGCGATCTGTGGAATGGGTCCTCGTGAGTCCCTTAGAAACAAATTCAAAGAAATTGATGTACTAACTCTGCCTTCTCTTTATATCTTAGAAAGTATTTTATATGTTCGCAAAAACTTAGGACTTTTCAAAATAAGAAGTGATTCCCATAATATAAATACACGTTAACTAAAACAAGCAAGTCATTTCTTGTAAACAGTATCCGCTTTTATAAGAAGTTGCCACAACCGGTTACAGAACTTAGTGATGGAAAATTCAAAACGCACATTAAACGTGCCCTTATCAAAAAAGTATATTATTACAGTTGTACACCGTTGTACCAATGAATCGAATGATCTTTATGATGAGGCTTTGTAGGTCTTTAGCGACACGTGACGTCGATTCTGGAGCCCCAATCGTAGCGTAGCGACGATGAATGAAACCTAAATGACTACGCATATGGCATGCGTACCACTTTAAATAGCCTATAAAATAACCGACGTGTGTAGGTGGCGTGCTAAACGAGGACTTCTGCGGCGTGGAGCCCGTGACGCACCCGCCCGAGCGCCTGGAGACGCGGCCGCCGCCCGACCTGGACCTGCAGCACGAGCTCGACATGCACAACACGGACGAGGCCATCCTGGGCAGTCAGTACACTTGCTAACATTTATATACAAACAATGATAGCAATAACTGCACCTTGTGCAGGCGCATATTATAGCGGGCGGGGGGGCGATGCTGCATACTGCACCCAAAGCTGAATCTAGTTAAAACATTTTTTCTCAAACATGCATGGAAATATTGTCATTATTTTCGAAAAAAGAACACGCGAAGTATCGAATTTACGGTAAAAAAAAATCAAATCCATTGCAGGAGCGTTTTTTGAATTTGGATCATTACAACGCTCCAGCAATGTTGTATGAAACGGCGTGCTGGGGTTATTAAATACTCTTTTACTTCGAAACATGGCAACCAAGGAGGTAACTTATCAAAGGTTTTATTTAAATTTCAAATAGGAAGCTGTATATTTAAAAAAAAAACGAACACATTGGCGCGTGAAAAATTATTGTTGTTCGTCATTGAATCGGAATTTATAAATAATGTACTTTCCCTGCATTCTTTTGAGAAAAGCACTATATATGCCTCGGCGGAAATGGCAATTGCCTGTCTCGTATTAGTAAAGTCCTCGCCTACGGCTCGGCCTTCAAACTCATACTCGACCTGCAATTGCCTATTTCACTGCCTTTGCAATAATGTACTATTACATAACATTGTATAGTAATGGATTTCCGGAAAGTAACGCCTGATTTCAAACTTAACATAATTATATTCCATATACATATTCAAATCCGTTTCCTATCGATGTGTCTATCTCTTAAACAAATATCAAAGTTGATTTCAGAATGAGTAGTACTATTGAAAAAGTCCAATGAAAAAAGAAGTTGTAGCGGAAATTAACTTAATGTGTGGTATTCAAGTTATTTTTACCAAAAACACATATTTGTTTACATTTTTGGCAGATAAATTGCAAACGCAGGATAGTTTATAAATTCACAAAACTGTAACATAATATAGGTATTAGATTTTTTGGTTAAAAGTTTTCAATTACTTTAATTAGCAATTGCTTTTTATTGCTAACTAGATTGAGATTGATTAGGATGATTGATTATTAAGGTTAATAAAAAGAATTTATATTGTTTGTGTTTGTATTGCTAACTAAGTTGTGTATTTACAGCTGTTTTGGCGTTTATATTCCTGTTGCTGATCGTAGTAGCCATTGTGCTAGTACGAGCGCTATCAAGGCATAAGGGAGAATATCTTACACAGGTTAGTTTGCTTCTAATGAATATATGAGTTAAAATAATGTATAATTTGTGTGTGTGGAACGCATATATATCATTACAATTTTTTGAAGAGCAAGTTTGTAAAAGAAAATATTAAATTTTGATAATTTCTATGTTAAAATTCTACTGTGTTCATATTTTACTGTTATTGCCGTCGCATTATTTATATGATTACTAAGTAGTTTTTTTTTTTTTTTTTTTTGGGTGGGAAATTATCAAATAACTTCTCCCGCTCTGGGCTGAGCGGGAGGGCGTGTCAGACTTTTACTGACTAAAACCCACCCGTATTCCTTCATTTGCCTGTGTGCCAGGGCCACGATATCCCTTTCGGACAAACTCGCAACCCTGGCAGGCATTGGCCCTAGCGGGCCCCGTCAGTTGGTGCTGACAACTCTTTGAGGCGCGCGTGGAATACGACGCGCCGTCGACCCGGGTCTGGTCCTTATCGGACGGTGAGCTACCCATCGCTCACCGTCCGCAGGCCCGCGCCTACGGTGGCCGGAAATCGGCTTGCGATTCCCGACGCCCGGGGCGTCTCCTGCAGCGACTAGGGGCGCGAGGGCGCGAACCTTGCCTCTCACTCACGCGTTCCGCCTCCTCCTTCGCAAGCATTACTGCTTCGCAGAAGCAGGTGACGGCCTCCCATGCACTCTCGCTCCGAACCATGGCCTGAACGAGGGCCGGACGCGAGACATCGCTGCCGCCGATCGCCTCCGTGAGGACACGGCGGTGCTCCGCCCAAGCTGGGCAGACCTCCACCGTATGCTCCAACGTGTCCTCCGGGCGATCCACACAGTGGTGACACCCGGGCGTTTCCTCCCGCTTTATCCTGAACAGGAACCTCCCGAAACAACCATGTCCGGTGAGGACCTGCGTCAGGCGGAAGGTGAGGACGCCGTGGCGCCTCTCTAGCCACTCCTCTAAGAGGGGACTTATCGCCACAATTGTGGCGTGCCCAGCGCTGGGTTGCGACAATCGCACTCTCCATGCCGCCATAAGATCCCGCCGGAGCTCTGTCCGCTGTGCCGTGATTTCTCGCGGCAGCGGAGTTTCACCCCGGCGTTTCGCCTCCTCGCGCCACTTCCAGACGTGCGCGAAGACTTTTGCCTCCAGATCCCATGGCGGTAGTCCGGCAAGGAAGCTCGCCGCCTCACGGGAGACCGTGCGGTATCCTCGGACCAGCCTGATGGCCATGACCCTTTCCCTGTACCCTGTCCGTCAAATAGGCCTCGACCACTCGACAGAGGTAGGTCGGCATCCGGTGATACCGAAGTGCCTCCCTAATGCAACTCCAGGGCAGGGTATTGAAGGCATTGGCGATGTCAAGAGACACCGCCAAGACGACCCCACCCCGGGCAACAGCATCCCCCGTCGTGAGGGCTCGAACGCGCATGATGGCGTCCACCGTAGAGCGCCCCTTGCGGAAACCAAACTGGCTCTCCGCCTAATCCGGCCCCACCAGCACCAGCCGCCCGACAAGGCGGTCTGCAATTACTCTTTCAAAGAGCTTGCCCACCTCGTCGAGCAGCACAATGGGCCGGTAAGCGGACGGAGAGTCCGCCGGGCGCCCTGGCTTCTTAATGAGGACCAGTTTCCCCGTCTTCCAATGAAGTGGGAACTGGCCCCTCTCCAAGCATGCGCTTAAGAGCCCCCTTAGTCGAGGCCCGAGAGCCTCTAAGGCCAGAACCCAGGCTTTTCAGCAGGAGGGCGGTCTTCGCCGCTCTGTACCCGTCATACAGCTCCGCCTGAATGGCTTGCGTATCCGGAGGGCGGATACGGACCCTGCGGTGCCTGGAGTACCGGTGGCGCGCAGCAACGCACGCCTCGCGTAAAGCGGTCAGCTCACGTGACCACCAGTACACCTGGCGCCGAGCACGTCCGGGCTGGACCCGGGGCATTGCCACGTCACATATTTCGGACATGGCCTCCCGGAACCACTCCGCCTCGTCATTGATATCGGCAGGCCTGTCCGGTGATGACACCCAGGCCTGCACGATCGAGGCTTCCAGGAGGAGCTCCCGGTCCAGCTGCTTCAGCGCCCACCTCGGACCATTCGGGGTCTGTCGGACCGGCGCACCCGAGGTCTGGGTGGAGACGTCAAACCGGATGTACCGGTGATCGGAATAGGTCTCCACCCCCTCCATGACGCGCCAGTCAATGACACGCGGCGACAGAGCGGGGCTGGTGAACGAGATGTCCACCACTGATTCACCCCGCATCCGCACACACGTAGGGACAGAACCCCGGTTTAGGATGACCAAGCCTGTCTCAAGAGCCCAGTCCTCCACCATCCTGCCCCGTGTGTCTGTATACCGGGAACCCCAAGCCACGTTCTTGGCATTGAAGTCCCCGAGGACGATCACGGGGAGGGGATGGTACCCGACGACGACGACTCTCAACTCCCCAAGGGAGTTGTGGAACTCGGCGAGAGTTCGGTTCGGGGAGAAGTATACTCCTACCACGACAATCTCCCCGAACCGTGCTGCCACGCAACCCCGTCCCCTCTTGACGGCCTCGAGGGACGGAGTACCGGCGGTGGCCGACGAAATTAGGGCCACTGAGCCGCTCAGGTCCTCCACCCAGTCATCCCTGGGCGGGACAAAATACGGCTCAGCGACCACGGCGATGTTAATCGACCACTGCGCCATGCTCTGGAGCAACAGATCCTGAGCGCAGGCGCAGTGGTAGATGTTCGCCTGGAGGAGGCGTAATGGGGCCATTTATTGGCATTCCATATCAGCCTCCTCACGGGCCCTCTGGGATGGCCCTACCGTGGTGTTAGCGGCGGCAACGACGACGGTGGAGGCGGCTGTGGCGGCGGCAATCTTGGCGGCTGCGGCAGTAACGGCGGTGGCGGAGGGCTTGCTCATACCCCTGGGTTTGGGGGGGGGGGAGCGAAGGCCTTGCCTCCAGCCCGGTGATCGGCCGGCTTGCCAGCCGCCGCACATGCAAAGCAGTGCGGCATGGCCTCGCAAGAGCCAGTCTTGTGACCGGGCCGACCACAGCGGAAGCAGTCCTCGCTGCGGTCCACCTCCGAGGTGCAGCATGCTCCCACGTGGTGTCCCACCCGGCAGCGGTAGCACCTCAGAGGTCTGGGATCCAGCAGTTTCACCTGCGCGGATACCCATACCACCCGGAGTCTTTGGCCCTCCCCGGATATTTTTTTGGGCCGCCGACACGGGGCAGCTCACCGTAATGGTTTGCATCCCCGATTTGTCAGGACGGAGGGTGCCAGCCCTCACCTGCTCGGCAGAGCACTCTCCAGTCCTAGCTACGGCGGCCACAACATCTTCCGCCGTCACGCAAGGCTCAGACGACCTGAGCCTTTCGGCCAGGGCGTCAGCGGTCGGGCCGCTGGCCGCACCGGGGATCTCCAGCATCCGAGCCCCCGTCGCAGTGACCTTCATTCGGAAGCCATCAGCGACACCGATCTCCTCCAAGTCCACTGCCGCCCACGCCTTGGCGAGCACCTCGTGGTAGGTCACGCCCTTCTTCTCCGCTTCCGGCTGTAGTGTAATCACTACAGCTGCGGACTTCGGGGCGCGGAGCCTAGCCGCGGCGCTTCGTTTCTTGCGCCGTTGCCGCCTCTCCTTTCTATTGGCCGCCCTTTTGGCCTTTCCCGCCTTCCGTTTCTCTCCGGCATTCGGCGTCGGCCGGAGAGGAATTAGAAGGCTGGGTGGGGACTCAGAAGGCGAGGGCCCTACCCACCCACAGTGGGTGGGGCCCTCGCCTTCTGAGTAGCCGTCTGCGCAGCCATCTCGCCCTTTTTCGGCTTAGATGGCGCCGCTTTCACCGGAGGCGCTGGTTTGGCCGCGGACTTGGTCGCAGGCTTAGCCGCAATCGTAGCCGAAGCAGCCACGGTGGCGGCAAAAGTGGCCGGCCTACTCGCCGTTAGCGGAGGGCGCAGGACAATGTCCTCCAGTACGGAAAACCGGCTGTTGAATGCAGCCAGCTCCTGCCGCACCAGGGTCAGAACCCGGTCCTCCGCTGGCAAGGGCAGGCCCTGCCCATGCACCGCTCCACCCTGGGGCACCTCCTGGGAGCCAGCTCCTCGAAGCCGGGCCAGGTCCGCTCGGAGCTCCTCGTTCTCCTTTCGGAGAAGCTCCATAGCGGCTGCAAGCGGCCGACCTCCGCCCGCATCTCGGACATTTCGTCCGACGGAGTCCCGACCTGCCGCCATAATGGAGGCCGTGGCAGTGGGTACAACCTTGTCTTTAGAGGCTTGTATCCTCTTCAAGGCCACACCCTTGATCGCGGCTACCACGACCTCCTCAAAGCTGCTGGCGACTCGCTTCGCCTTGGAGCCGCCAGCGGCGTCCGGCTCACCACCTGAGGTATCAGAGAGCCCCTCCATTGGGAGCCTCTCGGTTCGCTGGGCCGGCTCGGCTGGGCTGGCTTGGCTGGGCTCGCTGGTCTGGGTGGTGAGCCCTCTGCCCCCACCCCGTCCTTGAACCCCTCCCCGCCGGCCAATTTTCCTCCGGGCCGAGTTCAGCCCGCCATCAGAGGACGACCCCTGGCCGTCCCCTGGCTTAGAGCGCTTCTTCTTCAAGAACTTTGCGTTCTTCGCAGCTCCCACCTCCACGGGTTCCGGGCTCTTAAAAGAGCTGTTCGCCCCAGATGCGGCGTCGGACTCCGACGTCGCATCACTCCCTTCCTCTACGCTTGTAGCGCCGTTTTTGGGTTTTTGGTTTAATTTTTCCATATTGTTCCCACGAGTGTGGGGTATATTGAAGAGCAAGTTTGTAAAACAAATATAAAATTTTGATAATTTCTATGTTAAAATTCTTCATATTTTACTGTTATTGCCGTCGCATTATTTAGATGGTTACTAAGTAGTGAGAATTGTAATTAAGAGGACGGCGATGGATGCGTAGTTCATACGAACGTAACCCGCAGGAGGAGCGCGGCGCGGCGGGCGCGGCGGACCAGGACGCGGCGGCGCTGGCGGCGGCCACGGGCCCGCGCGTCACCAAGCGCCGCGAGTTCTTCATCTAGTGCGGCGCGGGGCGGCGGCCACGGGCCCGCGCGTCACCAAGCGCCGCGAGTTCTTCATCTAGTGCGGCGCGGGGCGGCGGCCACGGGCCCGCGCGTCACCAAGCGCCGCGAGTTCTTCATCTAGTGCGGCGCGGGGCGGCGGCCACGGGCCCGCGCGTCACCAAGCGCCGCGAGTTCTTCATCTAGTGCGGCGCGGGGCGGCGGCCACGGGCCCGCGCGTCACCAAGCGCCGCGAGTTCTTCATCTAGTGCGGCGCGGGGCGGCGGCCACGGGCCCGCGCGTCACCAAGCGCCGCGAGTTCTTCATCTAGTGCGGCGCGGGGATACCGAACACTGGGAACTTATGTCCCGGGAGCGATATACCTACAATCTACCCACGTAATATTAGCTCTTCATATTCAGTGAATTCAATAATTATAATAATTAAAATCAGCCATTTATAACCACCACCAAATCTTGAATACCAATAGTGACAGTGAAAAAGTTCTAAAAATCCAAACAAAGACAGGTACTTATAATCCTCCATATTGGATACGTGGCAAAAACTCGTGCGCAAGAAAACTTAGTCCAAACAGTTCTTTTTTATTATTTCAATCACTTTTGGGTGTTTCTTTCCATTATTTTATCAGTGGATTATCTGTACCTTCTCATCTTATGGACCCAGCGCGTACTGAAATAACTACACAATATATTTATAAATATAATGAACTATTTATAAGTACACAATATACACTGTAATTTATAAGAACGCTTCTAGACAAACTTCACAACTATCTATCTATACGCGCCCTCACAAAAAATATAAAACACATTGCTTATTGAAAAAACCTCAAACGCAGCAAATAACACATAAGATCCGGTATTCTAAAATACTGTTAAAATAATGTATTTAGCTAAGTATTACATAAAGTATAATATCTCAAATATTTATCCTGTTTAAAAAACTAATAAAATTCGAACTAGCAAAATTAGTACAACACAAAACATTTGTATGGACAATATTTGAGTATTCCAATGTCATGTTATGACTAAAAAACCTAGACTTAAATAAATTCTTCCTGTACTCTAAATTAAAATATTCTTAAGATATATAAGGATCTAAACGGTTTATTCATGAACGGTGTACTTATCGATGTGGTCGATTGTGCCCGAATACTTTCAGAGTACAGACTTCGGTTCGAAAAATCATCGCGTAAATATGCACGAGAGTATATATCTTACTTCCTGTCAGAAAAAATAATCATATATTAAACTCTAAAGTATTTCTCCCACTAAGTGCCATCTGGCTACTTGCTGTCATCTGTCTAGGCTTCAAGCTATCCCCAATGAATCTCGTATAATGCTCTCATTTTATTTCAATTACTTTATCATGTATTAAACACACTTTAATACATACACATGAATCTCACAATTCACAGCTCTCGAATAATTTTTTACTTGGTAATATTAAAATAGATAAGTTGTCGGGAGTGCACTACAAAATACGTCTATAGTATTTCGTGCATTGACCGAATTACAATACATCTTTATTGGCTATAATCCTATTACTATAAAAAATCTCGCGCCTTCTATTCTTGTTACTAAGCAGAAAGTTTGAATTCTTCCATGATCCATGTATTATATAAAAAAAGATACTTATATGTATTTCCCACGACATTAGTATAAAATTGAATCTAATAGTTCACGTAAAAGGTCGTTTATCGCTTTAACAAGAAAAGAAAAAAAAACAATAATACATATTAGTCTTAAGATTATAATTAGGTTCTTTATAGTTTAATAACTTTTTCATAGGGTTGATTTTACTTAGACTGCTTACGGATAAGCGAATAGAATATTATTAGCTTTAGTCGAAATTCGTTGGAAACATTTTTTTATTTTATTTCCGTCCAAAATGATATTTTTTGTTACTTAACTATAATGTGATCATTTTTTTTTACATTCGGCAAGGCGTTTTTGTATTTTGACTAGTAGGGACGATCGCTAGATACATTAAATAAACACGATATATACTGAAAACACATTTACTTTTCCAAATCTCTCGTACTAATTAAAATATACAAGGTCTTTAATGAATGTTCTAAGTAACTCATGTAAAAATTACGATGTGTATAATTTTTATATTTAATTTATAATTATACAAATTATTTAACGTGTGTATGATTTTTGTATTACAATATAAGTTTGTGTACTCCACTGGTAAGCTCCTATTGAAAGTTCCAAATAAAAATATGAATTAATGTCATTGCTTTATAATCGTTAAGGAATGTCATATGACGTCACATTAACCGCGGTCTCTGAAAGCTTGAACAAGTCTCTGATTAGTCAAATCTCGCGTAAACTGTTCCGATTGACTATCCAAACAGCCAATCATTTGCAAGCTTTCAAATTCCGGGGGTAACGTTAATTAAGATAGTGTGCTCTGTTTATGTAATGAATGAAATGGAGACGAAGTTTTAATCATGTTAACTATACAACCGCTTAAAAATCGAATATTTTTGAAAGTCGAAATACATTGCTATATCTCATGGCTATTGGCCCATATTAAAGCATAGACCACGGAAACATAAAGATTACAGTTTCTTCATGTATAATTGTCACGATTATTCTTTGGTCTTAAAATGAATATCACTTGATCGTAGTAAGTAGGTGAACGACACTATAGTTGTTACATTAATGATGTCTGAATCATTCCAATTTGAACTTTATCTCGATGCGTTAAATGGCATTCATCAAATGCAAATACTATTAATAAGCACAGTCAGTGCATTGTAACGATATAAAATCGACAAGATGTAAAAACGTTTTAAAATGTCTTATTCGTTAAAAAGTTACATTGTAATCTGAACTATGTGTGTGGTGAAGTTAAGGTTCAAAATCCCGATCAAGTGTTATTCAGGGTTAAAATTGTGCGGTAATGTAAGGTGTTTGTGCCTTATCAGTAATCACAACGGAGCCAAGGCACATAGAGTTAAATTACTGATAATTATGTAGCGTGTTGATAGTAGTTTTTATTTGACTACTTCGAAAATCACGAATAAATTTTCCACAAATGCATTATTTTGTTGTTTTTATTGTAACCTACAAAATTACAGATCTGTGTAAAAGTGTCATGTTGCAAGTTCCACAACTTGCCTACTTTTAATTCGGCACTATTGTTAATTTGTACTTGACTACGGTAATGGATCTCAACGAGTGGCCACTTTTGCAGTCAGCCTCATACGTAAACTCGCTGACAGGCTGTAATTTTTACAACTTTTTTAATATCATTCTTGTAAGTATAATTGATTAATGTAGTGGCAATGAGCCGGCCATATTAGCCGTAGAACCGATTGCCGTTGGGGTAGACGTGTTCTTGAGTAGACACCGCGAATCGGCAAACGTAAGGTAGGACGCCCTCAGGCTAGGTGGAGCGACGATCTTCGCAGGGTGGCTGGTGGCAGCTGGATGAGAGTTGCCGAGAATCGAGCTGAATGGCGTGCAATTGGAGAGGCCTATGTCCAGCAGTGGACTGCTATGGGCTGATGATAATGATGAAGAAAAAGCAATGCTTTGTTTATTGTTCGAACGATTATTATACCAACGTATAAAAGGTACAGTAACCCCAATGAAGCGTCTCTTACGTGGCGTGGCCCATTACCGGCTTGTCCCACATCCGGCCCCGCGCCCACTCAGCCAAGCACCTGGACACTCAACCCGTTTGCAAAACGCTGACTGGCGCGGTGCCGCCCCTCTAGCACTCAGACAGCGATCGGGTAGGGGTGTGGCTCAACATATCGATACTGAGGCACACCGTGTGCCGCATATCAACATCGATATGTTGAGGTTAGGAATCAAGGTTAAATATAGGAAATCGGAGCTTGAGTCTATCAACTCAGCCGAATTTGGAATCACAAACTTTATTTTGGAGAAAATAACTGGAATTGGACGGCAAACTGTTGGTACTCATGTTTTTTTTACCCACCAAATTTATCTACAGGTTACGTTTGAGTCGGGATTGAGTTGATTTTTTAATAATTAATTTATGAGTGATCGAACATTATCAAGGTGTTTCTCTGCGCACATATAAGTAGGTAATGCATTCTCTCAATGTCTTATGCCTTAGGATACTCGTCGTAATCATGAATGAAATACTGATAAAATCCTTTGTTAATCACAAGACTATTGAGACATGTCCTCTCAACACCTGTCTCTAATTCAAACCGGTAATTACCCCATCAACACTATCGACACCACCCCCTCTCTACTTACCAACATCAAGTCGCACTCAGTGGTCGTTTGACCTGAAACGTCGATACATCGACTGCCGAGCACGCGCCACCACTCCACACCTTTTAGCGAGCATCTAGTTCTAGTGCACATTACTGGGTCACTAGGTTGGAGGGCAAGCCTTGGTGCCTTTGATAGACGCTATTTTATAATAGCAGAGAAAGTTGATGATCGATACTTTATTTGACCTTCGGTAACGATGTACTTCACTAGTCGTTGCCAAGGTTAGACTTGTGTGAAAATAAGTCTGCGTAAAAGCTCAAATGCCTGATTTCAGGAACCCACAGTACCTTACTATCTCTTATTTATCACCTAACTAACATAAGACGGAGATATATGCCAGTGACCTTGAGTGGTTAGCTTGCGTGTTCTGTACTGAGCACACGCAACGCGTCGTACGTTCAGCCAGTAATAGGACTCGCCCATCAAGGAGCACTGTCCCCAATTTGACGCATTATTAATTTATTATACACAAACCAAAAGGTATTTTAATAAAACGAGTATACTAAAAGATGAATAATTAAATTATCTTTAAAATTGGTAAAGGTTTCAGAAAAATACGCTTGGTAAATTTTGCGCCATTCTCAGTTTTTTATCCGCGTTAGACATAACTTTACAAATTAATTTCACTATGTAATATAAACATAATCAAAAATATTCACATATTAAGTTATTGGGAAAATGCTCTAATGTAACATATAATTTTTATTATTATTAACACTACTCGTTTAGACGTGATCTTCAGTATAAAATTATTAAAAGTCGGTTATCGTCGCCTTACTCCCGTAGTACAGCCATATGAAAGTGTCTCTTGTGATGGTCGTGGTGGTCTATAGCACTTGTGATAAGGAAGTATAAGGCCCGTATTTATAGAGCGTTACTCAGTACTCAAGCATTACTTAAGACTAGTTTCAACCAATCCAATGGCTTGAATCTAGTCTTAAGTAATGCTTGAGTACTGAGTAACGCTCTATTAATACGGGCCTTAGTGTCTGGCACTTGTGGGTAGGAAGACTAGTGTAGCAGTGGCGAAGGGTGATTTTATGAGAAAGGTAAGCTGGAGCAAAAAAATATCCTGTCCATACAAAATGTTTTCTTGTTGGGATATAAAAACAAAAAATGTAATGTATTCGTTTTGTAATATTTTAATTTTATGGTGTATTAAATACCTACAGTGTGATTATATTATTTGGCATTATTAAACCATCGACATTTTGACTGTGCCATTTTTCAATGACGATAGAGTGGTTGTGTTCCGAATTTCCGAAGGGAAGCCGGTAGGAATCGTGTTATACGGTGCTTTCGCCCCTGTAGTGTAGTGTATCGTAAATGTAGTTTGTATTTGAAAAAAAAATGTGAGGAGCTTGTGGTGTAATAACAGCCGCACGGGTTGATCGGTCAGGTTAAGCTACGCTTGCCGTGGTTGGCCCGTTGATGGGTGCCCATCTTTACATAAGGAGACCCCTCCGCGTTGGTCCCGGCTGACATTTGTAGATCTTTGACATTTGTTACGGGTCGTCAGAAGCCCTGAAGTCTGACAATCAGTCTGACCAAGGGGTATCGTGTTACCCAGTAACTGGGTTGTGGAAGTCAGATAAGCAGTCGCTCCATATAAAATACTGGTATTCAGCTGGATCCGGTTAGACTGGAAGTCGACCTCAACACAGTTGGGAAAAGGCGGGCAGATGAATTTTTGTGTATTGGATACGAGGGTTTTGGCTACTTTGTATGTGTGTATTATAATTGTGTAGATTTGTTGAAATGTGCGTTTTGTTTGTGCAGAATAAACTATTTTTCTTTCTTTCTTTCTATGATGATTAGAAAAATATTAGACAAGCACGACGCGCGCCTTTGAACCTGGCGCTCTAAAGCTTGAAACCCGATTAGGTACACTGCCCTCAAATAATAAATAAATAATTTTTTTTTTTTTTTTATAGAATGCAGGTATTACAATAGTGGTCTTAGGTTTAGATTTATTCCCAGTACATTCTGCCTGTTGGCATACAAATAACTTACAGATATTTTTAAACTAGGTACCTACTTGTATTCAAAATGAGATCATGGATCAGCTAAGTCTAAAATTATTTAAGTACATAATAAATGAGCTAAGGTGAGGCAAATATTACAATTCATTATTTATAAAATCGGTAACAGAGTAATAACATTTCTCTCTTAGCAACGACGACAGGAGTTTCTTGAATTGTTTTAAGTGCTGATCCTTAATACAATTTGGCAATTTGTTAAATATAATAGGTGCCATACCAATAATGTTTTTTTTTAAGCAAAGCAGTGTTGTATCTACCAGTACACAATAGACTATGATATTTTGATCTCAAGGCAGTAGTTCGCATCCTCGTATCATTGAATGCCGGAAATAGATGCTTGTTAGTTTTAACGAATATAGCTACTTCGAGAATGTATATGTTACCGGCCAAACCCGATTTCAGGACAAACTAGTTTAGCCTAGGCTAAACTAGTTCTTCCTATACGCGATAGGATTAACTAGTATAGCCTAGGCTGAACTAGTTTGTCCTAAGCCCGATAGGATAAACCAGTTTAGCCTAGGTCGAATTTCACTTAGTTTGTATCTTAGCAGCAGGCATGTTTTCTGTCACGGCTCCGGTGCTGCAGGGCTCCAGCGGTCCCATGCGAGCTTATCGTCACAGATGTGTTTCACGCTCACCACCGAGGCTTCGGCTTGCTGGCCGGCTCAGCCGGCCAGCCTCAGCCGCGGCGGCTAGCGTTGAAACCACCTGCTCCTCAGCTCGCGGGCCGCCTCGCCCCTACGCGCCTACGTGAATTTAAATAACACTCTAGGGGTAGGGCAGACAAGACTACGTGGAGTCGGTTTTGCTGCGATTCGTTTCTGTCACGCCGCTCCCGCAGCACGCTCAATCAGATTTCAGATTAGGACGTACCATTTTATCTTAAAGCATGTAAATTCTAACTAGGATAAACCGATTCGACCTAGGCTAAACTGGTTTATCCTATCGGGCTAAGGACAAACTAGTTTAGCCTAGGCTATACTAGTTAATCCTATCGCGTGTAGGGAGAACTGGTTTGGCCTAGGCTAAACTAGTTTGTCCTGAAATTGGGTTTGGCCGGTAACATTATGCACCGTTTTTGGGGTTTAAATATAGACTCCCTTTCGGAAGAATTACCCCAGAATACTACACCAAACCTTAGAACAGAGACCACCAAACCGTGATATGCAACCAGTAATGTATCAACGTTAACGTTCTTAGACAGATTGTAGAGAGCATACGCAGACGTGCTTAATCTTTTGCAAACTTCTTCAGCCTGTGGTTTCCAAGTTAATTGACTGTCAATCAAAATACCCAAACATTTTGCCACGTTAACCCTATCTATAGTTTGTCCTTTAATTATTTTTTAGGTTTTAGGCGATTAACACACGGCACCGCGCACCGCCGCGGTTTCATATGGTGAGAGCACCGCTCGACCGCGCGGTCGGGCGGTGTACGTGTGTTAGGCATCAACGGATTTATTAGAGGCCAAAGCGACATTGAGATCCGCTTCACCGCCTACCGCGGCGGTGCGCGGTGCCGTGTGTTAATCGCCTAAAGGAAGATTTTTTTGATAGAAATGCATTATATTTGTTTTATTGAGGTTTATGATAAGATTATTATCGTTGAGCCAGTTTATTATTAATTTTAGAGAATTATTTGTTTCATCTTCATAAAGCTCTTTGTTGAGGCAGTCTATTAGGATCGTACTGTCATCAGCCAATAACACACATGTGTCGGGGTAGGTCATTTATATACAGTAAGAATAATAATGGCCCTAGAACGCTACCCTGCGGAATGCCATATTTAATTTCTCTAGGACCAGATAGATATTTAAGCTCACGTTTTGATTTGACGCATATTTTAGAGATTTCTGTATATTGAAGACGTCCACTTAGATACGACTCAATTAGACGTAGAGCATTCCCTCGTATATCGTAAGCATCAAGTTTGACCAAAAGCGTTTCGTGATTCACGTAATCAAAAGCTTTGGTCATATCGGTAAAAATGGCACAAATTGGTATTTTTTTATCCACATTAACCATTATTTTATTTATTAGATCGTATATGGCCATATTTATATTTTTATTTTTACGAAAACCTTTTTGTTCCTCACATAATACATTGTATTTTAACAGAAATGAATAAAATGACTCATAAATGACATTTTCAATTATTTTGGAAAATACGGGGATTAAAGCTATTGGTCTAAAGTTAGCCATGTCTTCTTTATTGTTCTTCATATGGAGTGGTTTAACAATTGTGGTTTTAAGACTATCAGAGAATATTAAAGCCAGCACTTTTAACACCCTTTTATATTGATGTGTTACGATGATGGGTAGCTTTTGACTATCAGTAAAATCCGGCCAAGTGCGTGTCGGACCACGCACAACGAAGGGACGAATTTATCCCAAAAATAAAGTTGAAAATCATGTTTTACCATACATAGGTATACGCCACGGTAAATTTTACAACTGCAAAATAAATGTAAGTTTGTAATCGTTTTTTTTTAATTTGATATAACCATAAATTAACAGTTTTCGAACTTTTTCTTTTACTTGTGCTATGAGACCTTGCTACTTGCCAAATTTCGTGATTCTAGGTCAACGGGAGGTTTGATTTATTTGCGGATATCTAACTATGTCCCATTAATCGACGTATTTTTTTATTGCGTTGACTTAGAAGCTTGATTTTTTTTGAGCTACAAGGGGCCTTAGGCCTACGTATTATACCTCCACGCGTTCTTGAGAAAAAGGGTCTTGACAGACCGACAGACAGACTGACAACGAAGTGTTCCTATAAGGGTTCCGTTTTTTCCTCTTGAGGTACGGAACCCTAAAAACAACTGATTTCCAAAAAACACTACAGTCTTCAAGAAACTTTAAATTTCGGAAGTCAGTGGCAAAAATCTAAAAGTTATTTTTCACTTTGTAGTGTTTTTTTGGAAGTCAATTGTTTTTTTTTTATGTACTTAAAAATATTTTTATATTTTATTTTTAATGGGTCAATATCTAAGTTACAATAGCCTAATTTTAATAACTGCCCATCACCTAAAACTTTTTAATGGGTCAGTATCTAAGTTACAATAGCCTAATGTCAATAACTGGCCATCACCTAAAAATATAGCTTTTCCCGACGCAGGGACGTTAATTGTTGAGTAGTTCTACTGGTAAGAACCAGGAGAACTGCCACTCACCATAATTATGCATTGTGACGAGCATAAATTGCTTAGCAACCATATTAAAGTACCTAATCAAATCGCAATTCGTTAAATGCTTATTATTAAGTAGTTCTGGTGGCCATCTACCATGTGGACTTTATCCTCAGTTCCACTTCACCAAATGGTGCTTCAAAAAAACAAATGGTGTTTTCTAAGAGCAAATGCACGAGGCATTTGCCATCGGAAAGCACCATTTGTTTTTTTTTACTATAAATAATACCTGAGTGCCTATCAAATTTGAGGATTTCCCTCGATTTCCATGGGATCCCCTCATCAGATTGGGACCACTTCTCATCCAAAACTCGCTTCCATCGTAATCCATCAAGCCGTCATTAAATCCATCAGCCTTCTAATCCAATATTAAACAACAATTCAAACAATACGCAGGTATAATAATAAATCTTCTCAATTGCCCCTGGATGTAACCCACTCAATATTTTAAACTACCAGATTAACCTGACCTTCGTTTATTCAAAACTCTGCTTTATAATGAAGAGAGTAAGGTTCTATGATTAAAGGTGTTTAAGTAATGGGGCACAAAATGGCCGGTGGGTTTAGCCAGCAGACGGGAACACGGTTAGATATTAATCCGTCAGATCGTGATTAGATTCAGTGGCACGGAGTAATATATTCGAAGGTGTCAGCTTTAGTGATGGGCTGTGTCGATTGTTGTGTCGATTATGTGATTAATGTTATTGTTTTTTAATGAGTCGATAAATGTCGGAACGTTGAGTAAGTCAGTATTGAACTATAAATGTGCGTTGTGAGAAATATAACGATAAGCTCTTGGCAATGATGTATTCCTAATTAAGCACTTTATCTATATTAGGTATCATGATCTCTATGAACTGTGTATTGGCAAATGAATCAGTATAATATAGGTATGTGATTCCTACGTTTTATAATAGGCTATGCTTATTTATCGTTAACACTGTAATCATAGACAGAGCGATTTAAGCAGGCAGGTAAGTTTGAAGTCCGACGGTTTAAAAGTCGGAACTGCTCGTGGCGGGCCAGAGGTTATGATTTCAAGAAATTGCAGCTACCTATTACAAACTTATTTGTCTTTAGTATATTTATAGCCATGTGCAAGTTGCAATCCACATTTAAAGGGGACTGATTTTAAACATTTGGAATGTTTAAAAATCAATCCGCTTTGCTTTGCTGGCTCATTCAAATCATTTTAGAAATATCCTCAAACATAACAACATGAATACTTACGGCTACTCAATATTCATCGTGGAACTATAACTGTAAAACAGAAATCAATAATTGTCGATATTTCACCTCCCTACACGTTGGGCGGTGTCGATAAGCGCGCGTGCCGCGGCAAGCGCCCGCCGTCTTAACGTGGAGCACCTTCCCGCGTCGATAACTTACACAACACTAAAGTAAACGGAGACGTTTTCTTTGCCGTTATGCTGAGCTTTCATGTGGAACATTTGGGGCTGAAAATTGGAAAATATAATATGTACTTCGTGGGAATACTTAAGTTTCCATTACCTTACTCTTGAAAGTCACAAACAGGCACGAGTAGGTAACTTTAAATGTCAAAACATTTATAACAATATGGGTCAAAGATTTAAATTTTAATTGGCAGGGCATTGCTACGCGAACGCTGCTACGAGCTACGCCGTGCTACGACTGCATTGATTCGGGAACACTATATTTATTTAGTTTTCTAACGTTAGCTAGCTTTAGCTACAGTAACATCTAGACAAAATCAAACTGGTTGCTATTTTAATTGTATAATTTATTATTTTTATGACATTTACTAGGTGCGCCCCGCGGTTTCTCCCGCGTAAGTCTCGATCTCGCGGGAATATCAGGATTAAAAGTAGCCTACCCATCCAGATGGTGTCAGCTACCTCCATACAAAATTTTATCCTAATTGGTCCAGCCGTTTGAGCGTGAAGAAGTAACAAACATACACACACACACTCACAAAATTTCGCCTTTATGATATTAGTGTCATTTTACATTCTGTGATTACTTTAACTCACACACTGATATTTTTTTTTTTAGGAAAACTTTTTATTATATTTTTTTATTTTACAATGTTTGTAAATATGTGAGCACCATGTATCTATGAAATAATTAATTTATCTGTCATTGCTTCATTATTAATTCTTTTTACCTATTGTGGTAAAGTAATTTTATTCTAGGTGCATCGTCTTGACATATAATTATATAATTGATGTACCTATACAAAATATTGTAAAACATTTTAAAAGAGTAAAGGTAGAGTGGAGTTTCTTGCCCATTCTTCTCCATACGAAGCTACCTTTTGGAAAGGGCGACTAGAATCAATTCTATTTTATTTGTACATTTTGACGTTCAAAAGTGCCATTTATGTGCCTATTTGAAATAAACAATTTGACTTTGACTTTGTAAGGTTAAGTATTTTTTTAAGTATTTTTTACATTCACTGTTATAACAATTTGAAATTCAACAAAACTTAAACCTTCAATCTCAAATCAATCAGTCTGTTGAACACCTTTCTCCAGACCCTCTCAAATCCCAATCACAGTATTGTAAAGTAACTCAATCATAGCCCATTTACCGTCACTTCGACGTCGCAACGTAATTACCAATAGTCGGCACTCGGCAACTCCAAACAGATTTAGCAGGGAATTTAGCATCGCCAGGCCGCGGCCCTAACTTCGGCACTGTCGCTTCATTTTAAAGTTCGCAATCCGCTTTACGACGAGCGCCGAAATTAGTTGTAAATTAAAATAGCATCGACGTGGTACACCTGTCTGAGCCGATTATGTGAATCGATGGAGTTTGTGAGGCTTCCACAATTTTTGGTGTAGAGTTAAGAAAAGTTTGCGGTGGCTTTTGAATTTTAATTGCAGATTTGTGGGGCTGATTTGTGGGGCTGATTTGTGGGGCTGATTTGTGGGGCTGATTTTAATTACGACTTACGTGTTTTTGAATTTTACTGTGACTTGTGGCACTGTCGATTTCTTGGTAAGTAGGTTTTTTGGTATTGAAGTTATAAATCATACCTAAATACTTATAGCTCACCACAACAACACTCAGAATTCAGAATTGAGAAAGTCAAAGTCAAAGCCAAAGTTTTATTTGCAAACTGTGGGTACATTAGGGTGTTATTTTATAATATAGGTACTTACAAATTAGCGGCCTTTTTTAACATTCGTTTGGTCCACGATGCACGAGAAACAACAACAACAAGTACTTTTGCAGATAAAATAATACTTATTTAATAGTGCGAAATGTTAGTAAGGATCTATTTCGCGATCTCCTGACTATGATTAGGTATATTATATTATTATGTAGGTAAATTAAAACATTTTACACAACAATTTATTAAGGATCTCCTAAAACTGGGCTTCCTCTCTCCTACACTTTTGCTGTGCCCTACAGGGTCCATAATGATCTAAATTATATAGTTACCGCCTAAGTACACACTATGGTAAAGCAATAAAAACATTGAGTATTGAGACGCTTAAGTTTCTTTGGTGTCTCAAGAACAAACATCCAGATACAGAAATTATTCGATGCCATACCAATACCTCCCTGTGGGGCCCATACGAGGATCGCAACCAGAATCTATAGCGCCAAATTAACTATTTCCCCTATAGTACTAAATCTAAAATATCCTATCCAACTCTCCCACTATCCTACTAAATCTAAGTCAGCACTCCACAGCGTAGCCACACATTCACCATAATTACGTATTATGCGGTATCTAATAATTACCCTCGCACCTCCCACGTGCCGTCTGTAATCACTTATTAGTGAGATTACAGGCCGCCGTGATTACAGGGCCGCTTTGATTCTGCATTGTGTCGCAAACACACCTTGTGATTTGGCAGATTTGGCAGTGTGATCCTGAGTATACATTCTATTCATCGTTTGTGTAAGTAAGCACCTATTCATTTATAGAAAGACGTACAGCACAATATAATAATTGCGGTATGACATGTGACATGTGAAACAGACTTCACTCAAGAGAATAGGTACTTCTTAATCAAATTCGGTGAAATACCCGAGTGTTGCTTGAAGCGAGGTGAATGTCCATATTTTAACTCTAAGTATTAAAACATTCTTAAACCGTTGGTGCCGGAAATCATGTAAATTATAGTGTCCAGCTGAGTTGAGCTAATTATAAGTATAAATATATAGGCGATTGTAATCGAATCGCTCTAAAAAGGCTGAAGAAATAACGCAATTTGAGTTGTAGGTAATTATGTGACACGTCATTTTGCCTGTGTCAATCATCAATCCCTTAGATAGCTAAAATATTTCTACTTTATTTTAAACCAAAATTGTAACAAAGATCCTTATCATTCTTCAACGATACCTAGTTAAATCATTATATAATCTACTCTTCACGTGCGCAATTTAACTTTTCTAACAGAGCTCCTTCCCTAAAATCTCTGTCTTAAAAAGGGCAACCTTCCCCTTTAAATGTCCCTCCGAGAGCCGTGTTCAGGTGTCACGGCGGCACGTCAGGTGTCGTAAACACGCTGCAATCAGTTTTTATCGCCATCATGCCCCCGAGACGGAAAGGGTTACTTTCAAGAGTTTTGGGAGCATCTAAGGTAAATTTTTGTGGACATACGATATTTTTGTGAGCGTGTATTGTGTGTGGGAATGGTAATGTGAGTTTTTGTTGGCGTTAGTAATGGTCTGGGTTTCATTTTTCAGTGATGTGGTGAAGTTTGTCGTACTTTAGAGCAATTCTGGCAGTCAGTTGTTTCTGAATTTCTGACAAGTTCGTGTTTTCTTACATCGATTCTCGACCGAACCGAAATAACCAGTATGTCGGTCCTCCAGATATTGTGCAACCCTTTAATTCTTGTGAATCTATACAATTCTTACAACCCTACTCATAAATTATTGCCACAACTGATTCAAACACAATCAGTGCGCATCTCAGCGGCATAATCCGAACTTTTCTTAACAACCGCTAAGACCCTCTCAACATCTAATAAAGTTACTTAAAAAAATCTCCCCGTCACGCTATTATCTGCACAAACTCTTACAAACAGATTAGCTCACTCGAAGGGCTCCACAATGATCTTGTCGTAAAATCCTATCTGTTTCAGTTCCACATAAAAAGATTTTCTCAACAAAAGGTGCCATTTTTTATCCTAAAAGAGCACCTGCTTCTCTCGAAACTTGCTAAAAGTTTGCCGAAAGTTTACCGAAAGTTCGGTGGAACTTCGCACCGGATGTTGTTATCGGCCGGAAGCGCTTTAGGCAACTTCCTGTTTTGACGGATGTAAAAACTGGAGGTTTTCTTCTTAGTCTTAAAAAAAGTTGTTAAGTGATTTTTTTATTAATTTGGGCCAGGTCTTAAATTATTATAAAGAATTATGATGAAGGTGTAGCACTTGCAGTTAATTCATAATGAGGAGAAACCTGTATTCTAAAATATTACTGAAAAAATTGGACGCCTGAAGCTGAATATCTAAACGTGTACTTAGAGATAACATTTAGCTTGATGCACTATCGGCTTACCGGTAGTGGGGTATCGTATTACCCAGTAACTGGGTTGTAGAGGTTAGATATGAAGTCGGTCCATGTAAAATACTACATCCGGTTAGACTGGAAACCGACCCCAAGTATGTTGGGGAAGGCTTAAGCAGAGGAGGATGACCGGCTTACCGGCTACCCCCTATTCTGAGTAGGTCAACGAAATAACAACAATTTCTACACTGTTTAAATACTTAAATTCAGTTTCAAATCGTGTGTCAGTTCTACTGAATCATCTCCCACCCTATAAGAAAAAGATCCCTACTATTACTTTTAATACAGGGAGACACAAAAAACTCGTAAAACACAAGTTTTACCGCCGGCGGCAAGCTCACCTCAGTTGCGAGAGAGTTTTGAAAAATGGCCGCGCACTCTGAGTGACGGCTCGGCCTCAGATAAAAGTTTCTGAGCAATTTCCTATTCCCTTCCAGAGAGATGAATAGGTGATGTAATTGCGTACGAAAACTTAGTGTTATGGCGCAAAAAATATGTAGGAATTTTTGAGTGAATTTTTGCGTGGTTACCGGGAAAGAATAGTTTGAGTGTCATTGAGGTCACCTGTAGTGAAGAGGCATAAGTCCACGATTAAGAAAATTTAAGGTTAATTAGGTATGTAAAGTATTTTTCAGGTATGTTTTTTATATTTTTATTTTAATGATAAGAGTATGTGAAGCACATAATTTCATCTTTTTGTTTTTACAAGCTGTAGTTATTTTAATATATGTTTTAAAGTATTGTTCGTAGTGACGTCTCTAGTAGCTGAATAGTTTAGGATCCACGTTTAACACTTATATAAAACCTAAGTTTAAAACCAAAATTCAGTAAAGTCAAACTGTTGGACAGTTTGACTTTACTGAATTTTGACAATTAATTTGTTTACGGAGTTTAAAGATATGGCACATAATAAAATGAATGGATTCAAAGACTACTTCTGCTAAGTTCTTCATACCGTCAAGTATAAACACCACAACAAATAGCCGACACAAATTGATTGTTAGTAAAAGAAACCTTAAAAAGGAAATGATGCGAGGAAGTAAATGTTTAGTACAAGTCTGGGCGGTGACTGTTTTATTGTGAAGATCATTTTAACGTAAGTTAAGTTTTCCTGAGGCGATACATCGATGTGATTCGACTTGTACTGACCGCCGCTGGTGAAAAACTACACTATTTACTTATATGTACATACCTGAATAGAATAATAATAAGTGCTTCATGTAAATTTGACGTTGACATGACACTTGACACATAAAGAACAACTTAATTACAAGAGGCACTGAAAGTTTCCAATTCAGGCTGCTTTGTGACGTCATTTAGAGGTCAAATGAAAGTCAAGTGATTTTAAGTATTTTTGTGAAAATAAATACAATCTTATAATTTTAAGACCTATTAATAGAAAAATAAGTCTTGCTTGATTACTGAAAACTGCTTTTACTAGAAGCATAAACAATCACCATACTGCGATCGCCAACCCGCCTGCCAAGCGTGGCGATTATGGCAAACCCCCCCTTTGGAGGAGGCCTATGTCCAGCAGTGGACGTCTTTCGACTGAAATGATGATGATCGTTTTTTTTTTTTTTTAATTTTGTCCCATACTAAGAATTTCTCCTGTATCGTGGGAGCGTTTACAAACATGTAAACTCACATACACAAACAGCCAGACCCGGAACAACTACTTGTAGGTCACACAAATATTCGTTCCGTGCAGGAATCGAAACCGCGACACGCAGCGCAGCAGTCAATCGCTTAACCACTGCGCCAACCGTGCCGTCAATGATGATGATAAACAATCGAAGGTGGTACTGATTTTCATGTTCGTGATGGTCATCCCCTTATTGATAATAATTGTTGTGCCAATCTTCGTTAACGGAACTACCGTCTTGATAAAATATGACCACAAGTTGTAGAGACAAGTTCTGTTCCCTAAGTGTAAGTTTGCAAGAGAGTAAACGTAACTAGCGCGTTTGCGAGTTCGCAAACGCGCTAGTTACGTTTACTCTCAGTTCGCAAACGTGCTAGTTACGTTTACTCTCAGTTCGCAAACGCGCTAGTTACGTTTACTCTCAGTTCGCAAACGCGCTAGTTACGTTTACTCTCTTGCAGTTCGCAAACGCGCTAGTTACGTTTACTCTCTTGCAGTTCGCAAACGCGCTAGTTACGTTTACTCTCTTGCAGTTCGCAAACGCGCTAGTTACGTTTACTCTCTTGCAGTTCGCAAACGCGCTAGTTACGTTTACTCTCTTGCAGTTCGCAAACGCGCTAGTTACGTTTACTCTCTTGCAGTTCGCAAACGCGCTAGTTACGTTTACTCTCTTGCAGTTCGCAAACGCGCTAGTTACGTTTACTCTCTTGCAGTTCGCAAACGCGCTAGTTACGTTTACTCTCTTGCAGTTCGCAAACGCGCTAGTTACGTTTACTCTCAGTTCGCAAACGCGCTAGTTACGTTTACTCTCTTGCAAATTTACACTTAGGGTACTGAAAAAGAGAGGTAGAAAGCACACGTAATTACGAGTATAATGTACTTGACACGTTAAAATGAAAACACCATCATTTTCATAAAAATATGCACAAAATCTTCCAACTTTTCTTGACCCCAAAAAATCTAAACAACCAAGGGATAAATACGCGTATTCAGCGCGAACATAACAATTTCCATGAACACCCCGTGGTTATAAAAAGTCGACAATATCATGAGCAAGTGAGGTGGTGTAATTAATGGGCCCTCTCTCTGCCCACCCCCGGCCGACAAGGTGCCGACCGGGGAAAACACTTTTAAAAACTTTGCCACCCGCAAATTATTAATAGGTTTCAACGTAGACATGGGCAGGGTGTCCAACGATCACCTTTAGAAAGTTATCGATATTATTTTGATTAACTAAGCTAATAAGACGGTATTGTAGAAATTCATTTCAGTAGACATGTGAATGTTGTACATCTAAATGTAAATACCGGCTACACTCGGTAGTCTGTCATTAGTATGTCAGGAGAAGCCTTGGGAAAGCCTGAAAAAAGTAACGTGAATTCACAATATTAGTCATATAGTAAGACAAAAATAAAGCAACAAGTTATTTATAATTATGTTCTAATTTTAATATTTTATTAAAGATATTTGTTTTATTATTGTATTTATATGTACCCATTATTTTTGTTATTTTAAGTCCAATCGATATACCGACATCTCCCGCGTCTAATTGCCCCATCCCTTCACAAGTAACACCTTGCAACGATGTAAAAATTAAGAAAGAGAGATTTTTAAAAGTGCGCCGGCGTCGGCCGAGTTAGTGACGCCACATTAATTCGAGTGTCGATTACTTGCGACTCGACTTGAAGCTGATAAAAAATACGTACTTACCTGAAACTGAGCAGTGACTGACGGGACTTTGTTATTAGTTTGACAGTCTAGGCAGAGAAGTTTTGAAGACTTTTATAGATAAGGCTGATGGTAATAGTCGTTTTATTGGAAGTACTTAAATATATAAGACCCTATTTATCTCATACATAGTGCGAGCGAGTAAGCCCCACCCACCACCCATTTGACCCACCCACCACCCATTTGACCCATTTACCACCAAAGCCTATTTTGCACGCACGCAGCTGAATGCCGACTTTTTTATAAGTGTATAGTGTTGGTTGTACCTTAAATTATAATTATTCTTTTCTATCGTGCTTGTTAGTGATCCTAAGATTTCTACTATTTTTTCTGTTTTTTACCCGTGAGAACCTGTAATTGGCTATGTGTTTCATATGCAATTTTTATCCATATGTTATAGCTGTTGGTTCCCCTATAAATAAATAAATAAATATTTATTTGATTAATAATAAGGTGAAGAAAGAAATGAAAATTAATTTCAAGAAGTTATTCATTTTCATTCCTTAGGACCAACGCCAATTGCACGCGAAGCTAGAGCTATACCCTTGTGTTTAAGAAATACCAAAGGAGATTTGAAATTATATTCTAAAAACTTGGGGTGCTGCAGGTTTTGCAATGTCACGCGACAGTAGAATTAATTTTCCACCATCATGAGCTGTATGATTTTTCGCAAATTTACTGCATGACCCAATTAATTCTATTATGCTAAAAATAATGCTAACTTAGTCATCTAAGCAGTACCAACAAAATCTAGTAATTCATAGGAGCTAGACAAAGTCTTAGCTAGAATGTTCGAGAAGGAAACGGTCGACAAATCACTGTCGTTTACCGTTGAGCGCGTTTTCAATTTGTACCGTCTCACCGTAAGTGCTGGCTGAATGTGTGCACACTGTGTCACCAGGCATGGAGCTATGAAAACTAAATATCGGGATTCTATTGTTGAAGATTTGGAGGAGGCAGTTGGGAATCTGTGAGAAAGGTAGAAAAGCGTATGCCCCACTTCAGAAATATTTGGATTGAGACGTCAAGTACCTACATCTGATTGAATGATGCACCCGAAGCAGTATTTACCTTCTGCCCAAAGTTTATATTTCAGGGTGTGATGAGCCCTGTTCTAAAAGACCCATTCAATATTCGCTAGTTGGCTAGGTTAGTTGGTAGCGCTGCGATAGCAATGTAGTGATTCAAAAGCAAAAAAGCGACCAAGTGCGAGTGGGACTCGCGCACGAAGGGTTCCGTACCATTATCTTTAAAACGGCAAAAAAATCACGTTTGTTGTATGGGAGCCCCCTTAAATATTTATTTTATGCTGTTTTTTTAGTATTTGTTGATACAGCGGTAACAGAAATACATCATCTGTGAAAATTTCAACTGTCTAACTATCACGGTCCATGAGATACAGTCTGGTGACACACGGACGGACAGCGGAGCCTTAGTAATAGGGTTCCCGTTTTAACCTTTGGGCACGGAACTCTAAAAACATAACTTAAACGCCATCGATTATTGCCTGACTCTCATCTAAGTATAGGTTGTTTGTTATTCGGAGAGATAGCTTTCGATTATCACCGCTTTTAGTTTATCATAGATATAGCTGTTGCGTTGCAATCCTTAGCGTAATGCAATAGACAATCAACGTCAACGTAGATACTTAGAGGTATCTCATGGCTTGTGTCCATCGGTATCAGGGATTATAATTTAGCTTTCTAGCATACCACATCCACGTTATTTCTCGTATCAGCGGCGAGTGCATCTGCCGTGAGCTACATACACTAATGATAATTTATTTGTTCGCGTTGTCTAGTGCGCTCAGCTCAGGAATCCGCTGCACATTGGAAACGAAAACTTTCAACTGTACGAGTATGTACGTCTGTCACTATTTATTTGGAGCACAGTTTGCTGGAATGTTGATTGGGAATGAAAGAAAAATGCAGCGTACGAGTTTCTCTCTAAATTTTCATTAGTGTCTCATGTGGATAGCAAACACTAGAAATAATTATTATTGCGTATTTATTATGTGCCTCAGGTCTAAGGTCTAGGCTCAATTAAAAAGTTCAGTTATCTTGCACAAAAATTGAGAATAATGTAATTTACTACACACCACCTAATTTACGTAAGTTCCATGTTGGTACAAGGAAACTACTGTTATTTTAAATTCCATAGGAAAAAACAAAAATTTAATAACTTATGTGTGCTACGTTCCAGTTTAGATTCAAAATCGATGTAACTCCACCTCACTGCAGCAATAAATTCTAAGTAAAAAGCTAACGCTCTCAGAATCTGATCGTCAATAACTTAATATAAAAGTATAAAGGTGAATAGCAGTTTGATACTGTCGTAAAAGGGCCGCAGTCATCTTGAGATCGCGTAAACCTCTCACGAGAGGGCGCTCAAATAATCCCGACAATAAAGAAAAATTCCAGCCCTCTTTATGAAGAGGTAAGTCCTTGGCAAATTGTGCATTGGGTGGCATGGAGTCGGTGTCGGATGGTTTAATTTTCCGTGCTAAGTAATATGAGTTTAAATTTTTAAGCTGCTGGTATTTGGACTTAGAATTCAATCCTAGCATTTTCACAAGTGTCTCCGCCAATTGGTAGTGTGAACTTGCCAAAATGGTGGAGATAACGTTTTTGAGAGACAATCTAACCTGCCTCAAAACCTGCTGAAAATGCTGGAAAGTTAATGAACTTTGAAATTTCTTTTATAATTTTAATAGTATAACTACAGAATTGATTTTAAAGGTAATGCGAGTATTGCTGGGGTTGTTTCCAGCTTATTCAGGCAGCGATGGCTGGTCCGCGTTTTGGATGGCATATTTTAGATAAAAGAGAGCATTGACCAAAACGAATGTTACCTTTAAAAAACCGAGTAAGTACAGTTCGCGTCAAAACCCGCAGCGCGCCATGCCATCGGATCGCCTGGTTTCAGTCACACAGCCAGCCAGCACACACGTCTTCAATGGGTATCCTGACCACTAGCATGCATCGGACGCGCATTCCTGGTCATCACCCATAGCTTCATCAGCAACCTTGGCACAGCACACTGCACTTTCGGCTAGTCCACAAGCAGAGAACATGATACCTCTCCTGGTCGACGCTAGCAGTCAGCCTCAACCCGGAGCTGTACCACATCCGACTCACTGGAGCATAATGCAGCGCCACCCCGACTCACTGGGGAATCACCGCAGACAGTGCCGACTCACCGAGAACTATGCGGCACCCGGTTCCGATTTCTTGACTGTCGAAAAATAACATTCCAATTCGTCTCCACACCTTCCACTGTCCATCTGTAAGTAGCAGAATGTAATAGACGAGCATCGTGCAGGTAAGAGACGCTATAAGTGGATTGCTCTTCTGCTTTACATACAAATATTTTGTGCAAATGGACGCACCTCCTACTATGTTATGACTGAGACAGTAAGAGCTAAGATTTATGGACATTTTATATCTGGAGGGCAAAGAGTATTGGAGTAGTCTGGTCATTTGATTGGGTGGAGTGGTTATAACAATTATTTTGTTGGTACCTTTTGTTGTGTTTGGTAGGTAGTATTTATTAAGGTTGGGAAACCGTTAGGAACCCGCGTGATCTTAGATCTGCTTGATGACCGTGTTGATAGACGTTATCATGAAGTAATTGCAATTGCATTCATTACATTTATTGTAGACACTTTATTCGAACAACATATTTTCGCACGTCAATATGCACTTAAAACTACATTTTAGCCAGATTTTAAACTAAGTAGCATAACTTCTAACATTCATAGTATAGCACACCACAATAAAAAAGTGAGGTTTTGGAAGCAATAACTCTCGTGGCAATAAAACCTCTAGCACCCGTCAAGGTGTACAATAGGTAAGTCGGTATAATCCTGACAGATGACGTCGGAGGAGTAGTCTCACGGAACATCTTCATGCCATTCATCATCTCTTGATTATACTCAACTTGATTGATTGTTGGATTTCCATAATGTCTAGGTGTGAGACCATGGTGTGACAATTGAGATTCTATCTTGTGGAATAAGGGTATAACATGTTTATAAAAAAAATAGTAAATACATGTGAACAGATTTGAAGCTTAGAAACTGGTAGGTACCTACTTACACGATATGTACTTACCTAATTTTTAAGTGGATGAAATAGAAATCAGTTGTAACAGCAACAATATTGTCCTAATTGGGATATTAGAAAATCTTCATCATGGTACCATTATCAGGATGGTGGTTTATTTCAATACGACATGGTTATTTATTATTTTTTAATTGTACCGTAAACCAACCTTGATCCTAACAACACCAAGACGTCTAATTTGATAGTTTTACTACGAACATAAACGTTCCACGACCTCCAACAGTCCCACAATCTCAAGCTCACACGCCTTTACCTGGCGTTACCCTGCATTACCCTGGCATTACCCTGGCATACCCTGCCATACCCTGCCACTGCCACAATGATCCCATAAACGCTTTCAAGTATAATAAGATTAGTTTAAACCGTTCGTCTGGCCGATCCTTGGACGTGTCTTGGTATAAGGCAAGAGGAGGAAGCGGGAAATTACAAGTTTTTGATGTGCAGATTTATAGAAAATTTAGGAAAAATATAGGCCAATGATGTGTCGAACGATATTTACATGCGATTACGCGACCGCTAAGCCGGGCCAACGGCGTAGATATTTACATGCGGCTGGGAGCGGTGGGATTTTTACGCACCAACTGCAATGCAAATGTGTGGCAGTAGGTACTGGCAGTGAACAGCGTTTGATTTATTAACACACTGCACTTTACTGAGTTTTGAGTTGATTGTTCTGATAAAAATATAACATATCAGTGTATTTCAAACTATACCTTGTATGCCGCTCGTTATGCAATAATAAATAAATTGCTTGATATTTTTTTATGAAAAACATAGGCTAGATTTAAAGGTAGGATATACTTAAGCATAATATTGTAGAGTACGGTTTTCACGCAGTTTACTGATGATGTTGGTCCGTATGGCACCTCTGCCCCCTAGTCTTGTATCTTGCGGCACGTCTTTAAGGTGTGCGTACACAGGCGGGTCGGCGGGTGAGATTAGCCGCAGTTACTATGAGACGACTTTATTAGCGCCGCCACTTACAGACGATCTGGGGTGAACGGTCCGCTTTTCCACTTAGTACGGCTGCTCTTATTGACTCCGTTGGTAGACAACGTTACTAGTAAATATGTGATGCATAGCTCTATTTTTAAAGTCGTGTCTTTAAATAGAAAACTTATTAACTTTTCAGAGTGGGATGTGCAATTTTTTTTTCTTTTTTGGGGATATTTTAAATCAAATCATTTATTTACTGGAATATGGGTACGTAAGGTGACACTTCCTACAAAACATCTTTATACCATATGCTACCTAAACAGGTGTGCAAATATCTATTACAATAAAAATATTTTTTTCATTATTCGTTCATTAAACTATTACAAATATTAATATTAGATTATTATTTTATGATATTTATTAATTCTATAATTTTATTATCATTATTTAACTTAAAATGTGATTACATTTATCATTTAAATAATCATTAACTTTATAATAGGTTTTATTGTGATTCTCGTCTAAAGTCAACGCCATGAGACGAGATAAATTTCATACTTTGGGATTTAAAACTTTAACTGAAATTGCGTATGGTTCAGTTTCCATTGCAACTAAAATTATTTTATGACGTTTAGCGATAATTTCTTCATTCATAAATCAACTTAGAAATCTTGAGTTTAAAGTTGATAGTTGTATAATTTGCAATTTTATGTATTTATAGCTTCTCATGACGGTTACTTTAAGTGATTTATTTTAATAGCTACCTACCTATTAGTTTTATAAATTAGAAAGAAAAAAAACTGACAAGAGAAATGGCGTCACAATTTAAATAGATGTAGGTAATTTCCAAACCTGACATTTTCCTCAAAATGTGTCGTATCCACTGGAATCCCACGCGATCGGCAGACGGCACAGTGGCAAAGTTAAGACACCATTAGAGACATAATAGACGTGGGACAATTAAATTCACCTCAGAGCTGACGTGAACTTAGCCGCACTAAGCTGGAAATACTGATAAGTAGGGAAAACTTTATAGAATGGAACGCAAACGTAGCAGAAAGTGTTCGTGTAGGAGGAGCGAATTTACAATTGGTAAAGATAAATTTCATCATAGGAATTAATTGAACAGATTTTCTATTTAAAGCTAAATAGAACCTTTAAATCGTCAAAATTGTTCTTGTTTCGTTTGTGTTTCATATATTTTCCCTTATTTTCGAATGCCAACAATGCTTAAAAGTTTATATAATAGGTAAACATAATTATGCCCTTAGAAAATAGAAATATTACCGTAATGCTTTATTTTGCATTACAAAACAAAATATTTTATTTCAGAAGCTAGGTGCACAATTGGTCGTTTCCATCCGTACACCAGTAATAGTTTCTTGCCGGCTCTTCTCCATAGAAGAGCAAGAAAGAAACTACTACTCTTGTAACTCTTTAAATAATTTGCTTTTACAATGTTTTAAATTACAGTGTTAATAGATGGGAGGACAGTGTAAGCTTGTCAACCAGTACCAGGTAGGTACTTAACAAAGTAGAAAATGGTCTACAAATCTACAGACTAAGTCTATCTACAACGTTCTCACATTCACAAAATATAAAAGAATCTATATCAAATATTACTAAAATAATAAAAATAAAAACCAATTTAAACCAAATGACATAATTGCCATTACAACTGTAACAAATGTGACTTAATATCCTGTCCGCAAAAGCCACTAATAAATAGTTGAAATTAAGTTTGTAGGTATATAATGTCAAATAATCAAAAGATAATGTCAAAAAGTATGTACAAAAAAAAACGGCGTAATTTGGGAGCAGTTAATAGACATTTACATAGTTATGCCGTCGTCATGTGTGAGAAGGAATTATTGCCAAACTTCCTTGTCTTCAAAGTCGTCTTTAATCTTATAATACCTATGCTTTTTGATAAGGACACGTCTGGTGTGGGAATGCACGTACTAAGTGAATCTAAAATTCTAAATCATCAGTTAGTACTGTTTTTGGAAAATAAATAAACTAAAAAGTGGTTCTCCCAAAGCTGAAATTCTTAAACTGAAAATATTTCTTTTCAAAGACCAACAAGGAACCCCCTATCATCGGAACCCATTACCTAATATCTTCCCCGTCCACCTGCTCTCGACCAATAACTTAAATGCCACGTAAGATCCCATAAAAGAGCCCGCCATTGTTGTCAAGAAAAATGCCGTGTTTTTTTCCACGACGAAGCCTTGTGGCAGGGCATTGTGCGCAGGTATTCAGAAAATTAACTTGGTCTAGACGATAGCGTCATAGTGTAGGAAAATACAGAAAGTCTACTGAAAAACCTAGCAAAATCTGGTTGGTAGTATTAGGCGAGAGGGAGAGTCGTATTAATATGACTTCCCTAACTGTTAATCTTTGCTGGTAGATACGCCTGACAACACGTAAGGTGGAATAAATCACTGCGTCATTCGCCAAGCTGGTTATGGGAAGTAGGGCTAATGTGTCAAATGGTTACCGACCAGATTCTTCTTGCTAGCCCAGTAGTAGATATTCTAGTGGATAGGTTTTAAATGATTCTTAAAGAGACGGTAGAGAAATAAAGTTATTTTAGTAAAGTGGATCTTCTGAAGGTATCTTCAGAATGGTGTCAAGATGGTATGGAAGATGGCTTTATGAGATCGGTCCAGTTTAGATGATTTGTTGGTTAGTGACCGGTAAATGTTTTCATATCGGGGGTAAGGAGGGTTAGGAATTTTGATAAAAATATATTTAAAGGTTCTGGACATTTTCAGTAGCTGGAAGTAACGGGACACAAGCTAACATGTTCAATGACTGCCTTATCTGAACAGAATTAATTCTGTAAATTTGGTTGATGTCCTGGCATGAGGGCAGGAGAATCATGATGGTGATAAGGTCGATTTGTATGTTTACATACACTTTATAATTATGACATGTAGCTTATTTCTCTATTGAGTTAGGCATTTGAGAAAATTCTAAACCATGATTCGTCCCTACTTCACACCAGTACCTGCTTTGCCTCTGCATCCTCGCCCAGTTCACAAAAAGGAATCTCTACTGAAATTGGTCTCTATAGAGATTTCTATGATTTTTTCAATAAATTCACGAACAAAGCACAAAAAACGTGTTGATGTATGAAATTCAGCGACACCGGTGACCGCGCAATATGCATAGCGTTGATTTGTTGGACTTCAGTGCCGCAGACTAAATTATATGAGTAATAGTAGATGTGGCACTTTGTTGGGAGTTTTTTGTGGTGTTAATAGAGTTGAAATAGTCTAAATCTTTGAGTAACAATACTTCCCGTTTGATTATTTTACCGTTAGGCCCTGGTTCCACAAACTACTAAATGCGTTTAGTGTAAAACATTTATTTAAAACAAACATAATTATTTCTCTATTATCTTCAACAGTACGATATTGTATATTCGTTTAGCGCTAAACATATTTAGTGATATGAGTATTTTTTAACGGTAAAATTTGTAATGACTATATCACTAAAATTTGATATTATTTGTTTATTTAAAATGATTAAGTGTCAAATTTTTATGATAAATGTAGAATATAACCTTTTTTTTTATTATGATGTGTGTGTACGTACAAATTTATTTCTATTTACTCAATGATTTTAAAGCATGCTACTTTTCTGATTATTTAATATTGAAAAAAATTGTTGTGCTCGACAGGGTCCATGTGAACATTATAATTATTTTTAAGAACTTGTACACATGTGTTATGCAATAAAGATTTGAATTTGATTCATTATTTTGTATGAAGGAGCACAGCTTTATAACAAATTGCCTCGGAATGTAAAAGATCAAAAATCCATGTATACTTTCAAAAAATCTTTAAAGAAACACATTTTAGCGGATTTAAAATTGTAAGCTATCTATCTTCGAGTACTGTACTAATCTAAACTAATTGTCTCGTGTAACCGTCGCGTCGCGTCGCCTAATGTATTCTTATTAGAAATAAGTTTTTTCTCATATAAGTGAATGTAATTCTTTTTGAGAAATAAAGTTCTTAAACCAAATTTGATTGCAAGTGGGCCTTAGTCTATAAATATGAAGTTTAGTTAAAATTAAAAACAGGAAGCTGCTTTCATTACCTTTTAAATACCACGATCTGTTGCAAATGTAAACAGTCATTAATGATAAAAAATCATCATCAATCACTTGGATAAAAGTTCAGTTATTTTAATCGTAATCACTGGCTAACCAACGATCAAAATAATACCTATCATTACTCTTGTGTATGAAAGAGATGGCGTCACACAGGTTGTAGAGTGTTGTCTCTTTCTAATAGGTATAATGACTGATTCATTTGATTGTATGACTCTTGCACTTGACCATAAATGTGTCTGTATGATTTTAATTAATCATTTAGTTTGTTAAGGTCTACCTAACTCTGGATAGGTCAACCAATGTAATTAGGAGCAATGTTCTTTGTATTAATGTTTGCCATAAGTCGTGAGAAAATGTTATTATTTTGATTAACAATATTAAATGACTCAAGTTGAATCAAACCTTGCAGATGACAGAGAATAATACTGATTTTTAAACCAGCAGATAGTACATAGATACATAATGATTCAGTCTTTTAACACGTAGGTACCTACCTTATATGGATTTTGAAAGCATGTTCTTTAGAAACCTAACCATACATTGTTCATTAGAAACCTAACCATACATTAGGTTAATGAGCCACACATTGACAATGGCTTCAGTGCCTATATTATGCATTCCAATATCAATGTGTAGAAAGTAGTATTGGTTTAATTAGCATTCGCATTAATTGTTAGCATGCGAATGCTGATTTAGCACTAAGCAAATGAAATATAGTTGTGAAATTCTGTGAATTGTGTCACAAATCAAACGTTATTGGTGAGTAAACGCACGCTAGGAGACTAAGGCGAACGCGATATTAACGCGCGCGCGCCCTGTTTAATTCGCATGTTAACAAAATTCTCATACTTAATTATTATTGTCAATTATCGTCATATTAGCAAATAACATTAGTTTAGCATGCTAAGATTCAAGAATTCGTGAAATTAACTACCATTACAAGTAGAAAGTGTGAGAAGTGTGTATGAGTATGTGTGTGTGTGCCTGTTATCACTAACATTAGGAATCACCTAAATTAACGCCCAAGGTGCATGGTTGTATTTTTAACTCTTGGCGCTCAGTCGAGAGTTGAAAATCAAACAGCGCGCTTTTATTTACGTTTTCATTTAGGCGGCTGTTCGTGTTAGTGAAAACGGGCATTCTACTTAGGCTTCATTAGGATACCTAAAGCCTAAGATGCTACTGCTCATCTAAGGTACAAGGCCTGGCAAGTTGGTAATTCTCCGGTACATCGTAATGCCATGTCTGCAGTAGGTACTAATCTATGGCACTGAAGGACAGCGCTATAAATCAGAAGGCGCGTGTGTCGACTGTCAGTCGCACCTACACTGTGAGTTAGTGCCGATAGTGAGTGTGAGGTGTGCCACTCACTACCACTACTACCTACTGCTGATAACTGAAATATTCAGAAAAATAGTCGCTGATCTATTTTTAAAATATAATGATTCCAACAGCTGTTCTGAATGCACAGTGATCTTTCACTATGATGAATGTATGTAATGAAGACTTTTTGCAGAAGAGGCAACTTTCCAGCCTGCTGAACTCACACATGATAGCAACGGAAGATATACCCAAGATCTATAGAGAGCGGACAAACAGGTCGGGGAGTTTTGTCTAGCCCTAGCATTTTTCGTCAAACCAAGTTCACATTTTCTTTCTTCTTGAAGATAGCTACTGATAAAGAACGGGTAAGAGGTTTACTTAGTGAATCTAATTAACCAATATACCACTTATTATAAAAATATGTCTTTTTAATTAAACTGTGGTCCATTTAAAGGCATCACATCAACAAAACTGTTCCCAACTTGGTAAATGCACAAAAAGTGTCTAAAATTAAGAGTAGTAACAGGTAAGGAATCGTTGCGAAGTCTGGCCGCCATCCAAGTTGTGTAGCGTGAACATACTCGTTTGTTTTGTGTACTTGTAGTTACGTGGCGAGGGTGCGGATAACACTCGTGTTGTGTACCGGGCTTGGGTGTAGTGATAAAGAATAAAGAAATCACAAAGAAACGAGAGAGAAATTCTCACATAATCTCTCTCGCGTTAATTAAAAAGTGTTAATGTTATTTTTCAAGTAGGTAAGTTGAAATTAATCTCTCAAACTCAAACTATTAATTTCAATTTTAAACCATTGACAGGCACTTTTGAATTGTCAAGAAGTCGGTCAGTTACAAGTATGAAACTAGGACTGCTAGGAAGCTAGAACGGGCAAGAAACTCCACGGACACTCTTTTAAATTAAAATATTTATACAAAATATTGGTTAAATCATTCATATTGGAGTTAAACATGTGAGAACGATGCAATACGTCAGAAGCGTCCGTGATAAAAAGATAAAAAACAACAAAAAAAACAATTCAAAACTAAAATAATTAAAAATAATCTACATCCTGCACAGGCATAAGACTAAACTAGCAACGTTGATTATTAGAATCAACAGATATGTCTTTATAAACTAGCTGTGCCCGCGGCTTCGCTTACGTGACTGTTTCTCTTTTGACAATAAAAATGAATGGGAACTTGAATATAATATGTAAATAAAATAAAATTAAAATAAAAAACCGGCCAATTGCGAGTCAGACTCGCGCGAAGTGTTCCGTACCATTCTCTAAAATCTAAAAACGGCAAAATAATCACGTTTGTTGTATGGGAGCCCCCCTTAAAGATTTGTTTTATTATAATTTAATTATATATTTTTAAAGTGAATATATAACTAAAGATTCTGTGAATATTTCAAGCATCTACCTGTTGCCGTTATCAATATCGAGCATAAACGAGCAAAAAAATCACGTTTGTTGTATGTGAGCCCCCTTAAATATTTATTGTATTCTGTTTTTTTGTATTTGTTGTTATAGCGGCAACAGAAATACATCATCTGTGAAAATTTCAACTGTCTAACTATCACGGATCATGACAGACAGCGGACAGACGGCGGAGCCTTAGTTCCCGGGTTCCCGTTTTACCCTTTGGGTACGGAACCCTAAAAAGCATCTTTATTTCATGCAATATTTGAATACAGTATATTATGTATATAGCGTATATTGTTCTCGTAAATATGAACTAAAACATGAATATTTATAAACTAGCTTCTACCCGCGACTTCGTTCAAGTGGAAGTCGTAAGACCACAATCTAATAAACTTCCAATATCCCAGTATACTACGTTTACGTTCCGTGTGGTGCCGGACGTAAAGAATAGCACCATCTTACTTCTTCCCGTGGTTGTCGTAAAAGGCGACTAAGGGACTTACTAGTGAATGGGCAGCAGCGTTCTCTATGCAAAAAAAACACCATACTGCAGTCGCCAATCCACCTGCCCAGCGTGGTGATTATAGCAACCCCCCCAAATGTTGGGGGAGGCTTATATCCAGCAGTGGACGTCTTTAGGCTGAAATGACTACGTTTATAATTTTGGTCTCAGCGGCCCAAATATAAAGAGAGTCAGGCGTACCCAGACCTCGTAGAATATATTAAAAAAAAACCAGCCAAGTGCGAGTTGGACTCGCGCACGAAGGGTTCCGTACCATTACCTATAAAATGGCAAAAAAGTCACGTTTGTTGTATGGGAGCCCCCCTTAAATATTTGTTTTATTTTAATTTAATTATTTATTTTTAAAGTGGATATATAACTAAATATTATGTGAATAATTCAAGCGTCTACCTATTGCCGTTATCAATATCGAGCAAAAACGAGCAAAAAAATCACGTTTGTTGTATATGTTCCTTAAATTTTTATTTTATTCTGTTTTTTAGTATTTGTTGTTATAGCGGCAATAGAAATACATCATCTGTAAAAATTTCAACTGTCTAACTATCACGGTTCATGAGACCCGGTGAGGCCTGGTGATAGACGGACAGACATACAGACAGACGGCGGAGCCTTAGTAATAGGGTACCCGTTTTACCCTTTGGGTACGGAACCCTAAAAACAATGTACAGTTTTGACTTCGCTACGATTTTACTATATGTAAACATATCAATATACAGACAGAAGTTCTTCATATATAATATTTCCTAGGCTAGTTTGTATCTCATTTCTAAGTGGTGCGAGAGAGCGCGAGTTTTGAGTTACGTCCCTTTGTTTTCGCCACATATTTCTTTTTTTTTACATATTTTAAATTGTTGAATTTTGTATTTTTATTGTTTTACTCTGCAATTTTTGTAAGGTAGAGTCAACGTTAAATTCGGACTGCCTAAATATTTAATGTCATTGCTTGCTTTTCGATAACAAAGCAATGCCTTCCATTGTGGGCCATTAAGGGCCTGTCTCTCTATGCGTACAATTTATAACATCCCAATATTTTACGCATTAGTGACCCTTTTGCACTTTTTTGTTCTCCTGTAAAAAATTTGATCAATTTCTGCCAAAAAAACGAAAGTTTAAGATCAATCTTTCAACCTAGAGACCGCGGCGGCGTCTCAAAGCGAAAAGCACCATCAAAGTCACTTAACAGGAAATGAAAGTGTGAAGACAGTTATTTTGTTCTCGAACATAAATCCTTTCAGTCCATTTCAGCGGTCAAGTTTCAAGGATCCGACCGGAAGTGACGCGGCGACAGGTGGGGGAAATGGCGCACGTTTCCGGTGTGAGCAATGTCCAGTGCGCACGAGTGGAGAGTGGCGATTATAACGAGGTGAGTATTGAGTGCTTGAGAGTATGCTTGAGAGGGAGATTGAAGGGGTATTCAAATTTGTTTTATTGAAAAGGGAAAAGTGGAAGGGAAAACCCTTAGAACCGAAGTTTAAGGATAAGGTACAAAATTCACTTGAAAGTTTAAAGGTAGCAAGAAATCAAAATATGTTTTTGTTAGGAATTTCAGAAACAGAAACCCTAGGTTATGGCGCCATTTTGGAGAGGCCTGTATCCAGCAGTGGACTGCGATAGGCTGAGTTGATACTCTTAGCTATTGCCACTTCAGCCCATCAATACCTTCATTTAGTAAAGCGTCTATTAAAGCAAGCATCATGCCATTCGCACATAAGCTGTTTGCTGCCCAGCCTAGCTTGCGCCTTCCTCGTATGCAAAAGAAAACTGTCTACTTCTTTCCGAGATACTGCACCGGAATCGGGTAGTCATTTGGCATTCGCCTCGATGCGCGTCCGATCGCATGGAATCGCTCGATCAGGTGTGAAAATGAAAATAGTTCGCTTCAAATACTTGCAATTGGGAGGGAATCGGTAATACTACGATGTTGTTTGAATGTAAAAGAGTAGGTTATTTTCAGCAGGATGGTTTTTATTTGTTATTTAAAGTAGGGGGGAAAAGAAAATTGTTTTGTAATTGGAGAATAATGTGATGAGGTGCATAAAATTCAGGGATTTTTCTTCTTTTGTATTCTTCTCATTACAAAACGTATTCTTCGCTTACGCTAAGTGGATTAATTAACTAAGTCCCTTCAATTCCTTATTGATTACAAACACACATTAGATATTGAATATTTAAAATTAAAAGGAAATAGTGCCAAGAAAATATATTCAACGTCTCGTGTACCTGCAAATAATCCAAGAGCAGTCTAACAGGGCAATAACTTAAACAAGCTAGAACAATATCTCTAAAACGATCAGAAAAAACGCTGCTGTATCTAAATTGAAAACACGTGTGTTAGGGTCATAAATAAGGCGCGCGACACACGGTCGTCTAGACGCTTAATCTAAAGTACCTGACTCATGCTCGGTCCAGTTTCACCCTTGTATGACTTTAAGATGTTACAGGGATGTAGGAAGAGGGTGCATCTCATGAACATTGTTTGTTTTAAATTTGTAGCTTAACAAATGACAGAATAAACTTTAACGTGTGCCATTGTTTCAAGAAAACCGGAGCTAGTGATCACGTGTTACTACTACGTGAAAGTGACACTTCTGTGCCTTCGGGAACTGGTCGAAAATGGAAGGGAAGAAAATGGTAAAATTTTGTCCAGTTTCTTTTAAATACTTCCTCACTTATTAACTCTTACTAACAAGAGGTACTATCATACTCAAGTGTCACTGGTATAATTTTTCTGCTCAGCATTTCTCCGTTCACTATTCAAAACTTATTAAATGGGAATCTACGCCGTTAACCGTTTTGGCGTCTTCAGTGATCTTCAGTGGGCATCACCAGTTCCCGAATGGACAGAAGTGTTACTATCACGCAGTAGTAACACGTGATCACTAGCTTCTGTTTCCCCAGGGCTTCTTGTGACCAAAGGCACACGACACAGTTTATTTAGATACTTGACAGGGGAGAATGGAAGAAGAAAACGGGTTGCGCCGTCCGCAAGTAATATGTATTATTGTTATATATACAATGACACGAATATTTACTTTGTTAAGTATATATTGTTTTAATTAAGTATTGTAAATGTGAAGACTATGTGGGTTATTGTTTTTACTCAGTTAGTTTTCATCATTGTCTGGCAGTTTGAGTAATTTATGCGGCCTACCCAAATGTCCTTTCTTTGGTATTGTTCGTTGAATCGTTGAGCTCCTTAAGTTCAGAGTTGAGCTGCACGACTACTGACAAATGCATGCACTGACTGGACAAGTCCCCTCAATCTGTGTGATTCTTTCATCAAAAGATCATTTCAGGCACCAATCTACATAGTCTTCACATGATCTGACCAAGGTTATGTCTGGACTTTAAAAGAGACTGTGACCTCTGAGTTTGTTTCGGCCTTTCTTCTCAGAGTAGTCAGATACGTAACGCCGACCACATATAGGGTTTTTTTAAATATGATTGACGTGTAAAAGTGTTTGTACAAACCTACTTACAGAAAATAAATCAGGAAGATGATGAGTTAGAGTAAAAAATCCATAATGGATACTGTTGATGAAAAAGTCTCGAACTTAAATATACTATCCTCTAAAAATATTTGGTTTTTAGACCAGCAGTGCTCTTTTGTAACCATCTCACCGTGAAATCTTAGATGAAGTGAGCGTGGAGTGAACTGTCAGTGAGGGATTGACACTATTAACAACTCACCTCACGCTCACTTCAACTACGTTTACATGGTGAGATATTTTCAGAATAGATCGGCTGGAATACATATAAATGCGGTATCTACTTCACCATACATCTAGGCGCGTAGAAAATGTGTAATGGGAGGGCGGGCTGTGGCTCACCTCACTCACCTTACACTCACCTCGGCTGAATCAATGTGTTGCTCTCTTGCACCCTACGCTCGCCATCCGATACGCTTTTGTTTTAGGTTACTTTCTTTATTTATTGTTACTTTGTAGGAGTAGGATGTTGTTTGAAAGTTGCAGTTTTGTTAGCATAGTGATTTAGTTAACTATGAACGGTAGCGGTTTTCTATGGTGATATGATTGCGACAAAAAGTGCTGATTGACTTGTAAATATTATTCAATTGTGTGTAGAACTGGATGTAAAATAACAGAAAGAGAGATGAAGAAATCTATGTCCGAGATTTTTCCCAGCAATTGATCAGTAGGTAAAGGCTAAACTAGAGAAATAAAAGCCTTGTAATATTTTGTGATTTTGTAACTAAGCCAGTTACAAAGTCACAATATTACAAGGCTGATCAACTACCTGGTTAAGACTGGTAACCAATATTACCAGAGTTCCTACTTTTGCAGGGATAACATTGATATTTCAGTTAAAAACTAAAATCCTAAACTACCTATTGAAGTACGGTACGATATTTAGTTACTAAAATCAAATTAAACCCCTATCTAAAAACACCTACCTACAGAACTACAAGATTTCGCCTCTAGGATCTAATTACAAACATAATAAATGAGAAGGAATCTTTAAAAGCTGAGACCCTTAATCCCTGTCCAAACCAAGTTCACTTAAAATTTTTAAAGAAAAAGTGCTCGAAAACTTTTTCAGTTAGTGAGATTTTTTCGTCAGTTTGAAAGGCGAGCAATTAATTTTTAAATGCTTTCAAAGAGTACGATGGTACACGTTTTTACGATTTTAGGGGAATTTAGAACAGGTTGTCGAGTTTCATTGACTGAATGTGCGAAACGACAGGTGTTTCATTGTTTTATGTAGTAAAGTTTTATCGCTACGATGATTGCATTTCTAATTAAGAACTCGAGGATTATTCGCCTGTACCTAATGACTGATTTACATTTGCATGAGTTAAGTAACGAGTTAAGATCATGTAGCAAGAGTCGTGTCCAAAAATCAGAACAAAAGTATCAGTTTTTCATTGTGAAGTGTGACTCAGCCTTAAGCCTGATTTACAGGGTCCGACTAAGTTGCCTATATAATAATAAATCTTTCTTTATTCGTGAATATGAGACAACCATACACAGTAACTTAATAGTAACACAAGATAGCCAAAAATCGTTTAAAGTTATTTTAACAATACAACTTATGCAGGTGACCTTGTTGGAGAATGTAAAATGGTGAAATAAAATAATGGATTGGTTGTCTTTGGACTGATTCGAACTATCCCCTCGTACTAGTATAAAACTGTATCACGAGCGGATAGTCTTCCTCAACCTAAGAATAACGGATTCCCACAAGGTTCCAGTTACGAGTCACAATAGTTTAGCATTATTTACATACAGTATGGTTAAAAATCAGTATATTTACAATTATATTATTGGGGAAAAAGTCTTTTCGCATTATAGTATGTATGAACTTGTAATAAAATCTCTTTGGCTATACTAATTGTATCGGGCTGGTTTTGGTATCATTGAAAGTTTAAATTTTAAAGAACGTATTGTCTAATTCAAATTAGGAAAATGTGTGATTTTCATTTGTTTTTCGTACTGTCAAGATGAGTGAATCTAATGAAGAAATTCAATACATTTTAAAATTTTACTAAAACAAACAGGCCAAGTACGTGTCGGACCACGCACAATGAAGGGTTCCGTAATTAGGATGAATTCATCCCAAAAACAAACTTAACATTGTAGTTGAAAAACATGCTCTCCCATACATCTATATATGTTACGGTCAATTCTTCAACTGTAAATTTAAGTTGGTCGACGATTACTCGTTAACTTGTAAACCCTACTTAGCTGTGATAGTTTTCCTTTTAATTTCATTATATATACTACTGCCATGAATTTTTTCACATAACCAAAACCAACCATTTAGCTGGCAGGGGGGGGGGACACTTGACACTAACAAAAAATAGCACTTTAAAGCTTAATATTACGCAAACGGATCTCAGAATTGAAAAGTGTTTTTCACAGATCTACAATATTTTTGAACGGCCTATCCAACGATACCCCACACCATGTATTAGATGAGAAAAAAAAATATCATCCCCGTTTTACGTGCAAGGGAGGTACCCTAAAAAAAATGTTTTTCATGGTTTTATTTCACGATTTTTTTGGCGTGATTAATATGTACACCCATGCCAAATTACAGCTTTCTAGGACTAAGCGTCTCCGAGCTAAGCCGGGGACAGACGGACGGACGGACAGACAGACAGACAGACAGACAGACAGACAGACAGATAGACAGACAGACAGACAGACAGACGGACATGGCGAAACTATAAGGGTTCCTTGTTTACTACGGAACCCTAAAAAAGGTAAAAATGCAAGCCGCGAATAAAAGGTAAAAATTGCGATGTTTATGGACCTAGTGCAGTGTCTGTGAGAGTAGCACAAATTTGGTTTAAGCGTTTTCAATCCGGAAATTTTGATGTCAAAGATGCACGTCGCTCTGGTCGGCCTATTACGGATAAAATGGATGCCATTTTTGAAAAAGTGGAGCAAGATCGGCATATCAGTAGTTACGACGTAGCTGAAGAACTGGGAATTGACCACAAAACAGTTGTGGTACATTTGAAAAAAACTGGGTACACAAAAAAAGCTCGATATTTGGGTACCTCACGAGCTCACTGAAAGAAACCTAATGAACCGTGTACTCATTTGTGATTCTTTATTACGACGTAATGAAACCGAACCATTTTTGAAGAAGCTGATAACTGGTGATGAAAAGTGGATCACGTACGACAAGGACGACGTGCGAAAAAGGCTTCACAGACTGTGGTGAAACCCGGGTTAACTCGCAACAAAGTGATGCTGTATGTGTGGTGGGATTGGAAGGGTATTATTCATTATGAGCTGTTACCACCAGGCAGGACCATCGATTCTGAACTCTACTGCGAACAACTGATGAGATTAAAGCAAGAAGTTGAGAGAAAGCGGCTGGAATTAATCAACAGAAGGGGTTCTTCATCATGATAACGCTAGACCTCACACATTTTTAGACACTCAGCAAAAATTAAGAGAGTTTGGCTGGGAGGTGTTAATGCATCCGCCATATAGTCCTGACCTTGCACCTTCAGATTTCAGCCTGTTTCGGTCTCTTCAGAATTCTTTAGGCAGTGTCAGGTTAACATCACGAGAGGACTGCCAAAATCACTTGTCGCGGTATTTTGATCAGAAGTCCCAAAATTTCTATAGCAATGAGATCATGTCCCTACCTACAAGATGGCAAAAAGTTATCGAACAAAATGGTACCTACATACTTTAGTTAAATGTAAATAAACTATATTAAATAATGTTTTGAATTTTCTTAAAAAATGCGAAGAAACTTTTTCCCCAACCTATTATTAATTAAGTTACATGATTGGAATTGTCTGTGTTGTTTTGTGTTTAGGTATTAGTATAGTGTAGGAACTATGGCATATCATAAATTCAAGCAACAATAAAAGTTGCACAAATCTAAGCGGAGTTTAGACGATGTACCTAAGTAATTTGTTGCTTCAATTTTATTGTAGGTAAGCCACAGCCAAGACACTTACATCGAGTAAATGGGGCTTTAATGCCTTTTTATTTTCCAAGTAGTACATTAAAGTAAATTGCACTAAGTTGACATTTACCACTTGGAACCAATCACCAGAAAAATCAACCGTCCTCTGCCTCCCTCTTTTCAAAACTCTAGCGTGAAGTTAACATTAAGTTCACAGAAAATCCATTACCCTTTTAAACAGCTACATTAAAATAATCGCTCGCTACGAATCAGCGCACACTAACGCGCGAATATTTCACGTACAGCTCACCTACTTGCATCATTACTGTTTGTAATAAGTACGCCTAAAAATATGCGCACCTATTACAATGGCAGTTATCGTCGCCCGTTGCTCGCGGCGAAACGCGTGTGTGGTGTAGGCGAGCGACTTTTTAACCTGCCTGCGCTAGAATGGAAAATTCTGTTAAATTATTGACATAATGCAACGAAGGGGCAGATAAGGGAGCCTAAAATGGACGCTTTGGCAGAATCATAATATGATCTGCATACAATTCATATATCCCGCAATTCATCTGTTGGACAGCTGCTATTTGACATTAGACTTCAATACAGCAATTCGTAATTTGTGGACCATTTTACGAAACTCCATACAAAACTGTCAAACAGATGACTCTTCCAAAGCGTCCAGTTTAGGCCCCAAGGTCTTGTAAACACACTGCCGAAACTGCTTCATACAGCAGTTTTGACTGAAACTTGACCATAAAATACGACTACGAAACATTTGTTTTTGTAGTCGTAGTTTACGATATACGTCACCGAGGCTTGATAAAGTCAATGTGACAGTGGGATTAAGTCCCAGTTTAAGTTACTAAAATATGTAGAAGGAACATAAAATTGCATCATATTTTTTAAAATTTAATTACCCTTTTTTTAAAAGCACTTGTAAATAGTTATTAGAACAACAGATACTAGACTTACTAACAGTGACTAACATACCATGCGACAAAAAGTCGCAAGTTTGCTCGGTGGGGCGCGCGAGCTCAGATTGTATTATTTATTGTGCAGGTAGTTTGGCCGGCCGCCAGCAGATAGCGCGCGCAAGATTTTTAAACAAACCGCCATGTTGTATTTTAGGACGCTATAATTTTTAAAACATGAATCACAAAAAAGGTGGAAAATTTTCACGTACATTCCTGCGCTTCCACCGTGAAAGAAATAATGTTTCACATTTTTGTTGTTACTGCGCAGATAAAATAAAAAGGTATTTTTTGTTGCCAATTTTTATGGAATAATAAATTACAGTACATTCGGGAACTTTAAGCTTACCTACCGTAGCCGCAATAAATAACTAAGAGGCATTTGTTGTGGTTAGTCTAAAACACTGGTTCACATTAAGTAAACCCACTAATATCAATTCGTTAACTGTACCTATACAGGTTGTTAAAGTAACTGCGTGCCATAGCTTAAGGGTAGATTCAGTATCGATAAAGGAACCCAGAAAAAAAAACAGAAATGAAAACACAAGAAAAATATTTCAAGATCAACCTAATTTAGTACCTACTAACTTAAAATAGCAATCGTTTAGAATTAAAATTATTTTATTTGACGGTCCTAACCCCGTTAAAGTTCGAAGAGACTTATTTTTATTTAATTTTTGTTGGGAATGCTTAACCTCTGGCCAAGGTAAAAGCCAGCCCTTGAGTCACGGGAAGTGTCAACCAGCCGTTTGGAGATATCTTTGAACAAATCATGAGCACTCGGACCCCACGGCCCGAGGGTTTCAACCCCAAACGGCTCGAAAATATAGTTACCGATAAGGTTATTATACTTTCGCCGCTTGAGATTTTCCGCAGACGCAGCAGCAGCGCCAGCACAGCACGCGGAGTCAGGAAGATGGGATGGCGCAAGAGTATCGACACACGTCGCGTCCCACACTAAAGGCCTACCCACCTTCCATGGAAATAAAGACATGCCGTCCGGTCTCTTGCCATCGTCACGTGCCAAGCCATTAGGTTCTAATACAGCTGGAACGCCGACGGTGACAAGAGCTCGTCGGATAATGTCATTAATATTCGCGTGCCGCGCTAAGCGACCTGCACTACGGCTGCAAGACAGGCCGTGGTGTCCGAGGCTGTTGACAACTTCGCCACAGTGACAGCGATGAGGGGGTGCGCCAAAGTTCACCTAAATTTTCAACTCCGATAATTGGAAATCCGAAAATGTTCTTCCTAACATTTTTTATCCTAACAATCACAATTCCTAACTACTCTGTCTCTAATGTTCATAATTCCGAAGCATTTAACTTCATAATGTCAGTAGCAATAAACATCTAATAGACTTTTATTTGTTTTCCTATATTTTCTCAACATAACCATCTTTTACAATATTATTCAAAGTCATATTTTAATTTTATTTATAGCGGTGTGTACCTGCAAAGATATCCATAGGTTAGGTTAGGTTAGAACTGTGACCAACTACGCGCGAGCCGAGCGAGCGCTACCTCGAAATTGGTCGCGAAATTTTTATAAGTATTTTTTTATAGTGCCCCCAAGACGACATTCTGACCTGAATTTCATTCATTTAAGACAAAAATCTGTGAAACGACCTTAAATCATTCATTCATAAAAAACAGTAGGAGTTTAAATATATTTACATTAATGATATTATTAATTACAATTTTCAAATGAAAACTTTAGGATGAAAAATTTTAGGAAGAGTGATCATTCGGATTACAAATCGTTAGGAAGAACAATTTCGGGTAAAGAACTTTAGTTGAGCCAATATGGACCCGCGATGAGGAGAACAACAAGGAGCTCCTAGTCGGAGGGAAGCAGCGAGGCGGAAAGTAGTGTCGTCGAACAACGTACCTATGTTCGACGATGGTAGTGCATGAAGCCACAGACCCGACTCCCATTTACCCACAGCCAGCAAGCGCGCACGCTCCGCAGTAGTAGCAGACGTGTCAAGTAAATTATTCTGTACTACTCTGCAGAGCTGCTCATCCCACCGTCTCTGGGAAGATGGATTGTCGGGTGGATCTGAGTTCGGGCAAGCGAGTCTCCAGGCAACCATAGCCTCGGAGAACCACGGCAAATCAAAATCAATCAGTGTGGGGGCTAGGATTTTCCTGATTAATTTCTCAGTGCCGTGGACCGAGGATATGAAAGCCGGTAAACTAATACTTGAAATTTTGCGGATTTTTGTTTCATATTTTTTTTTTTCCTGATTTCGTTTATCGATTCTGAACCCACCCCTAAGCTATGGCACGAAGTTACTTTAACACCCTGTATATTGGACAGTTTGATCCTGACCCTATCAATCGGAGCAAAATGGTTTATTAACGTTGCTTATAGTTACGTAATGAATAAACGTATAATAAACGTCTCTTAACTGCGTCTGTTTCTGCCTACCCCCATGGGAAGAAGGCGTGAGTTTATGTATGTATGTATGTAACTTTAAGAAACGTTTATAAATAAACCCCGTCGAGTCTAGTTATCAACCTAAAAACCGTTAAATAACAAATCGTTTACAGCAGTAAGAACTAAACTCACTTAGCTTGAGCCGAAACGAAGAATAAGAAACCTGTAGAAGAATTCAACCAAGTTTTTTGCCCTAAATACTACAAAAGCTAGCTCCTAAACACTCCAGAATGTGTTACAAACTGTTGTTATCCCTGCACTGTGCTAAGTGTACCTGTGAAGACCTGTTTACGCTGCAAGTACCTGAACGTAAAAGTTAACCGGCGCCGCGCCATTACCTCCCTCGTTTACCCGACTATTGTTGTGTCAGGACCGCGTTATACAGTGTTGCAATTCAGTTTGTATGTAAACTGCTGGGGGTTAGAGTTGGTTAGTGGACATAAAGGTTAGTTTAGCGTGTTAGTGGAATACCAGAGTAAAGTTTTCGTAGAATTTTTTGAGTTCATTTCTTGTGTGCAGTGAATTTAAACATCCCGTCAGAAGGGTTTCCTAAAGAGTTGATCAACAATAATGGCGGAAGTAAAATTAAATGTGGAATTAATATTCATTTGTTTTTACTCATGTCATACAGTTGTTTTTTTTTTTTCGAAAAGCAGATTCTCGTAATATTTTTTTATTTATTCACTAGCTTCTGCCCGTGACTTTGGCTGCGTGGACTTCAGAATTGGGTCCAGAGAGAAATGAGAAATGAAAAATACAGATAGACACACGCGTTGCTACAGTTCACTAGATCCTTTGAGGAGAATTTTTTTTAAGTAATACATTGTTTTCATATAACTGTATTGGTTTACGCAGCACACGCCTAAAGCTCTCAGTCGGCATGATTTTTTCCGACATCATCAACGATCATCGTCATATTTCAGCTAATTTACACAAAACTGTAATGAATTATACACTTCAATCTTCCTCATGAATTACTCTCTCTCGTCTGTTGGTGCAAACCGAATGAAAATTTGATCGGTAGTTTTTGAGTATATCACGTTCAGACAGATAGACGCGGCGGGGAGGACTTTGTTTTATAATAGGTAGTGATACAAAGGTCCCTAGACTTGGTGTAGTGTGTTTGTTGTAGTGTTGTTGTGTAGTAAATTAAGTAGAAAATTTTGAATTTTAATTTTAGTCTATAGTATTTTATTTTATAATTATCGTTATTTTTGATTAAGTTTTACTGTTTTTTAGAGTTCACTATGGACGTTCGAATTTTTAATGTATTTTTATGTAACCAAGTTTGGAAGGCGCTGGTGTCTGTGATACAATGATTCTTCATTAGTACAGACACCAACGATACACTTTTTTCTGTAATGTTAATTTTTTACTTGAAAATTTGTTTTTTGTGAACCTTATTACGTTTCTTCTGAAATAAAAAAATATGATTATAATTATATAATTTCTACCAGTCAACCATAAACTGAAAACATAAAAAAAAAACATAAAATGATGTATGTAATTCGTGTAAAACATACTCAGTATTGAGAATAACTAATTCTAATTGTCAGCAGGTAAAAGAAAAACCTTTAATTTTCTTTTCACGTTGAGGCATACAGTCATCCACGGGCAGACAAGCCTACAAGGGCCAATAAAGACACGGGAGGGCGCGTTAAGCCAGTCATCTTGTTTTTGTAAACAACCCCGAGTCGCTACGCCGTAGCCGGGGGTGCGCTACAATGCTACGGGCTACGCGCTACGGGCTACGGCGTAGCTATTCAAGGCGGAGTTGAAAAGTTTCTAGTGTAATTATAGTGTAGCCTTATTTTGTTATTCGAGATATAAGGTTGAATGGGTATGTGGGGAGACTAGCTGTGGTGTGGATGAGGAAAATCATGTGAATATTATTTCGTTGGATTTTTACAAGCTTGTCTGTTTTGGAAGAAAAACTGTTCATAATGTTTAAGTAATTAAGGTAATCATCATCATCATTTCAGCAGAAAGACGTCCACTGCTGGACATAGGCCTCCTCCAAATAGGGGGGGGGGGATTTGCCATGATCGCCACGCTTGGCAGGTGGGTTGGCGATCGCAGTATGGTTTTAAAAATGCATAGAGAACGCTGCTGCCCATTCTCTAGTAAGTCCTTTAGCCGCCTTTTACGATACCCACGGGAAGAAATGGGATGGAGCTATTCTTTACGTCCGGCACCAAACGGAACCGGAAAGTAATTAAGGTATAAAAGTATAATTACTCTATGCATTCTTTCATTACTTACGAGAGAGTTGATTAACTAAGCAAGACCGTAAAACACAACAAAATGTAAATAAAATAATAAAGTATCTACGAAAGTACTTATTTTCATTATAACCATGTTCAATAAAACCTCCCCACGTCCCCACTAACTACATATAAATAAATAAAAAACTACCGTCAAATTGTCAACAAAATAAATTTAATAGAAAACTATGTAAAGCTCATCGGAGCATAAGACAATAAAGCCGGTCGGCCAGTGGCAGCGTTATTTTTCCGTCGTTAATTATTGCCAGTTAACAAGGTGTTGTCTCTTCGCTTATTTATTGCTTTGTGAGCGGTGAGCGTGGAAGTAGGGGGATGGCACAGTACGTGATATGAGCGATGCGAAGCTGCGGATAAAGTATCGCTTGTCTTGTCGATATCTGTAAATATTATAAATTAAAGTCACCGTGTGACCGCGTTGTTCTTCTAAACTTAATAATAATATACAATATTTTAAAAAAAAAGGTGACAACATTGTTACAGACATTACATTTCCCTAAACAACATACAGAAGTAGTGTCTTTAACATGGCTCTCCTGGCTCCCAAACTGGGTTTACTTCTACCTGTGACTTGGGAGTCAGTGTTCCTCCATTATCAAAATCATTACTTATTAAGTCATTGGTTATTAAAAAAAGAAAATTGGAAAAAGCAAACTAAGTGACCTTTTTTTAGATAATCAACTAAAAAAACTATTAATCTACAGTGTGTATAGTACATTAATATTATACTTTACATATTATAATAGAGAAATCTCGATGTGTTATCAAGTTCGCTCGTGAATGAAATACTTACAATTAAATATTCTTTGTTTGAAAACGGCAAAGAAGAGGTTGTTGAACAGGCAGACATGAATAATGTTGTTATAGTTACATACATTACATAGAAATTTGCTTGTATTCCCTGAACGGGTAGAAAGGGAAGGGCAGAGTACCAACACCAGTATTTTTGCGAGTTTCAGTTGGTTTTGATTCTGATTATTTTCATAATACGATCATGTTAATTTTTTTACAGCTTGATATAACACCCAAAGCCTACACCTACTGAAGATGATGAAATGCTAACTAATATTATAAATGTGAAAGTAAGTTTGTTTGTTTGTTACCTTTTCACGCCTAAACCACTGAACCGATCATCCTGAAATTTTGCATATACGTGGTCAAGTGTACAGAAACGGACATAGGGTACCTTTCATTACGATAAAAAGTACTGTTCCCGAGGAAAACAGCAATAACGTTCTTATGATAATAGATGGCGCTACGTGTCTTTCGAATTAAGATTGAATTATATTATTACAAGCAGAGCACAACTCGAATTGATTATCAAATTCTAAATTAACGCGAGCGAAGCCGCGGGCAAAAGCTTAATAAAGAGTATTCTATTCTATTTTATAGCTTCATATATATAGCATGGCATTGGTTGTTGCACAAGCTCTAAGCAATGTTTCAGCCAGGCTCGTTAGTCAGCCACCTCGCGAAGAATTAACTGCTGTATTTTGACACTTATTACTAACACTACACACGGCTCTTTTTATTTTGTTTCTTTCTAGATTTATGCTAAGTGCTCGGGTAGCGGACTTCTTGGCTAGTTTAGATTAATGTTCATTTTGGTCACAGTTTGTGTGCACGCAATTTCTTTGTGAACGAGGTAAGTCGTGTGCTAAGTTATAATATTTGAAAAACTACTTACTTTTGCTTCATATCGCGCTAAACTAAATGCCAAAATTTGTTGTTAACTCTACATACCTACCATACAACAGTATTTTTGTATGAACTCGCTAACAAAACTGAGGTCCTGTTTAAAATGGAGATATATGCCAGTGACCTTGAGTGGTTAGCTTGCGTGTTCTGTACTGAGCTCACGCAAAGCGTCGTACGTTCAGCCAGTAATAGGACTCGCCCATCAAGGAGCGTTGTCCCCAATTTGACGCATTATTAATTTATTATACACAAAACAAAAGGTATTTTAATAAAACGCGTATATTAAAAGATCAATAATTAAATTATCTTTAAATTGGTGTAGGTTTCAGAAAAATACTCTTGGTAGATTTTGCGCCATTCTCAGTTTTTTATCCGCATTAGACATAACTTTACAAATTAATTTCACTATGTAATATAAACATAATCCAAAATATTCACATATAAAATTATTGAGAAAATGCTCTAATTTAACATATATTTTTTTCAAATCATTGACACTACTCGTTTTGACGTGATCTTCAGTATAAAATCATTAGATGTCGGTTATCGTCGCCTTAACAGTGTCCGAATAGGCACTATCCACGATATCAATTAGAAGGTGGATCCGAATTGTGTATGAAACTATCAGATAATTTAATTGCAGCTTGTCCAGTTGTGGAACATCTAAAACAGGCCATAAATTCACTATTTATAACATAGAAATATGAACAAACTAATAATTTTCTCCACAACAGCTGACCAATAACATTATTTATCAAAAACTATGCCTCAGCCATCAGCCGCACACAATAGGAGGCGATGGTGTTTTTTTCCCATAAATTCATAAGTTTTATAGCCGCGGCCTGACCCTCCATCATCGGTGACTTAGGGTTGTTATGGTGTGTTTATGGGTTAGAGGATAGGCAGGGGGACAGGTGGGTGGTGTACACTTATTGGATGATTTTTTAGATAGGTGATGTTTTTTTGATGGATGTGAAGATGGGACTTTTGATATTGTTTATCTCAGGGTTATTACTTTCAGAGATTGTCAGATGTAACAGATGTCCGGAATTTTTAGGTACCTGCAAATGGTAGAAAACATGTCACTTTAAGAAGCAAGCTTCAGCAGTTTCACCAAAATGAGGTGGGCGTAATTTTTTTTATCTCTTTGATGTAATTTTGCTCTCGTTTACATAAACAATAGTTCACATTTATAAAATATTGTGGAGTACCTACATAACATGCCTGAATATTATGCCACGTTCATTCTAGAACAGCGACGCGTTATAAAGGTGCTCACACCGTAATTGTTAACATTATCCAACAAACCCTCAATATGTGCAAATAATCCAGTCTAGCCGTCCTCGCCACTTTTTACCGCGCATGCAAAGTTGCGAATCTAATAACACTCCACGTGGCGTCGCAAAAACTGTCGGACACCGCTGCCACTCGCGACACCCGACACCAAACACCCGACACTCGGGTATCGGTGAAACTTTCCACCTATGAGCGGAAAGTTGGGGCGAACTAGGTAACAGTGTAAAAACTGTTCAGAGGGGAATATGGGTATCGATATTGTGATTTTAAGTTGCGCTGTTTCCTGAGGTTATATGATATTTTGTGAACATTGAAATATGGTTAAGCTTAGCAATTATAAAATGTAGACTCAATCAACCCATTCGTCCATACGAGTACAATGTATTATTGAAACAGTACATTAGAGAATGATGTTTCGCAAATACATATAATACTTATAATCTCAGTCTATTCAAAATGAAAAAAATATCTACTCTGCGCGCAGCAATCTTAATTTCATGTAAGACACACTATGACAAATAGTTATAAATAAAAACACATTACTAAAAACTTAAAATGCACTTAATGTATACATAGATTGTAATCATACTACATAGATACTTGACCGACATTCGCACATCACATTACAACCACATTACATGACATTACAACGTTCAACTAGCTAACACATTATGATAACGATTGTAAAATAATACGAAATGTATCTAGGTGATTACAATTTAATTCGTAGTTATTATTTATGAATATTTACGATAAATACCAACACGCAACGAGGGACCGTGAACTGGTGACCTCAAGGTGATGTTTATTGTTTATTAAGGTCACATTGTTGTAAAGGTGACGAAAGGAATGTCAGGAAGATGGGCGGTGTCATCCTTTTGTATGAAGAAGGCTGGTTTTAGGAACTTATCGTAGGTAGCTGCTGGACATAGGGCTTTACCAATTCATATTTCGTCACGATAACCGATTCTTAGTCTTTTGCAACAGTCTGTACCCACCGCCTTCGTCAGGTAGTTGATTCAGAGAGGATTGAACAAAAAGGATAATTATGCATTCAAATGAATGGTATTTAAGTTATTTATATTATACTAGCTTTTGCCCGCGGCTTCGCTCGCGTTAATTTAGAATTTGACAATCAATTGGGGTTGTACACTGCTTGTTGTTTGGCAGAAAAAAACTCTTAACACACTATTAAAGTTTCTATAATAATATAATTCAATCATAATTGGAAAGACACGTAGCGCCATCTATTATCATAAGAACGTTATAGTGGTTTTCCTCGAGAACAGTACTTTTTTCGGGATGAAAGATACCATATGTCCGTTTCTGTACACCTGACAACATAAATACAACATTTCTGGATGATCGGTTCAGTGGTTTAGGCGTGAAAAGGTAACAAACGAACAAACAAACTTACTTTCACATTTATAATATTAGTTAGGATTATTCAGTGCCGTGATAACCACACGAGGTTGAGTGACGCAGAGGATGAGCGATTACCTTCTGCGCTACGGACCGCTAGTTATATTACCAAACGAATGTGTTCATAAGGTGTTTATGACGTGTAAATATTTGTATTTGTTTGGGCCACAACACAACTAGTTGTCCCCAGTCTCGGTGTTTGTGCCATTTGTGTTTGAAAACCTTCTGTCTCTATAGCAGCAGGGTGTGGATGTGGAGCTGCGGCGCAAACTATGTCCCACCTCTTATCCTGCCTTCTGTGTCCCAAAAAATGAAGCCATAGCGACCTCTGCGTTGCCAGGGATGATGCCCACAAAATCTAATTCACTGTCGTGTCACCGGCACGAAGAAGAAGATTCTATTTTAACTTACAAAATTAATGTCAACTCACTAAGTACTATGTCTGCCTACCCCTCAAGGTAAACACAGCACTTCCTCTCACACAATTACACGTATTAGCATCGTTAGGTGTGTAACGGTGACAATCAGCGGCTGCTCTTTGATGTCCTGACGCGTGCCGCGCACAAAGTGTGCCGCATCCCTTTGTAGTTGATGTCTTAAGGGTACAGGGTACCAGTTACTGTGCTTGTCTCTTTGTAGAGATAATGATATGGAAGTGTTTGATATTTGGGTAAATGATTGGGTGTATCATAATCCCAAATAGTTACCACCTACGAACACTACTTCTCTTTTTGAATTTGACAAGTAAATACGGTCACGCATACTACGTCAATTTTCCGTGATACAGCCATTTCATACAACTTTAAAATAATTGTTGTTAGTCAGTTTGATAAGCAATTAATTTCCCTGACTTTACTTAACTGTTGTCACGAATGACAACCTGATTTCACACAACGTTTGAAAAAGGTACATTTTCTTATATTTTTGTAGGTATTTATAAGCCCAAGGCAAAGTAGCTTTTATGGAAATGCAGTTATTAGGTTCACCTGATCCAAACGGAATGTCGACTCATCACTGTATAATCTCAATCAATAAACGTTAGCAAATTATAAAAATAATTCCCACCCTATAAGCAATATATCAAATCCAATAGGTCATACTCTAGCTGACGTCAGATCTAGGCATTCTGTACATCTGACATAATCAGGTCATTCCTTTCGAACAAAGGATGAAACGTGAGCGTTGTTTGTGTGTGAAGGTCATGGTCAGAGTATCTGCAGACAGATACACATGCACATATTGCACATGTCCTGATGGAACAGATAACAGGAATATGTCAAGGGTAAGACTATTATCAATATCGGAATAGTGAACAGAGTTATTAAATATGAGTATTGTTTTGGTTTTTGTAGGTAGATAAGACGTACAATGCAACATATATATATGCATATGCATATGATGCAACTGAGCAACTTTTAGTATCTTAAATAAACTCTCATGCTAGCATCCTCTCTTAATAGACTAATTGAAAATCTTATCATTACATACAAACTTTTGAGTGAATTTTTCTTTTGTAATTGTTAATTTTACTATAAGACTTCCTTAAAGCTGTGTGTCTGGAACAAATGTCTTCCATGTATGTTGTATGGGGCGTTGATAGCTGCGCCACAGTATTTTAATTTTGCAGCTATCTTCGCGTCTGTTGTTAAGTTATACCTAAATAGTTTCTAATAAATAAATACTTACATTCGGCGCTCTCATAGTCGTAAGTAATGGGGCGCTCTAACCGCTCTATTTTAAATAACTCAAAAACATTGACAAACAAGGATCTCCGAATGACCTGTATCAACTGGACCTGATAAAGTAAGCTTCAAACAAACATGCTGGAACACCGATCTTCGACAATAATAGTGAACTTATCATAGGTCACACACTAGACAAATAGATGGGCGTGCAACAATCACCGTGGTATTCAGATTCCTCGTCAAGTAAAATAATGGCGTCGTGAGTGGCGGCGGGTCGTGGGATGTAACCCACCGGACTGCTGGCATTGCAGGGCTGGGAGAACACGGATTACACACATGCTCGTCAATACAAGCCTACTTAATTTTCTCTTTTTAGGGTTCCGTACCTCAAAAGGAAAAAAGGAACCCATATAGGATCACTCGTGTGTCTGTCTGTCTGTCCGTCTGTCACACCTGATTTGCCAGAGCAAATCAGGTAATCAGGAAATCTACTGGACCGATTAAGTTGAAATTTGGTACACATATGAACTTGTGTGACCCAAACACGGACGTGTTACGTAAATAAATTATTTTTGAATATGGAGGGCACTTTTGTGGGGCAAATTAGAAAATTAAAAAAAAAAGTTTTGCTGACTGTACCGTGTCACATATAAAATGAAAGGGCTTGCTTTAAGGATTTTACATATTATGTTTTCTTTATAATTTTAAAATACATAATTTTGAAATTATTTAAGAAAATAAACGAAAATTTACCATCCCTCCCCCCCCCCCCCCTATCTCCGAAACTACTGAGCCTAAGTTCTTTACTTATAGATTACAGTAAAACCTATAAGAAGTCTGTGATCTTAAAATAACATGGTAAATCCACGGAGTAATACTCCGTGTAAATCACTCAATATTGTGCGTACAATCTTAAATTTGCAGTTGGAATGTATGGGGATCATGTTTTTCAACTACAATGTCAATTTTGTTTGGATAAATTCATCCCAACTACGGAACCCTTCATTGTGCGTGGTCCGACACGCACTTGGCCGGTTTTTTTTTTTTGCTCTCTGTACTCGCTTAACAGCTTAAATATCATCAGGACTGTGCTGGAATATAGCAGGTCGTCGTGGACGTGGTACGACAGCGGCTCCCCTGACATTATCTCTTTTTAGAAGACAGTCACCATGCAACCATCGATGCGACGCTCTGCTAGAGATATTATCTGACTTCTTCGGTGGTTCCTAGTAACTTTGTGACCAAACTGGACACTTAATTTTGTAAATAAACATAATATCACGCATGTAATCCCCGCAGGGTTAGGCAGAGGTGTCCTACTAATATTATAAACGCGAAAGTTTGTAAGTATGGATGGAAGGATGGATGGATAGATGTTTGTTACTCTTTCACCTAAAAACGGCTCGACCAATTTTGATAAAATTTTGTAACGAGGTAGCTGACACCCTGGATTAACATATAGGCTACTTTTTATCCCTATATTCTCACGGGATCGAGACTTACGCGGGTGAAACCGCGGGAGCAGCTAGTATTTCCATAAAACACGAAAGGAATATTTCGCATAAGAAAATTGCAGCTGCTGGTGGTCAGAACCCTAGAAAAAGGAATTTTATAACAATAAACGCCTTATCGTGCTGCTTTTTTCATCAAACTTTTGACCGAACTGCCCTACGAGAGACTTCAGGTGTTGTTTGAAGATTGGAGATCATCTTCCCACCCCTGTCCCATGAAACTTGGGGTCCGTTGAACACGTTTTCTTCTTCCAATGCACTTCATCCCCCTGGCAGCAGTCACGCTATCCTACCTACTCTTTCTTATCATCCCTTACACAATCCATCCATATTTTCTTTGGCTTTCCTCTCCATCTCCACCCATCAACATTTATATTCATCGCTCTTTTAGTCACGATATGGGAGAAAGAATCCATACATTTCGTCCATTCCACGTTATCATAAGGATGCCCTAACAATTTGCCAACCGGGCCAACCCTATCGAGACAAACTCATCTTCGTTCAAAGGGCAAACGTTAGATATATTACGGAATTTAATTCTAATACTTCCGAAGATCGCTCCATTCCACGGAATAATAAGTACATTCAACTATGTACATTGACGTCATTTTGTTTTGCATGTTTGATTAGTAGTGTAATTTTATACTTTGAAGTCATTAAGGTTTTCTCATGCATTGGTTGTTATTATTTACATTTAAGCTATTGCTCGCGATTTCGTTTGCATGAAACTTTTGACCCCCAGCTCAGATTTTTCGTTTGCATGAAACTTTTGACCCCCAGCTCAGATTCCTTATAATGTTCTTGTGATTTTGTGAAAGGTTTACGAGCACAAAGTTTTTTATTAGAAAGAAAGTAGAACTACCCGATCTAGTGTATGATAAAATTTCATAATAATGCCAGCCTATGGGCCACGGCAGTCAGCAAGGGCCCCACCATAACTCCATCGACCACATTGCCTATTGTTCCAATTAATTACGTAACTAAAAAAATAATAGCGTTCATATCGTCAACTATGCGTCATCTAAACAATGTCATCTATTATTAAAATCACACATCACTCATAGATGACACGAATTGTTTGTATTATTTCAACAATTTCGCTCGCGGCGTTACCTTTCAACTTGTCAAATAAATGGCGAAAGATTGCTTTTAAAATATTTAAGCAATAAACCCACTGACATAAGCTAAGCTGTCCATTGTTTGTCCATTTCTCAATAAAGAGATTGGGCTATATAAATATCGGCCCACACTTAACGTAAATACATGCATTTCATAATAAACGAAGAATTTTCGTGTTGTTGAGAAATTGATGATTTAATAAAGGTATCGGCGTTGGCTCGACTCTGTCACCCGACTAAAGATATTCCCTTCATACTCATGATCTTTTGCCAATTTTGTGCTAGTAAAATAATTGAAAATGTCGAGTTATAAGTAAATAGTATCATTATTTATGTTGAAAGCTACACAAAATCCATTATGCAGCTTGATGCATCGTTAATAATGCAAATGCAAAAATTGGTTCCAAAATACAAGAGAAATTACCATTATAGTGTACCAACAATTTTTTGTTTGTCGAGTATTTAATGGAATAAGTTAATTTAGAGAAAACCAACAGATTTATTTTCAGGAAATCATTTCAAGTAAATAATGAAGAGTACCTACCTAACTACTTTCATGGTAGTACAACGGAAAATTTTACTTAAATGAATACTCACGTCTCTGCACGATATAATAATAGACACATACTATTATCTTGTTCATTACATCGCCACATTAATCGTAGTCAACATAAAGCAACGTCTAAATCACTGACAAAGCACATAATTAGATGTGTAACCCATAGTTGGTACCATGGTGTGGTAACGATGACCATAAGCCACGGGTGGCCGTCTACACGCTGGTCACATCTCGGACGACGTCTCCTGTTGATCTGTGGTTAGTGCGCGGGTACACTGTCGTACGTTATTAAATCAGGAAGAACAAAAGACTAAAGTTGATGATGTAGGGTAATTATAAATGAACAAATAAAAGCATAAAAAACTACGTCTTGACGTGAGAAACTCTTTTTTTCGTCGGTTAAACATGTTTAACCGACGAAAAAAAGACTTTCTCACGGATGGAAGGTGTCTAAAGAGATAAAAAAGGATACTTTCACGTAAGACATACTTAGGCCTAACATGTGAGCGTAAAATAGTTTAAAAACAAGTATCTCGAAACAAACTATAATATTTTACTTATAAAACTAGATATAAGTATATAATTAGTATAGGTCTATAAAACTAGATATAACTATATTTTAAAATGTAAAAGTTCCTAACCTACATGATACTCAATACTATTTTAAGTTATCTTGCTGGGCCCTAACAGGATCATGTACTCACTAGTTTAAGCCTAGCGTGTAACTGCTCTAAGGTGTAACTATGTTGTGTACATTGTTCATTAAATAAATAAATAAACTATTATTAAGTCATATTAATGATGAGAGAAAAATCACACTTCTAAAGTTTGTTGAAAGTCTGAAACTTTTTCCGAGTTAATTTAACCATAATAACTTATCAACAATATCGTGTTGCAGCAGACAATGCACACATCAAACGATCACGCGTCCACCGAATGGATGAGTTAACAAAACGCGGGATCTAAGCGAGTTATACTTTTATTTTTATCTAATTATGCAAAGATGCGCGACATTAGGTCCGTGTCAAGGTAAACGCGTCGGATGCCGCGTCGCGCCGTGAAATCGCGGCATTCCAGTGTGATTTAGCTTTTATATCGTGTTGTAAGAGATTGTTGATGGTATTTCTTTATACTAGAAAGCTTTCAAGGTGGTGTGTATACAGTATGCACTAGGCTTTTTTGTTAGCATCAGACAATCAAGAATCTAAATTATGTTTTACGATGTGCGCGAATAATTGTTAATTGGATTTTTTAAGTTTGCGGTTTTAAGTCTGAAATAAGTTTGTTGTATGTTAGTGGAGTGGCATCCAAATGATTCGTGTTACTCAATAATGTGGGCGTTAGTGATGGGCTGACAGAGTGACATCTGTCATTGTCTCTGCCAATTTTAATTGTAGGTTATTACTTTTGTTAGACAGGATATTTTTTGGTGTTAACATTGACAACGGGGTGCAAATGCTGTGTTTAGTCGTCTCACGTGTTGTACATTCTGCGATGATTGTAGCAATCTATCAGAATATCGGATAGGTTGATGATAATTAGTAATAACTCAAGGGGTAATCAGACGAAACAAATCATTTCCTTTCTTTAATGTGTTGCCTTGTGTTCAATGATTGCTTCATCACAGTGAGTGAATGTCTTCTGAAGCGGTTAGACGTAGCCAGTCTATTGGATGTTTTCATCTCTGACAGGTGCTTAATAAATGACGACACGGTTGGCGCAGTGGTTAAGCGATTGACTGCTGCGCTGTGTGTCGCAGGTTCGATTCCCGCACGGAACAAATATTTGTATGACCTACAAGTAGTTGTTCCGGGTCTGGCTGTTTGTGTATGTAAGTTTAAATGTTTGTAAACGCACCCACGATACAGGAGAAATTCCTAGTGTGGGGCAACGTTTTTAAAAAAAAAAGAAAAAGAAAAGAAAGAAATCTTGCTCTAGTTTGTAATTTTAATTAACATCTTCGCGATTCATTCTGTATTCTGTACTTATTATGGTCCCTTCCGCATTTTTTGCGATTTATTGTTTTAATTTCAAACTATTATTAAGTTTAGTATTTATACGTAATCCATAAAATAATGTTAAGTTAAAAATATCAAGTTCCTTTTGTTTTGTTAATTGTAACCGATTCAAATTGTCAAATATTTTACGGATTAATAAAAAAATAAAGCAGGAAGTATTTTGCATTGACGTGTTCTAAGTCAATAAATTAGTTTACCAATAAATATGTCGGTATGTTTGCGGAAATTTTATCAGATTCCAACATCAACTGTGCAGAAAGGAGATTATTCGATTATAGTCGATTCGTTGAGAATTCGGTACGTAAAGTAAAAATGAACCTATGCCGATTCCAAAACCATTTCGAGATTTTAAGCTTCTAAGACTTATTTTTCTATTAAGTAATAGGTCTTAAACTTAAAAGATCGTAATTATTTTCACAAAAATACTTAAAATCACTTGACTTTTATTTGGCCTCTAAATGACGTCACAAATCAACCTGAATTGGAAACTTTCAGTGCCTCTTGTAATTAAGTTGTTCTTTATGTGTTAAGTGTCATGCCAACGTCAAATTTACATGAAGCACTTATTATTATTCTATTCAGATAAGTAAATATATAAATAGTGTAGTTTTTCACCAGCGGCGGACAGTACAAGCCGAATCACATCGATGTATCGCCTCAGGAAAACTTAACTTACGTTAAAATGATCTTCACAATAAAACAGTCGCCGCCCAGACTTGTACTAAACATTTACTTCCTCGCACCATTTCCTTTTTAAGGTTTCTTTTACTAACAATCAATTTGTGTCGGCTATTTGTTGTGGTGTTTACTCGTATACTTGACGGTATGAAGAACTTAGCAGAAGTAGTAATCTTTGAATCCATTCATTTTAATAATATGCCATAACTTTAAACTAAAGTACGGAAATCGCTAAAGTATGAAATATAAACAAATTAATTGTCAAATTTGACAGTTTGACTTTACTGAATTTTGGTTTTAAATAAGTGTTAAACGTGGGAAAGATCCTAAGCTATTCAGCTACTAATGACGTCAGTACGAACAAAACTAAAAAATATATAAAAATAACTACAGCTTGTAAAAACAAAAAGATGAAATGATGTGTTTCAAATACTCTTATCATTAAAATAAAAATATAAAAAACATACCTAAAAAATACTTTACATACCTAATTATCTAAGTTTTATGTAAGTAGGTGCGATGTTCAGACAATTTATTTTATATCATTATATTTTTTATATAATGTAATAAATGTAATGTATACAGAAATGACATCAATTCAACAAGATGCAGTTTTTAACACTGTGGTGCAATTTAGACTTTTAAACTAGTTGCTAGTGTAGTCAGTTGTATAATAATTGTATATAATAGTCCTCCAGACCAAATGTCGGCCTTGGAGATCAATCTCACCCTTCGGTGCGAGAGATATGCACAAGTGTGAGCGCAGACACAGAAGCACTCCCTCTTCCCACACTGTCATAGTCCGCTGGGGCGGCAATCCGACACGACCGTACAGAGGTCATGCGCAGGGCTAATAGCTTATCGTGCTATCCGAGACACGGGGTTTCACACCGCCAACTTCCAAACTCCAGGCTGTTACTAAGAAATTCCTAATGGCAAAACCCAATAACACTTTTCCCGACCCGGGAATCGAACCCCGGACCCCACGGTCAGTAGTCGTACTTGCGACCACGGCACCAACGGGGACCAATAATTTTTTAAGTAAGTAAGTAACATTTTATTTGTTTAAACATGGTGTACATAATATATACATTGCATGCAAGATAATAAGAGATACAGAAAAGTTCTAATATGTTCAACCGCAAATCGTGGCGTACAAATTGGTAGGAAGAGATGGTGCACAAACCGTGATAATATTCATCAAAATTTAATTATAGAAATTATGTAGGTACTTATTAAATAAGGTACTGAAGCTACTGAATTCAAATTTTTCTGTGCCTATAATTTATTGAAACTGAAAGTATTATAGAAATACTCCTATGGAGTTGATCCATTAGAACTATGGACATGGACATACCCATAAACTGGACGAATACACGGCACGGATCGAACCGAGGACCTTGTGGCAACCAGGTCACTCGACCCGCTGCACCAATAATACTAAATTTATATGGAAATGTAAATAATGTCCAGGTTAACCTTTTAGCGATTGCTTTTAAATTATTTATATTGAAATTATGTCCTTTCAGAGATATTTGGAATGCATATTGTGTGGGTGAAGATTGACGAACGAGATGATACATAATTTAAATTTTATGGGCATTGTAATAATATAAATGGGGCAAAAACGTGGGACAAAGCTCATTATAATAACTGTTTTTTAGTTATCTAGGTTTCTAAGTTTTATAGGCCAAGGTTAAAAATTAAGCTAGAGGACATTTAGCCCGGCGGTTGAACGCGTCCCAAAGGGTCATGGCCATCAGGCTGGTCCGAGGATACCGCACGGTCTCCCGTGTGGTGGCGAGCCTCCTTGCCGGACTACCGCCATGGGATCTGGAGGCGAAAGTCCTCGCGCACGTCTGGGAGTGGCGCGAGGAGGCGAAACGCCGGGGTGAAACTCCGCTGCCGCGAGAAATCACGGCACAGCGGACAGAGGTCCGGCGGGATCTTATGGCGGCATGGAGAGTGCGATTGTCGCAACCCAGCGCTGGGCACGCCACAGTTGTGGCGATAAGTCCCCTCTTTGAAGAGTGGCTAGTGGCGCCACGGCGTCCTCACCTTCCGCCTGACGCAGGTCCTCACCGGAAATGGTTGTTTCGGGAGGTTCCTGTTCAGGATAAAGCGGGAGGAAACGCTCGGGTGTCACCACTGTGTGGATCGCCCGGAGGACACGGTGGAGGTCTGCCCAGCTTGGGCGGAGCCCCGCCGTGTCCTCACGGAGGCGATCGGCGGCGGCAATCTCTCGCGTCCGGCCCTGGTTCAGGCCATGGTTCGGAGCGAGAGTGCATGGGAGGCCGTCACCTCCTTCTGCGAATTAGTAATGCTTGCGAAGGAGGAGGCGGAACGCGTGAGGGAGAGGCAGGGTTCGCGCCCTCGCGCCCTTAGTCGCCGCAGGAGACGCCCCGGGTGTCGGGAGTCACAAGCCGATTTCCGGCCACCGTAGGCGCGGGCCTGCAGACGGTGAGCGATGGGTAGCTCACCGTCCGATAAAGACCAGGCCCGGGTCGACGGCGCGTCGTATTCCACGCGCGCCTCAAAAAGTTGTCAGCACCAACTGACGGGGTCCGCTAGGGCCAATGCCTGCCAGGGTTGCGAGTTTGTCCGAAAGGGATATCGTGGCCCTGGCACACAGGCAAATGAAGGAATACGGGTGGGTTTTAGTCAGTAAAAGTCTGACACGCCCTCCCGCTCAGCCCAGAGCGGGAGAAGTTATTTGATAATTTCGCACCCAAAAAAAAAAAAGCTAGAGGACATTTCCGAGGTGAAACTTTTGAGAAGTAAGGTAATTGCAGCTGGACAAGACGGACGTGGTTTATGGTAAGGGTTTCACGCTTTGGTTTCAGATGTCTTCAGCGTAGCGGCCTATTCGATTATTTTTCAACCAGGCTGCTCCCAAATGTGGAAATACTTATCGTAATCGTCGCACATATTTTTTGGCTTCCCAATTCTGAAAAGCTAACTACAGGGACTCAATGAACGAATCGGAGTTGTGCACTTGCAAACAGTTTGACTTTCATTTCAGATGGAAAGAAAGAAAAATTGGTTTATTAGTCACAGACATTCGCGCTGGCTTGTTTGGCGCAGAGGTGTAAGGTGCTGAGAAGTGATTCCCGTCTACATGACAAAACGCAGCTGTGATTCTTGATCCTTTCTTTTTGGGTTTTTACATTTGTGTCGGGAAACCAAGCCTGGTTTCCCGACACAAATGTACCCCCCCCCTCCCTGTACCCTACAGGGGGGGTTGTATCAAACACCCCTGCACAGTATGCTTAATATCTGTGCCCCATACAATTTTTTTTTTCGGATCAAGAATCACAGCTGCGTACAGAGGAAATCCAAGCTTAACTCCATAAAAGAACGTTTTAATAAATGCAATAGTATACCTACAGTATCATCATCAGTCTCGCAAAATGTCATCGATCATCTGCCACTTTGATAATGAGGCGTTGACATATCGACGCCCATTGTGATCAGTGATCTAACACTTGTCTGCATCTTAATGACAGACACATACTTCGCAGGACACGGTCGGGTGCGATAATAGTAAGAGGCAGTGCGTGACTCTGATTACTATGATCGTATGTATAATACCTATTATAATAAATAAATAAACAAAAATACATTTAATTCAGACCTAATTTTGGTCCATATTGTTTGTGTTACAATAATATCTTAAAACTATGTTAGTCACGACACGTTCAATTAATGCGCTACTAACATCAAATCTAAATAAACAATAGAAAACAAATAAAAATGAAAATACAATTGAAATAAATGATTGCAATTAAATTAAAATTGAAAATAAATTAAAATAAGTAATTGAAAATAAATTGAAATAAGTACCTAAATGAAAATTAATTAAAATTATATTGACATAAAAACATAATAATTAATTTAACCAAGACATTTAAATTATAGGAATGGATGAAGAAATAGGTAAATTAAACTCAAAGAATCGATTTAAAGCTTGAAACTCTTTGAGGTATACAGCAGATTAGTCAATCAGCAAAGTGGATACTGGTGCTGCCCAGCAAGCACCGGACGTGCCGACAAACGAGAAACTAATGCACGTTAAAGTGCCATTACTAAGAACACAAAGCACCGAAAAATTATACAAGCATATTATGATACTATCAATCAATTTCATGGTCTCTAGCAATGGCAGATTAAAACAAATCAACATCGGCAAAGATAAGTTCCAGAAAAAGTGTTGAAATCACGATTAATATCCTACTAATATTATAAACGCGAAAGTTTGTAAGTATGGATGGATGGATGTTTGTTACTCTTTCACGTAAAAACGGCTGGACCAATTTTGATAAAATTTTGTATCGAGGTAGCTGACACCCTGGATTAACATATAGGCTACTTTTTATCTCTATATTCCCACGGGATCGAGGGTGGAATTTACGGGGGTGAAACCACGGGGCGCAGCTAGTGCGATATAATTTTGCCTAACCTAATAGAATTAAGGACCACAATGCTGGCTGGCTTACAGTTCCAAATATCAGCCAACATTCTATACAACAAATCTTCCGACACAATTACGTATAATAATCGCGATGTGATCTATCACAGCGCGAACTATTATCCATGTAGAACGCGTGTCATTACTAGTTAGTTTGTTAGTTTGCGACACCTGCCTGTCGAAACGGCTGGCATTTGGGATGAGTCAAGTGCAAATGTCAAGCTTTCACGATACCGTGTGCAAGCGCAACTCTATATTGTTTGTTATAGATCTTATAGTTAAATAAAAGTGGGTGCGCGGGAGATTTACTTTTTATTGGTCATTGAGATTCTTGTCTGGGTTGAGAGTCATCATCATCATTTCAGCCGAAAGACGTCCACTGCTGGACATATGCCTCCCCCAAAGGGGGAGGTTTGCCATAATCGCCTTAGCCACGCTTGGCCGGCGGGTTGGCGATCGCAGTATGGTGTTAAAATGCATAGATAACGCTGCTGCCCATTCTCTAGTAAGTCCCTTAGTCACCTTTTCCAGCTGTCAATCTCATTTTCAGCGTTTAAATATTCTAACATTGCCCAGCTTGTGTTGTTAAATAATTAAAAAAAATATATCCATGAATACGAGTCTGGGGAGGAAAGATTAGTCAGGGAAAATACTCGTAGAAAGGAATTTAAAAATAAAGTTGTACCTAATTTTAACATAGTCAAGCATTGCCGTCATTACCAAGCTGTACAACTATTTAATAGACTGCCAGCGGATTTGAAAATGTTATTATACACTAGCTCTTTTAAGGCTAAGCTCAATGCATTTCTGTTAGACATACTATATGGACGAACTGTAATTAAATTATGGTTTTTTGTAAGCATGCTTTTTTATGTTTTTATTTTTGATTTTTATTATTGCTGCATGATACTTTTAGAATTTATATTAATATTATTAATTAAGATGTATGTAATCATAATCAAACACAATATAAATTGTTCCTGATAAATAAATACATTTTACGACACCCACGGGAAGAAATAGGTTGGGTTGGGAGTAGGCACATATTATATATAGTGTACAATCAGTGACCTGCATAACCTGACCCCTCTTCCATTCTTCTTCTTTGTAAGAGGGGTCAGGTAATGCAGGTAACTGACTGTACGTAATATATGGCATGTTAGTAATCTAACGCACGTGTTTGTTTCAGGATTGCTCGACTAGTTTCATCAACAATTTATGTGTTTTTAGGTATCGATTGGAAGTGTAGCGTAATTAACGACTACGACGATGCAACTCAAAAATGGTTTTATAATAGAAAAGCATCAGTTTTTCATCTCTCTCTTTCATAAAGATATGGTACATTTTTATAGGTCCTATGATGCTATTAGAATGCTGATGACTAAAGTAAAAGTCAAATTATACTATTGTATCTTCACGTACAGGTGGCATTATAATATGAGTCACTGGTCCAGACCAGTATGATTTTAGTTTACAGACAACCTGTGCTGCCTACTGGCGCACTGTTACATAAGACAAGCCATTGTTGCTAGATCACTCTTGAAACCAGTTAGCCTGTACCAGACATATATGTACGGTGAGCGATAAAAGTCGATTTACACTCTCTAGATACTTAAACGTCATTTAAATTGACACAAAATTATACAATGCATTGTATTTCAGCATTTCATAAAATTGCTAAGAGTTTATATACTTTTAATATTATTTCTAGTTCGATTATAATTAAATTTTTAGCTTAATAATTTAGATTAAACCAGTTAGCCTGAACCAGACATATGTACGGTCAGCGATAAAAGACGATTAACACTGTTAGATACTTAAACGTCAAATAAATTGACACAAAATTATACAATGCATTGTATTTCAGCATTTCATATACTTGTTAAGAGTTAATATACTTTTAATATTACTTCTAATTCGATATTAATTAAATGTTTGGCTTAATAATTAAGATTTAAAAACTAAAGCGTTAATCAACTTTGGTCCCTGACTGTACTTTACGAGTATACGTTGGTCGTGTATGTAAAGTGTTTATTGGAAATTATGAGTTTTTGTGGTTCCTGATTTAAGATAATAAACCTACATTTTCTTCGGAAAGGTTCATAGCTCTGTAACTGATAAGCCGCCTATTTGTTTTGTTCTGTCACAACAAAAGGGTTCTCAAGTCGTCTGTATTTTTTTTTTTGTTTTTTTTTTTAATGTTTGTTACCTCAGTACTCCGTCGTTTATGAACCGATTTGGAAAATTATTTTTTTTAATTGAAAGGATATACTTCCAGATTTTTTTTTTTTTTTTTTAATCTTTATTTATTTGAAAGGGTTTTATCACTTAGTGATAATGTCACCCCCGTAACAGAAATATTCAACAACTTAAAACTAAACAATGGGTTGTAAACAGTTATTATTATAATTATGACCTACTTAATAGTGTTGACCCTATTTGTTTTGGCCAATAACCAACAACAGTCGACACAACATCCTAGCCTCCTCCGACAAAGGGGACGCTAGGATGCTGTTACATGCCCCCACTTCAAATCCCATACCAAGCGAATATTTTCGATCGTGTATGTTCCGGTCACATTCCATCAGTACATGGTAAATATCCTCAATCACCCCACAAACTTCGCAGTTTGGTGAGGTATTTTTACCCATTAAATATTTAAACTTATTCGATGGGATGTGGGCCCGAACGCATCCTCAACAGAGCTACTACAAATTTCCTATCTATCTCCCTTCCTTCAAACCATGGGTAACGAAGCGGTTCAGACTGGATGGTTTTATACCAGATTCCTTTTAACTTTGATCGTTCATCAAAATACTCGTGCCATCTTTGTCTGCATAGATCTTTGACATGTCCGAGCCAATCTGAGTATAACGGTGTGCATGTGTAATTAATACCCTCATACGATGCTTGTTGGGCTGCTATGTCTGCTTCCTCGTTACCCATGATTCCAATGTGTGAGGGAATCCATTGAATGGTGACGGCTTTATTCATAGACTGTATTTTACAAATTGAGGCTAATATAATTATGGCTATCGGGATCCCTCGAAGAGTCGAGGGTACTCGAGCCAAATGTTGGAGGCTGCTTTTCGAATCCGAAAATATGACAAAGTTCTGTTGATCTACACTCAGTAAATATAACAGGGCTTCAGAGATAGCTACGAGTTCACAATACATAATAGAAATCTTGGCATTAATTTTAAATTTAACTTTAGTATTAAGTTGAGGATCAAAAAAAGCAGCTCCCAACTCTGAACCATCCTTGGAGCCATCCGTAAATATTTTATTACTTCCAGATTGGTCCCATTTTCTTCAAAATCCAGTTCTGATGTTGGGATCCATGAGTAATTGAGGAAACTCCTCAAATATTATAGGCATACCTATAGCGATTTTTATATTTTCATCAAAAAGTCAATCATTTGCATTCGAAAAGTATAATTTGGTGAAGTGGAACAGATGAAGAAGGCCACAGATGGCCACCGGAACTTCTCAGTGATACGTAATTCACGGGTGGCGATGAGATATCTGGATTAAGATAGTTAAGCGAAGCAAATTTAAATAAATAGTTCTGATCAAAATAGTACCATCAAACTGATCTGATGATGAAGCCGGATGGTAAGTGGTAGGCTGCACTGGAACTCCGTTATCACAGAGGTAGTGGAGGCAGAGGTATACCTGTAGTACACCCACATTTAATATTATATTTAATTACATTTCGGAAGTCGGTGGCCATAAACGAAAATACAAAACCAAAGACACCGACTTCCGAAATGTAATTAAATATAATATTAAATGTGGGTGTACTACAGGTATACCTCTGCCCTACCCTTCGAGGAAACAAGGCGTGATGTTATGTTATGTGCTTGCGAACTTAAAGTTATTTTTCACTTTTTAGTGTTTTTGTTGGAAGTCGGTTGTTTTTTTTGTAAAAAAGTTTTTTTAAACCAAAATATTTCTTCTGTGTGCGATGTAGGCTTAGGGATTGTACTCAATACAATTATTTTAACAAGATTCATTACTGTTGCAAAAAAGCTGCAAGCTATTTATGGTTACGTACTCGTATTATAATATCTAAAGTTATTCTAACAATTTTCGATATACCTACGGTCAAAAGACCTACCGTTTAAAATACCTAAAGATCGATTCACAGATTTTTGTAATAACTAATGAACGAAATACATAAAGGAGAATTCACCTACGGTTAATTCACCTACGATTTATTCAGCTACAATTAATAAATCTAAAGTTGATTGAACTAATGGACGATTCACGTACTGTTGGTTTTTGTTACTTAAAATACAAAATGAGAAGCTTTTGTTTATATTTATAACGTTCAGTTGACCTAATTTTCATATATTTACAACCTCATCTAACCCAAATGATTCACCAAGAATAGAGGGAGGGTCTAGTCGCTCATTTACCTAATCATTTACCACCACTTTAGAAATAAAACGAGCGCGTATTAATAAATTGTAGGAGAGTCGTCCATTAGGTATTTCATACATAGTTGAAATATCCAATATCTTAAAACATCATTATCATCATTATTATCCATTATCATTAATCGTTCGTTAGTGCAATTGATTTTAGTTTAATCAAAATTACTTAAGTAAAACAGTAAGTGGTTCAGTCGACCATTAAGCGTTATGAACATATGTGAATCACACGTATAGTTATATCGAAAATAGTTAGATTAACTTTAGATATTATAAAACGTAACCCTATTTATGTATGACGAGCTACTATGCTACAGCTATGGTATTTATGCTCACGCACAGATAATATAATACTACGGCTCACGGCATTGCGCGTGTCGTAAATGATCCCTCGGGAACATACTATCGGGATAAAAAGTATCCCTTATTCTACTGCAGGTCTGTGTGGATCAGTGTGTCAAAACCAGGGACCATTTTGGTTACCCATTGAAAGGGTTTTCAATAGGGGTTTTCTAAGCGGTTAAACAAAAACCCATACGATATGCACACCCTTATGAACGGCTTAAATTTAATTTTGGTAACCCATTGAAAGGGTTTTCGATAAAAACCCATACGGTGTGGGTAACCCTTTTGAACGGCTTAATTTAAGCCATTCAAAATATTGCATTAATTGCAGCTTAATAGCATGGCAATACACAACAGCGTTACGGGCGGTCGCTGACCGACGAATACTAAAACGTGACTTAATTTAAGTTGGTCGTTAAGTTTCATACCGTCTCTATTACATTACGGTATAATGTAGCGACGAAAAACTGATGGCAATAGGCTCGCCCCCTATTACATGGGACTTAAACATAACTGGGAGAGGGACGCCCTAGAAGGACATGTTATTATAGTCACCTAATTGGTGATGTTCTTCAGAAAGGTCAGGTGCGTAGTGTTCGCAACAGACGTGCGTGTTTGACCAGATGTATGAACGTAAACATAGCAAAAGGAGTATCTAAGGAGCTTAGCAGGTGGCGTTCTATAGTTTCTGCCTACCCCCATGGGCAGAAGGCGTAAGTTTATGTCTGTATGTATGTAAACATATCTGGCGAAATGTGGGTGTACTACAGGTAGACCTCTGACTAACCCTTCGAGGATTACAGGCGTGATGTTAACGTAATGTATGTTAAATGAAAATACTTTTAAAATCAGCTTCTTTTTTTTTTTTTTACCTTGCCCCACACTAGGAATTTCTACTGTATCGTGGGTGCGTTTACAGACATTTAAACTCACATACACAAACAGCTAGACCCGGAACAACTACTTGTAGGTCATACAAATATTTGTTCCGTGCGGGAATCGAACCCGCGACACGCAGCGCAGCAGTCAATCGCTTAACCACTGCGCCAACCGTGCCGTCGGCTTTGATCTTAATGTTCGTGAATTTATCTGACGATCGTCAGTCAGATGACTTGGCCAATACTAAAATTTCGAAATATTTGCAAACAAAACCGTGAGTTCGACCTTGTTAACGTTAAAAGTTAACATTAGCTACAGTAATCCTCACTACTTAAATATTTGACACGCGTTCAAAGGAATCGGGTACTTGTTAACTGCGTTCTGCGTATGAGTTAATAGTAAGTTGTAAGTTTCCTAACTTGTTTCAGGTCTAATGCAACTTATGGATACAGAATATTGCAATAAATTATTATTGGTAACCCTTTGGCTCAGAAAATTAACAAGGTGCATTTAAAACTGTAATTTTCAGCCAAAATAATTGAATCCCCATGTTATAATATATTAAGACGGAGATATATGCCAGTGACCTTGAGTAGTTAAAATTAAAAAATTATTTTATTTATTTATTAGGAACAATTTTAGGTATAAGTTAACAAAAGACACGAAGATAGCTACAAAAGTAAAATACTGTGGCGCAGCTATCAACGCCCCACACAACATACATGGAAGACATTTGTTCCAGACACAGCTTTAGGAAGTCTTATAATAAAATTAACAATTAGAAAAGACAAATTCACTCAAAAGTTTGTATGTAATGATGTAGAGTGGAAGTGAGGGCGAGAGTGTTTGTGAGTGTATGTGAGTGTGTGTGAGTGAGGGTGTGAGAGTGAGTAAGATGTGCAATTAGTCTATTATGAGAGGATGCTAGCATGAGGGTTTATTTATGATACTAAAAGTTGCTCAGTTGCATCATAGGACCTAGATTTAAGCCAGTCTGTCAATTTTTTTTTCAGTAAGTTCCTTGTTAAAGGGTAGATTTTGACTCTCCTATTTATATTATTATAAAGCCTAGAGCTAATGTGGTTGAAGTGGCGACCTACCAACGCAAACCTGCAGAGCTCAGTTTTACAGATTCTGTCAGAGCGTCGCTTTTTAGTAAGTACTGAGGGTCGTAAAGCAAAAGGTGGTGTTTCTTAAGCACTGTGTGTAGTACGTACAGCTGTCTTACTGCGAGGACCTCACAAAGTGAATATAATTCGGTAGTCGGAAATCGAATAGGTTTCCTCGCGAGTACTTTTAACACAGCTCTTTGAGCCCTCTCTAAACGCAATATTGTAGTCTTGTGGGTTTCCCCCCACGTAGTTATGCAGTAACCGAGAACTGATTGAGCGAGAGCGAAATAAATCATTTTTAGGCATTGAAAGTCAGCAGCCGTGCGAAGTTTTTTGAATAAATAAATTAGTCTTCTGATACGAATCACGATAGAGTCAACCTGTTTTTTCCAAGTTAGAAGATTGTCCAATATAACTCCAAGATATTTGATACTGTCAGACCGTTCTATCTGGGCACAGTTACAGGTGGTGGCCGCTGGGTAAGGACAAACATGAGTCGTGATCCCAAATGTCATAGGTGGTTGGCCAAGAATTCCCGGGGAAAAGGGGATGAACTTGGTCTTTATCTTTTCGTTTAAAATAAAAGTCTTAAAGTTAGCTTGCGTGTTCTGTACTGAGCTCACGCAACGCGTCGTGCGTTCAGCCAGTAAAAGGACTTAATAAAACACGTATACTAAAAGATCAATAATTAAATTATCTTTAAATTGGTGAAGGTTTCAGAAAAATACGCTTGGTAGATTTTGCGCCATTGTCAGTTTTTTATCCGCGTTAGACATAACTTACAAATTAATTTCACTATGTAATATAAACATAATCTAAAATATTCACATATTAAGTTATTGAGAAAATGCTCTAATTTAACATATTTTTTTTTACAAATTAATTTCACTATGTAATATAAACATAATCTAAAATATTCACATATTAAGTTATTGAGAAAATGCTCTAATTTAACATACTTTTTTTTCAAATCATTAACACTACTCGTTTAGACGTGATCTTCAGTATAAAATCATTAAAAGTCGGTTATCGTCACCTTAAATAACATATTAACTAATAAATAAATAAGTGAAACTACTCGTAGTACAGAATCTAACACTTTAATCTTAAAGTTTCAGAATTTTCAAGATATTTACCGAAAGTCGTAACTGCCGCTGCACATAGGCCTCCCCGAAGCGATAAAAGAAATATAATTTTCAATTTAATGTGTTTTTTATGGTTTTATGAAATATGCATAAAAATTAAAAGTAATAAATAAATAACTTAAAATAGTAATCTTCCACTTACCTCTAATTGTCATTGGAACGAATAATATTATTCGAAGATATAAAACAATTGAAGGTTGCTATCAGAAACAGCATTTACAACCGCAACATCGAATTAATAAAATTACAAAAGCAATAACATTTTATGTATTACCTTCAGCCGCATCATTAACCGAAACATTAAAACATAAAATACTTCAATCTTTCCCTCTTCAATCAACGCCTAACATTTAAAAATAATCAAACGAATAAGATTTAAATGAATGACCAATGTATTCAAATTGACATTGCATTCATAATTAACATTAGATTATAATCTTCAATAAAGTAAAGCTTCAGAAGTGCCACTTTACGCAAAATTGCGGACGAAAAGTTCAAACAAATTACTGCTAAAAAGTAGTAATTTGTTTGAACTTTTCGTTCGCAATGCATGATGCATGATGCAGAATTCAAACAGAATTTTCATCCGTGAACCTCGTGTATAATGCAATGGAGATTGATAGTCAAGCGAATTTAGTAGTATGGCTTTAGCCAAGCTTACCGTGAGCATAAAAGAGTTTCAGAAACGCAGTTTTGATACTGAAACTTACTGAAATTTACCTATCTTTGAATGCTTACCTATACACGACTAGGTGTTATGTAATAATTATAATGTGCAATAAACGAGGCAAAATGAGTATATACAAGGATCGTAGCAGGTGGCGTCCTGGAGTTTCTGCCTATCCCCATGGGAAGAAGGCGTGTCTCTTAATGTTTTCTAGTGTAATATTTAACAGCAGTGTAAGTGACTATTCCATGTTTCCAGAGTGAGCCTTTTGACCTGTCTGTTTCATATTCCATAGCTGTCAAAGTTGCTCACAATCACTTCTGATAACATCTCAGCTATTAATATAATCAGCTGATCAAAAGCGCATTACCATCGCTTTATCTCGTAACGCTATTACCTTAAGATTAGCGCAGATTATGTCATTAGCATTACCGTTAGAGATTATTGACTTGCGGCTGATTGGAGCTTGTATGTATGCTGTTTACATTCAGTCATACGTGTCTGACTAAGTAAATTATACTTACTTAGAGCGAGCTGGGTGGAGTTAAAAGTTCCTGTTGTAACTTTTAAAAGGTTTTATAAAAAATAACATAACATCACGCCTGTTTTCCCCGAAGGGCTAGGCAGACGTGCACTTATAGTACACCCACATTCCACCAGTTATGTTTAAGAGCCTCTACTACCTCAAATGGCTTAGCAAGATCCTCCGTTATGTCGAAAATACTGCAGCACTAATTTTAAAATAAAAATATGGTAAATTTGAGGATTAATGTTAAGTACTATGTTTGAGGAAAACACGATTGCATAAAAATTTCTTGATAGAACAAAAATCCAAAGTTACCTCCAAACCAAACAATAAACCGCTGGTATTCAAAAAATACTTCAAATTAGATAATGAAACTGCATATTAACTGAACTAACTATAAAGCAGGTTTTACGTTATTTATTTATTTTCAATTACCATTATTTTCATCGTAAAAAGAAATAAACTAAACTATCGGTGCCTTGAAGTCTTCTCCCTGCCACCCTGTCTCGCTTGCTCGGGTGACCGCCAGCAGTAGTGTACGAGCGAAATAAAGAGTGAGGTGGCGCTGAGGTATTATAGTCTCATAAGCCCCATGTAATAGGGGGCGACCCTATTGTCATCAACCTGGCACAAATGCAGACTGCGCAGCAGAATGCGGGCTGCTACTGAGAAGTTCACCTGCTTGTACTTCTTTTATAGAAATAGGGTTCATTTATACCACACACAGCACAGTAGTGCATTATTTTTTATGAATGAATTTCAAAGTATTTTACTCAATGAATAACGTCAAAAAAAATCTACACAACTTTTTCCTTTGTTTGCAATTTTTTAAGCAAAATACTTGAAATAAAGATAGTTCTGCACAAAAGGCCGAGCTATTGGTACTTACGTAGTTAGCACATTACATCGCACGTCACCAAAGAAATTGCATCTAAACTTAGAATAAAGTTGATAATTATGATGAACGTTATTATCTATAAGTCTTAATTTATAAATAGCTTGTAGACAGAGTCGTTACTGGCATTTTGTAGTTTAGTCATAAGTGGATAATTGGTACATAGTTGTAGCAATTGGATTAAAAAGAAAACATAGATCATTTCATCAATAAATTAATCGTTTACCCCGTGGGCTAACGAAAAGCGATAGTCGCGCGAGTACGTGATCGACGCGATCGTTTGTATAAATATTGACGTACCAACGCGACGATAAATCGCGCAGCTATGTGTTATTCATAATATAAAAGAGCAAGACGATCGCGTACTCGCACGATGATCGGTTTTGGTTATGACGCGTCCTTAGGTTTAAAGCATGGTTTGCGAACTTAGTAAGTTATAAGTTTTTGTGGTTAAGTTACCAAACTAGATATAGGTAGTAGAGTTAGGAATCTCCTAATATTTGAAGTTGTGTAAAAAAGATGGCTCTAAAATAGATCCCGCATACATATGTCGGTAATATATTTGGTAACCTAAAGATGGAATGACAGGTTGGACGTAAACTTTTGTAACATTTCAATATGAGCGAATGTTTTCTGTGCAAGAGACGGTACAATAGCCCTTTAATCATGAAGCTTTCCAGCAGTGCCTGACCGTGTTTGCGAAATTAACACACTGGTCAACTTTAAAGTTATGATTTATCTATACATCCTCATAGGAATGACGTGTAAGCCTGAACCTTAATAATAGGCTAGTTACTATTCCTTCACGTGGCTTTGCTTCTTCCTAAAGCAGCACGTCGATGGCTTGACCCGAAATTCAGCAACGCAATCTCCGTTAATGTCGCAGTCATTAGATCCTGGCGATCTATTCAGTAAGAATCTCACCGAGGAAACTTAGGTGAACTGAGCTTTCACTAGTGTCAATTCCTATATCAGGTGGAATGATAGCTCACACACCTAAGAGCCATTCCACACGGTGCGGTGCAAAACATCTCGCCGTACTGGTGATCACACGGGCAGTGATGAGCCGCAGTGGCGACAGAGAGTTCGCGGCGCCCGCACCGCAGTGCACCCCTCCCCGTCTCGTCTCGTGGGTAGCATGTCCGGCGTGCGTCCGATGCGGCGCCGGAGCGCGTCGTGTGACATACCATAGATTTTTATATGCAGGTCGCCGCTGCGACGCGCGCCGACGCATTGCACCGTATGGAACGGCTCTTAAAGCCTGTTCACACGATGCTTTGCGGTGCCGCACCGCAAAGATTACGCCGCATTGCCAGACATGGGCGTTGCGGTACCGTAACGTCGTTATGCCGCAGCCATATATACTTTGCGGCCGTCGATATGCCATCATCCTTCAAAATATTTCCAAAAATTCGAAACTAACAAGCGTGAGAATTAGTGATTCATCCCCATCTTTATTATCTAATATTCCTTATAGCAATGTTTGTCGTGACCGTTTATTGTAACGGGCGATTTAATTAAAGACGTATTTATCACAGTACTTATATGGGCTCTGATAAATACCTAAATGAAAAATGGTAATTGACAAATTGGCACATCGCTCATCATCATATTTTTTGCGCTTTTTGCAATTACATTGGAATGCATAGGGAAGTAACCTCGACTAATTGACTGAGACTATTAATATTACTAGATTCGGAATACTTTTGATTTAATAAATCATTGATAGGTTGGAAGATATGTTCAACAAATAAATAGTAATAAAATTTCAAATTAAATCACTCTTGCTTTTTTTATTCAATTAGGTGTGTTACTATTATGGTCACATTTTGATTAAGGCCACGCCGGTTTTAGTAAGAATGGTGGTCTTCCTAGATATTAATACATGTTCGTGATGAAATTAATGGTGAAAAGCCAGATGTTTTTTTTTTTCAGATGTACTTCGAAGCCTGGCTGAAAAGAGGGGAGCGCATCGCCTACAGGCTCACTCAGGTGCTGACCGGGCACGATTGCTTCGGTGAGTAACAGGATTGGGCGTGAGGCCACGGCAAATTGCTACCATTGTGGCAGCGACCTAGACTCTGCACAGCACATGCTCGAGGAGTGCCCTACGTGGGCCTCTGAGCAGCAGGTTTTGGTCGCCAGGATCGGGAAAGATCTGTCTTGCCAGCAGTAGTGAGGGCTATGCTGACGGAGACCGAAAACTGGAGGCAAGTTGCCTCCTTCTGTGAGACCGTGATGGTCCAGAAGGAGGCTGCCGAGCGGGATCGCGAGAGTGCCGATCCCGTTCGAAGAAGAAGGCGTCGAGGAGGCAACCGCCTCGACGCCTAACACGCCGAAACCCCACCTGCATCATTTAATGCAGGCGGGACTTTGGAATCGCGGCCGATCAGAGTGGAGACACTGATTGCCCACTGAGCCATTTCAGGGAATACGGTGGCACTGTGACCACATGCTGCCGTGCATAGCGAGGCTCAGGGGAGACCTCTTTATAGTCTCCCCAGAGACGTGCCCTAACAGGCGTTGCAATGAGATTGGTATATTAAGAGGTAACGGAGAAGACCGGGGTGGTTTTAGTGAGGTAAGAATCCCACACTCCCTGGTCTTTTCCCCAAAGTCCAGGTGCCTTTTTTTTTTCGAGGTTTCCCCCCGAAAAAAAAAATTGTAGGTATTAGTAGATGTATTCTGGGATAGCGTTTATAGAAGTACAGTGATGGGTTTTGTATTCTCCGAAAAAACTAATTAACTTACACTTAGCTAAGTAAGTATTGTTACAAACTGAAGTCCTAACATGGTTTTAACCACACTCGTTCATTTACACACTCACACACACGTACATATGTAGGTATCTAAGCAATAGCTCACACCTGTTGAAAGTGTTCACGGTAACTATCCGCAGAGTGGGAAACTTTGCAATAGCGCGCTTTAATAGGATTTGTGCAAAAGTTAGAGGTCAATAGTTTGCGTCGGAGCGAGTTATGCGAGTAGTGATGGAATGACGTGGGGTCGATGAAGACGTGTGTATACGTTTATTAATAATTATTAATTTTATTAAAATTGATTGAATGTCTAAATTACGGGTAATCAGTCTTTATTTGAAATTACGGAGCTTGAGTTACCATAATAAATGTCTTTCTTTGGAGTAATTGAATGTTTTGATTTTTGGAAAATACGGACCTAAGTACATTAATTAGTTTAGTAGTCTAGGTTCTGTTTTTCTTGTCTGGCTTAGATGCCACTTCTCTCCTACAATTTTTTTTTATTAGTGCGTATTGCTGCCAAAGTATTAATTATTACTATTCCTACTTACTTAGTTAGTTTCATCGATTTATTTTATTTGTTAAGATATATTTTATTTTTATTAGGTAGTGTATAAATCTGTATTTTACCAGGGAGTATCACAGCTCCAACCGCTTGCAAAATATGGTCGGTAGATATACATGATAATTAATGGGTTGTACAAGAACCAATTATGATAAATAGTTAGGTACACGTTTTATTAGAGAAAATATGATAGTATAATTATAGCGGTATCCCGGGTCACAGTATTTTGCCTTGTAAAGATGAATGACTTCCATGTTTGGGGTATGTAAAGGCATGTTATATACGAAGACGTCCTGAAAAAACCTTTGGCATGCTGACGGTATAAGCTGCTATTATTTTTATTATTACTTATAATTTATTGTAATTTACAATGTAACATTAGCTTGTCTACATTTTTATGACAAACACGAACGGAAAGATATAAAAATGCAAAAAAAATAACAAATAAAACGGTTACTCCCCGCTTAATAAAAAAAAAACCGGCCAAGTGCGAGTCGGACTCGCGCACGAAGGGCTCCGTACCATTATCTATAAAAATGGCAAAAAACACGTTTGTTTTATGGGAGCCCCCCCTTAAATATTTGTTTTATTTTAATTTAATTATTTATTTTTAAAGTCAATATATATCTACATATTCTGTGAATATTTCAAACGTCTACCTGTTGCCTTTATTTTTCGCTTCTTCGTCTTGTCTCTTTTTCGCTCCCGATAGTTACGACAAGCCGTCCGACTTCCACGTGTCATCTAATAGTGTGACATTGTGCCGTGTTTGAAGATCGAATGTTGAGTAGGAAACCTATCTACGTCTTTTAACTTATAATATCATTGGTAGCAGCCTGGGAGCCTAAAATGGACGCTTTGGCAGAATCATGCGTGCAATTCATACAACCCGCAATTCATCTGTTTGACAGCTGCTATTTGACATTAGACTTCATTATATTAATTCTAATTTGTGGACCATTTTACGAAACTCCTTACACAACTGTCAAACAGATGAATTGCGGGATATGAATTGTACGCAGATCATATTATGATTCTGCGAAAGCGTCCATTTTAAGCCCCCTGGACTCTGGAATTGTGCCCGGTTGATGGCAGGCCCCCTATTACATGGGATTTAAATATAACTGACTAAATGTAGGTGTACTAGAGGTGCACCTCTGCCACGCATGATGTTATATATGCATAGATTATGTTATTATTCAAAAATACGAAGGTCATGGTCATCATTTCAACACAAAATTGGTCGTGATCATAAAATATTTTATACCTAGTTCAATGTTTAACTGATCCACTCTATATGCTTATTATACCAAATGGATACACATTAATAGCCTGAAACCGACGGTTACACCTACGCAGAAAAACCGCGAACATAATTTATGATAACCAAACCAGTTATTGGGATATTCCGATCATTCGATAAAATATTCTAACCACGTTTCTAGACAAAGTTTGGATTTAGTAACAAGTTTTGTTGACCGACGCAAACGATGTGTCCTACCTACAAGTACACATAGACATATTTTTGTTGTAACTTAAATTTTATAAATGAAATATTATAATGTTAACATTTTGTACGCCTAATGAGGCAAAACATGTTGGTCCGATAAAATGATGTGTGCATACCTAATCATGTATCATGTTACACATGTTTTATCAAATAAATTATTTTTATCTTTTTACGTTTGGGAAGTCAGTGCTGGGACACAGGCCTCCTCTCTGTGAGAGGGAACGGGCCGCCACCACGTGGGCCCAGTGCGGATTGGTGGATGTTGCGTCATGTCTTCGAATTTTTGGTCCTAGGACATTCCGGTTTCCTCAAGATGTTTTTCTTCACCGTTTTGAGTGCAGTGGTTATGAAATAAATTACACAAAATAAAGCGCGTTGAAACCCAATACCGTAAGTATACCCAATACTGTAACAACTGGGTCACCACTGATCGAACGTTTTAAAATTTTGAAATACTCATAAAAATACGACTAAAGTAATCGCATGAGTGTAACAATGTGTAATTTCTCGAAAATTAAATAAGTTTCGTCATCTAGAATTTAATTCATGCCTAACCACACAAGTCGCGATTGCACACAGTGACGATTTGCATTAAAATGTTAAGATAAAAGTTTCTAAATAACATGAGTATTTTTTCATCATATTTCTTTCTTTACTTATATTTTTTATTTCACCTATAAAAGATTTTAATTTTGTTACAATAAAAAAAAAAAAAAAAACATTTATTTCAGGTAAATTACACCCATTGCCAAACAAAAATTAATAGAAATAGACCATACAAACTATCCAAACAGACAAAATCCGAAAATAACATTAAAAACCAAATAAATTTAAACATTAAACAACTCATTAAATAAAAATAATCAATCATTAAAAAATTACCACAATAAAATATGTCTGAATCTACAAAATTAAAATGTACAATGTTCCTTGCATATGATACTGTGCCAAAGATTTTTTTTTTCTTTAAAGGGATTTTAATGCGGAGTGCAAAATAGAGACGACTAGCTTTTGCCAGCGGCTTCGCCCGCGTGGATATCACAAACTATCCCACGAAAACCTAACCCAGGCAGAGTGGCTAGAGAGGCGCCACGGCGTCCTCACCTTCCGCCTGACGCAGGTCCTCACCGGACACGGTTGTTTCGGGAGGTTCCTGTTCAGGATAAAGCGGGAGGAAACGCCCGGGTGTCACCACTGTGTGGATCGCCCGGAGGACACGGTGGAGCATACGGTGGAGCTCGCCGTCCGATAAGGACCAGGCCCGGGTCGACGGCGCGTTGTGTTCCACGCGCGCCTCAAAGAGACGTCAGCACCAATTGACGGGGTCCGAAAGGGCCAATGCCTGCCAGGGTTACGAGCCTGTCCGAAAGGGATATCGTGGCTCTGGCACACAGGCATTTGAAGGAACACGGTGGGTTTTAGTCAGTAAAAGTCTGACACTCCCTCTCGCTCGCTGTCGCGGGCAACAGCTAGTATTATACTAGCTGTTGCCCGCGACTTCGTCTGCGACCCAAGATGAAAAGTACCTTAAACCTTTTCCAGTTCATGGTCTATCTGTGTGCCAAATTTCATCCAAATCCGTTCAGCCGTTTTAGCGCGAAAGTGTAACAAACGAACAAATAAACAAACTCACTTTCGCATTTATAATACCTAATATTATAACATAATTATATACTAACTTTATCCTAACTTTTATATAAATATATAATATTATTATATATTTATATTAAAGTTAAGATAAAGTTCAGATTATTGAAAAAAAAAAAAATTAAGCCGTCACGGGATGCCTGGCAGATGTGAAACATCGAAATCAAACAAACAAACATCGAATAAAAGGTCAGGGTCACCTAGCGAGGGGACCGCGCGCGAGGAGTGAGTGGTGAATTGCCACGCGGCATGCGTCGCCCCACCAGCAATCGGTTTTACGTGCGCCTATAGATGTTTCACATCAAAATCCTCCCGACCGAATTTTGGCCACAGTGGCCAATAACAACGGAGATTAGCGAGGCATGCAGGAGATATTATAGTGCATGAGTGTGTGCGTAAACAGAATTACTCTCATAGTCCGATGGGACGGCAATCCGCCACGATTGGGCAGAGATCAGGCGCGGGACCAACGGCTTTACGAGGCACGGGGGTTTCACACCACCAACTTCCAAACTCCGGGCTGCTACTGAGAAATTTCTAATGGAAAAACCCAATAACACTTTGCCCGGCCTCAGCTGTCCAACAGATAAAGGATCACAGTTCACAGGATTATTGAATGAGGAATTTAAAGAACTTCACATTGTCATTTATCACATATCCGGGTAACGTTAGGTACGACAAAACAAAAATGCAAAAATGAGATTTTATGATCTAAAACTGGAAAAAAAAAATTAGTAAGGAAATCCGTTAAATGTGTTGAATAATTCAAGTCGTGTGATGCCTGAGAGTAGCGACAGGTGGTTACAATTTAAATGTTAGCCGTGAAATACCGGTTCTACGTGGTATTATGGAAAATTATATCCATGCTGATGTAAGCTTGTAGCCTCTATGAGTTTCAAATCCGTCTTTTATAACTAGGAAAAAACTCGAAGTTATAAATCGCAATCAATGTCGAGATACAGAAGAACTCAGAGTTTGAACTTGACAAATATCAATGGAACCTGATCAATTTATTTTGGTACTCTTTGTATCAATGCCTACTCTTGTACGAGTTAATAGAACGTGTTATGACTAACATAGTTTTAAGATATTATTGTAATACTAACAAAATATGGACCAAAATTAGGTCTGAATTAAATGTATTTTATTTTTATTTTATTTATTTTATAGTGTATAATCAAGCACATTCTGTCACTGACTGAAAAAGACCGTACATTGCTTTACTCTCATTGCGAGTGCCTCATTGGTCTAGTGGTCTTAAGTGCCATAGCTGGGCATGAGCACGAGGTTCCGGGTTCAATTCCTAGGTCGGCCAAAGTATTTTAGGGTTTTTCCGTAAGATATTTCTCAGTTGCAGCCCGGAGTCTGGATTTGTGCCCGGTTGATGGCAATAGGCTCGCCCTATTACATGGGACTCAAACTCAAAGCATTTATTTCAAATAAACTAATTACAAGCACTGTCAATTACAGGGTCAGTCAGTCGGAGAGATGAAGCTAGTTGCCCATTCCAAAGCGTAGTAGGTTCCTATGGATAAGAACGGGCAAGAAACTCCACGGACTCTCTTTTAAATCAAAATATTGTTACAACGTATTGGTTAAATCATTCATGTTGAAATTATAATGTAGAAAGACGTTACAAGCGTCCGTAATAAACAGATAAAAACAATAAAAAAAATTAAAATAAGTTATAATAAGCCGTGGCAGCTAAGAAATGACCAGTCCCTACTGACACGGCGCCCGTTCACGAACACGATGCATGAATCAGCACCATTTAGCTCAACCATTTTGAAGGGAACTTTTAACATACCTAACTGGCGAATTGTGAGTGTTTATAGGTTCACCTCTGCCTAACCCTTTCGGTAAAACAGGCGTTATGTTATGTTTATTGCTTTACTCCTTGAATAAATATTTCGTAGTCAATAGTTCTGCCACAAACTGAAGGTAGTTTATTGTTCCTTTCTTTGTCCTCTCAAACAGGCGTGTAATATTTGACATATTACTAAATGCACGTATAAATAACGTGGCAATTAAACGGTTCAGACATTATGTTTGTTGTATGAACTCGGTGGATGTATGTGTCCCAGTGTAGGAAGAGAAGCTATGCTGTGCTATGAAAGATAGTTGGCGATGAGCAAGTTTTCGTGGGATAAGGATAATAAAGAAAGAAGGAAAGGCAGTGGAATTAGTAGAAAGATTTAAGTGTACTGTTGAGTTAAATTTAAATAATAGCTGGAGTAATAGTTTAATACATATTTTAGGACCTTAGGTAGACATGTTAGGAACCTGTAAAGGCATTCTACTGTATGTTCTGGAGAAAAAATCGGCATAAGCTGAATGCAACTTGAGTGTGTTGTCGTAAAAGTAGGGGGGCATAGGTGGAAGGTATTCTACCTGTCTCCTCTTACGCGTATTGGAGGAAAAATTGTGATCGAAGAGCGAAAGTGAAACTCCAACTGGCAGTTGATATATTCACGTATTATTGTTTAAATGTTAGTAGAACTTGAAGCCATCTAAGTCCAGTTCTGGCGACGTTAATTAATATTAAGTTATTATTATTACATAAGGTGATGTTCCTAATTTATGGACCAAAACACTTTGTGAAGGTGATTCGGCCGTTATAAAAATAATGGAATGTGGGTGACGTCTTCCAACTTATAGATCACTAATTAAAATAATTGATGATCCGATTTCTAATCAATCAAATTCAATTTTGAAGTAAACACTAGTTATTCTTGTAAGTTGTGTGCTGAAATAGCTTACCTACCTAATACAAAGTACCTAGCAACTTTTTATTGCATTTTAAACCAGCGTTAGTCACTAGCCTCTGTTTTGTTAAACAAATTGCGAAATAGTTTATCATTTTGTAAGACTTAAAATCATTGATTAACGCATATTTTACCATGAATTAATAAAGTTCCATCAATGGAATATACATTATCATAAATTAATTTCGAAACATAAATCAAATGGCAATTTATGTTTTATATACCTACATAGTTTTATTAATTTATACTTAGATGTAATCATTAAAATTGTATTTATACTTAGATGTAATCATTAAAATTGTATTTATAACGCATTACGGTATTACGTTTAGCTGTTTCCTCAGGTATTGGCGGGAAGTAGCGCAATAACATCGAGAGAAATGGAAGGAATGGAGGTCTTTGGCGGAGTGGTGAATGTGGTAATGTGTAAATTGTGTAATGCTATTAAAAGCGTTTACGACGTACGGCATTTCATACAAACTTTCAAGCCCTTGTTTTTTTAAATGACTGAACCGATTTTAATGAAACTTCATACGCATAATCAGCATACAAATGTCTAATGTTAAGAACGTTTTCGAACAAATAACTGCAAATCTATATTTCTATGGAAAATTTAAAATCGGTCTAATTTGTCTGTAACACTATTTTTTGAAATAGTGTTACAGCCAAATTAGGAACACACTAAGATTTTTTCCTGCATCGTGGGTGCGTTTACAAATATTTAAACTCACATACACAAACAGCCAGACCCGGAACAACTACTTGTAGGTCATACAAATATTTGTTCCGTGCGGGAATCGAACTCGCGACACGCAGCGCAGCAGTCAATCGCTTAACCGTGCCCACAATATACTTTTAGGCCACTCGCGTGCAACTTTCGAGAGCTCATAAAGTTTGGCGCGTACTTTACCTCTATAATGTACTAAGCGCAAAATTAATTCGTAGCAAATCCTTGAGTGTGCTACAAACTCAATGATGGGCAGAGGTCAGAAATCTCCGTGTAGTAATATAATTACAATTATTTATATTATGTTAATATCCGTTTACCATTGCAGTGAAGCACTGACACTGTTTCTTTGAATGTAGCCTTGAACTTAAAGCATGAGTATAATGTCTTCACGGATTTAGTCCGATTGTGTTAGTTTTAAAGCTAATGTTATGTGAAGCTATTTTGTATAAATATTGTCCAAGGATATGATTTTATCTAAATTTGAAAGCGCAAACTAAGACGCGATACTTACTTCTGTAATATCTAGTGGATAATTAGAAAATATAAATTCTAAGTACCTACATAATATTTTTTTTTTTTGCCGACTGTGACAAATCAAGAGTGTGATCTTCATCTTTTCAGCCGAAAGACGTCCACTGCTGGACATTGCCATAATCGCCACGCTTGGCAGGCGGGTTGTCGATCGCAGTATGGTGTTAAAATGCATAGAGAACGCTGTTGCCCATTCTCTAGTAATTAGTCCCTTAGTCACCGTTTACGACACCCACGGGAAGAAATGGGATGGTGCTATTCTTTACGTCCGGCACCACACGGGACTAATGAAAGAATGTAATGTTTTTAAATTAACAAAATGTTTGCAGTAGTGATTCAATTACCAAATTGACCACTGGCCGGCGTGGACCGTGTTACCGATCTCGATAAATATATTTACGAAATAAAAACAAACGAAATAAATCCATGTTGCAATATTACGTGCTTAAAAATAATACTACTTACCTACATGTTTAAAAATACTCGATAAAGACGTGAATGAAACGATGATGCTCTTATCTAAATGATTCACAACAAGCATAATTCCATAAGCTTTGTAAAATTCACACCAAGCTGTTAAGGCGACGATAACCGACTTTTGATGATTTTATACTGAAGATCACGTCTAAACGAGTAGTGTTAATGATTTGAAAAAAATATATGTTAAATTAGAGCATTTTCTCAATAACTTAATATGTGAATATTTTAGATTATGTTTATATTACAAAGTGAAATTAGTTTGTAAAATTATGTTTAATGCGGATAAAAACTGAGAATGGCGCAAAATCTATCAAGCGTATTTTTCTGACACCTTCACCAATTTCAAGATAATTTAGTTATTGATCTTTTAGTATACGCGTTTTATTAAAATACCTTTTGGTTTGTGTATAATAAATTAATAATGCGTCAAATTGGGGACAGCGCTCCTTGAGGGGCGAGTCCTATTACTGGCTGAACGTACGCCGCGTTGCGTGAGCTCAGTACAGAACACGCAAGCTAACCACTCAAGGTCACTGGCACATATCTCCGTTTTAAATGATAACTTTCTACAGGGCAATACCGACTATCCTTGAGGGATTTCCTTTAATAGTCATAATACAAAGGTGTTTCTGAGAATATAAACAAGTAAAAAACTGTTTTGTAAGATGTGACCTAGAGTTACTAAAGATGGTGTAAAATAAACTTACGTAGATGTTATGAAAGAGGTAGTGAGTGATAAGTTATGATGGAGTGACGAAAAGTTGCTAACTTAAATATTTTTAGATGGTCCTCTTTATCATCCTTTGGTTTGTATGAAATCCTTGAGTAGCCACCAGTTATCATAATAATAATTATTATTTGTCACATGACTTTGTTATTCTGGAAGTTATTTGTGTGCAAGAGAGGCACTGGTCCGGTCGGTTCCTTTACCAACCCTGGTTCATTCATATGACATGTGGTGAGGGCACGCAGGGCTACCGCATTGCTTTAGCTCGGAGAGTCTGAAATACTGGTGTTTTCTCATGTTTGAGAAAACACTAGTATTTCGGACTCTCCCTGCTTGGAAATTCGAGCATTATTTTGACAACCTTTTTCGAGATAAATCGAAATTGCTGTACTGGCCAAATACATGCGAGCAGAGGCCACCAAAATTTGTATGTACATCCATATGTGTCGTGGTTCAGCGGCCAAATAAATTACATAGCAAACTCATCGTGTAATTTAAAAATGGAAAGATCTTTTACTCCGAAACATGGCAACAAAGGAGGTAACTTATCAAAGGTTTTATGTAAATTTCGAACTGGCTTGCAAATAGAAAGCTGTTTATTGAAAAAAAAAAAAAACAAATTAACACTTGGCGCGTGAAAAATTATCGTTGTTCGCATTGAATCTGGAATTAATAAATGATTTACTTTGTTTGAATTTCCGCGCATTATTTGAGAAAAATACTATACAAGCCTTGGCCGGAACCAGGCATTGATGGACTCACGTATGAGTGCCTCGGCTTCGCGCCTCTGCCCACATTTTCACGTTCATCCATCAATGCCCCTGTTGCAGGCCGCTGCAGTAATGAAGAGATGCTGGTGGCTGCAGTGATGTAATAAGTACTCCTTCCTGAGCATAATTACTATTTCTGATACTTATTATTTCTGAATAAACAAAGATAAAGTTTAGGTAAACCGACTACTTGATTATATTAAGTGGAAGCTTTCTTCCATTTCAGATTTTATTGCCATTGATGGCAATTTTCTAAAATTAAAAAAAGAATATTGTAAACGAACTTGACCAAAATCATTAATTAACACCAATCGCAATACCGTTGTCAGTTCAACAATATCTCACCATTCATCTTATTGTGGACATGACACATTTTACGACACACGATGCAGGTGCAATGAACATTGTTATCTTGTCAAAATATAAGCTATTGCGATTGCGATTTTAACCGTGTTACGCCATAAGGGTGCGGTTTCGATCGCTTTGGGAATGCGGTTAAATCTTCTTTACAGCGTTTAACTTAAAAGGGTCAGCAGCCATTTAACTGTTGGTTACGACTTGATATTTAAACTAGCACCGTTAAGTTAGAGCGATACTACATTGTAAAGAGGTTAAATAATTAATTTGGTAATTGCTCATGTGAATATTTTTATTACCTTATTTTATTTGAGTTAGTCGAAGACGTAAAGTAATTATTACAGTAAGTTGTTATTACGACGCGTAGAGGGAAACGAGATAGCGCTGCTGAGAGAATATGTCACGAAGTTTGTGCAGAATTTGATTAACTTAGAAGAACAAAATATACAGACACACATTGGCTTGGTGCTCTACCTCTACTAAAACTCTTTCTCTCTTGTCTCCCTCTTTTTTACTGACACGACAAAAAACCTGGTAAAAACAGACATAGGTATTATCCTCAAATGTAAACTTCACCACCCGGTGAAAATAACGGATATTTTCCCAAGAAAAACCCAGATTGGTCTAAGCAATAAATTTAACTAAACTACAATAACTTACCAGCAGCACCTTTGTACGGATTTTTCTGTTCCTTTCTTCTTGTATGTTTATATATATGTGTGTACATAATTGGTTGAATAAATAAATAAACTTCCTATCTCATTTCAAACATACTTTCAACCAAACCAACGCTTTATGCATCGTGTTCTGAATATTACAACACCGAAATGATATCATCAACACACAAAAATAACAGAATCAAAGAAAACCTTAAGTTCCGAATGACAACGAACATTATTGCGTTATTTTAAAACAAGGCCGGACGACACCCATATGGAAATAAGGTTATAGAACCACAAAGTACGTCTATACACCTTGGTATTATGCGTAATTAGCTTAGACCCAATTATCAAAGAAACAGGAGATTTAAACGTTTTATGTATGTGTGCCAGTTTGCTCTACCGCAAATGCCGAAACAGTTCCTCAAAAATGCTGTTATATACAGGGTTATTTTTAAAACGTCAATAACCTCTTAAGGGGTCATTGTACTCATCATTATGAACAACTTTTACTATGGGACCAAAACTGAAATCGCGAAAAAAAAACCAGCTGTTCCCTACATTTATGTTCGAATAAATTCGTTAAAATGTAGGGAACAGCTGGTTTTTTTTTCGCGATTTCAGTTTTGGTCCCTTAGTAAAAGTTGTTCATAATGATGAGTACAATGACCCCTTAAGAGGTTATTGACGTTTTGAAAATAACCCTGTATAACTATCAGAAGTGTTGGGAACCTTAGCCTTTAGAAGAATTCATCCGTAATGCTCTTGTTTGATGTTATCAGTAGCAAAACCGAAGCCTGGAATTATGTTCGGCAGTAATGTTATACTTGTGTAGTCAGGCAAGGAATTAGCATCGTGTTAATAGGGCTTAAGTCCAGTTAGTTTTGTAAACTGAACAAAACCCTGTTATTTGTTTCCCGCTTGTCCCAAGACTAAAGTATACTTTTAAACAAATATAAACGGCTGCTCAAATCTCGCGGCGACTGTGACTTCGCTTCATCGATTTCAAATGGCTCAATAGACCACATCTAATAATATGAATAATTAATTCATGTGGATGATACATTAATTAATTATTCATATTAAGATATTATTAGATGTTTAGACAAATACGATATTAATGTTATGAATTCAACTTACTATATGATAAATGAAGCCTGTTGTAATTCCCATTACAGATAAAAGAAAAACAGATCGTTTTTATTAATTAAAGTTTTAAAGGTTAGTAGCTGTAATTGATCATTTGGGATTACGAAGTGATTATTGAATTAAATCAAGAGTCAGTTAGACAATTCTCAGGTCGCCCGGTCTGGTAGAAAGATGGCCACAAGAAACGAAAATAGTATAATTTCACGGAAAATTATTTTATGATCTACGTTGTTTTTCATGAAATTTGAATCTCCACATCTAATAGCTTGCTTAATTCAGTTTTAAAGCCATTAATAAATTAAATATAACCAAATCGAACAGATCGTAGCCATAATAGGCAGTATATAATCGTAAGAAAAATATGATGATGATGAGCTGCAAGAGTTTTAATTATACTTACCAATAATTTACATTCTTGAAACTCATCAAAGGTCGTTTAGAATACTTATAGCCACCATACAAGAGACATTGAAAACCTAGCGTTATAACATACACGTATTCATCTAGTGATGGACAGAAGTAACTTAATTTATTTATAAACTAATAAATGTGCTGTTAATGAATTCATGGGGATATTAATGTGAAAATTATAAATGTCGGTATTTTGGGTACACGAGCGAAGACTCGTAAGGTTGTCATTTGTTATTATCATGGTCAACGGTTTATGGTAACGGATTGCTTGCGAAACCTCTAGTTATAAACTTCCTATTAATTTAAAATGCATTAACATATAAAATAGGTAGGTATTATTTATATTGAATTAAAAAACAATCAGCTTAATTAGATCTTCTTCTTTTTTCATTAAAACTATTACGGTTTATATAATAAAAATAATTTTCATAGTGCTGGCGTGGCAAAAAGGTTATGTCAGGATCGTAGCAGCTAGGTGTCGTTCTGTAGTTACCTGCGTGGTACCTAAATTGTCTTTTTTCAGAAATACTTTAGGAAAAGCTCACTGAAATTTCTCACTGATACTTATGACGTCATATTTCTAATTTTTATATTTGAATCTAGCTGCTGCCCGCGGATTCGCCGGCGTGGCTTTTTCTAAACATATAAACCTTCCTCTTGAATCACTCTATCTTTTAAAAAAAACCGCATGAAAATTCGTTGCGGAGTTTTATAGATCGAAGCATACATAGGGACAGACAGGAAGCGGGAAGCGACTTTGTTTTATACTATGTAGTGATATGAAGTCCGTATAGGTATTTTATTTTATTGGTCAATCTTTACCGCGTATAAAAGGAAGTATATAAAATAAAACATACATATCTGTGATTGTTTATCTGTGATTTTGTATAGAACACCATTTCAATTTCCAATTAAAACTTATTTTTATTCGTTTACCTTGCAATGATGCGCTGACGACGGCTGAATAAAGCATAAGGTATAATTAGGGTTTCGAACAAAAAATAAAGGTTTTAGATTTTTTTTTTAGATGACTGCTTAACTATACAATTACTATTGGAGTATATCATATCGCGCCGCCGCCTGCCGTCCGGTTGCACAGAGTAGGTATGTGATTTAGGTGTTTAATTATTATACCCAGTATGTTTTCAGATAATAAGTATAACAAAGCTATACTTCGCATGTTTGTAACACTTCTCGGACACCTGAACCTGCATTGAACGCAGTGGACGTTTTCAGACTATATGAGATTAAAAAGACACGGGAGGTATTTTTTTAAAAGCTTATTAATAGGATCTCTTCGTTTCTGATTCGATCACGTAGGGAAACTGCAAGCATAGCCCTCTCCATTGCCCTTGGTGGTGCAGGCGAACCAAGGTAGCTGACATAGTCCGAAGAATTGCCAAACTGAAGTGGCAGTGGGCAGGGCACATTGCCTGCAGACCGATGGGGCCGAAAGATTTAGGAGTGGCGATCGCGTACCGGAAGACGTAGCATTGGAAGGCCTCCCACAAGGTGGGAAGTGAAGGTGAAGGCTGCAGGAATCCGCTGCATGCGGGAAGCACAGAACCGGTCGAGGTGGCGGTGCTTGGGAGAGGCCTATGTCCAGCAGTGGACGTGTCTCGGCTGAAATGATGATGATGATGATTGAAAGGATAGTCTTATAATATTCTACGCGTACGTGGAACGATTGCGGTCGTAGTAGAAGTGTTTCTAAAGGAGCAAGGAATTCAATTATGAAATCGCAAGCTAACAGAACAATAGCTTAATAAATAGAGTCTCCGCTGAAATGAAGTCCTAAAACGGATCGAGGTATTGAAAGCTAATTAATGATCGCACGACTGTGTGTTCTGGCGAATCGTATCCTTAATATTACGTTAATGTCATTCCACTGGGCATTTACTTCAGGTTATTGTACCAGTACGTTAGTATTTTACATACCGACATCTTGGCTATATTTTGGAAGTTTGCATAAGTCAATAAAACCTCGAAATATTAATTCATAGACATTAAATTGGATTAAATTGGTTTGGATTGGTGTGGCTCTTGAAAGGGTGTCAGATTTTAAGTACTTAGGGCACATAGTTACTGACGACTTGAAAGATGACGCCGACATGGAAAGAGAACGGAGGGCGTTGGCTGTCCGATGCAATATGTTGGCCCGCAGGTTTGCTCGTTGTACACCAGAAGCAAAAATAACTCTTTTTAAGGCGTTTTGCCAATCCTTGTACACGTGTACTCTGTGTGTTCGATATACGCAAAGGGCATAAATCGCCCTCAGAGTTCAATATAATAATGCCTTCAGAATGTTGTTGGGGCTTCAGTAACGTGGACGTTACTGCAGTGCATCAGGGATGTTTGCCGAAGCACATACTGATGGTTTCAGTACCATCCTGCGAAAAAGGATTGCGTCCATGATGCCCAGAGTGCGTGGGAGCGTCAACGACATTCTGAAGGTCATCAGTGATAAGCCGTGTTGCACCATTATGGCGCATTGGGTGCATGTACATGTGCATGTACCCGGTGCGTCAAGTGAGTGCAACAGGTATTTGAATTAAAAAATTGTGTTGCATTTGTTACTAACATAGCATAAGTTTTGTGTAATCGTATTACTAACATTATATGGATCAAGGTTTCCGAATCCGAATTAAAGTTTTTTTTATTTAGTATTTAACACAACTTACACAACTAACTATTTACACTGGGTACTAAATCAAACGACTAATTAGCGATACAAAAGAAGTTAACAAAATATTTTTGCTGTTTTGTCAAAATTGTTGTGCACAATTGTTGTCGGTTTAAAGGCGTACTACCCTGTGTCCTTACCGAAAGCAATTGTCGCGAAAATACTTACGCAATCGTTTACACGAATTATGATAAACATACTCACGCGACCTGATTGATCGCGTGAGTATGTCATATTCATATAAACGAGTGCGATAGTCGCATACTCGCGCGACAACCAGTTTTGGTTAGGGTTAGGTCACGGCCTATTGTTTCAGACGTTAGCAACGCATCGGCACAAACGTGGGTGCAATCCCCAACCCAAAAATGTTGTTAGTTTTGTTTTTGGGTTTATCCATCACAACTTTCATGGGTATATTTTATTTCAATTTTCATTTATTCATGGGTATAGACTCCGGGCTGTTAGCCCGGAGTCTATACCCATTTGTGTGTTAAATGGGAATGAATAGGCTAGTCTCCTGCTAGTACATAACACTTAAGCATAACTCGATTTATCACCTCTTTATAATCGAGCTCAAAAAACGAGGAAGTCTTTTTCATAAAAGTACATCAATATTTCCGTGTTTACGGGGCCGATTTACGTGATTCTTTTCATTTGGTAGCTGGCGCGGTGGTCACATATAAATTTTATCAACTTTACTTGGGTGGGCTTCAGTAATAAGTATTGAATCCACTTGGTATAATATGTTGATGATATTATAAATTTTCCTGTCATTCTTGTTTACATAGAATGTGTAGTGGTTTACGAATTGGTTTGGAGTAAGTAACACAACAAAAAAAATAAAAGAAATTGTTAATTATTAGTATTATTCATCACTTTTACCTCATTTATAACCACCACAGCTGATTTCTGACGACCTAGAGTTATTTCTCAGTCATAAAAGTCACCCGATGAAAGTTGCAACTGAGGATGAATCAGCAACATTGTCGCAAGAAGATGACTGCCTGCCTTTGTCGGCACGTATGACACCTGTATTTATGCTGTTACAGAAGTGGGGCACCTTCGGGCGTGCAGCATTTTTTTGAAAGAAGAAACAAAAATAATTTTATTTGTCACAGAAACACGTGCATATGATACATTATTATTATAAGTAGGTACATTATAATCACGAGCACAAAAAAAAAACCAAATAGTCGGCAGCTGCACGTCATGACTGTGACAAGAAGGCTTGCACTCAGCATGATGCTGTGCTATTGGGGACCCACAGCACAGTGCTGATTTTCAGTGGTCATCCGCAAAATACGTACGGAACCTAAGTCAGGTTCAATGAGTTGTACATATTAGGTAACAAAATAAAATAAAATAAATATAATGAAATAATAATATAATAAAGTACTTAGAATATAATGCTTTTTTACACAACATAACATCACGCCTGTATTCCCTGAAGGGTTAGGCAGAGGTGTACCTATAGAACACCCACATTTCGGCAGTTATGTTTAAGTCCCACGTAATAGGGGCGAGCCTATTGTCATCAACAGCATCAAATCAAATCAAATCAAATAATTCTTTATTGGCATAATAGGATAAGTACAGAATTTGTTTGAAGCCTCTGACTCCTGAACTAGTTGTACCTGTATGTCAGGTGTCATTTTTGATGTGTAAGATATTTCCTCTCGCTTTTTATGGGAAGTTTTTTTTTTTTTTTGGTGAAGGACGGAAGTGTGTAACAGGTAGAACAAGAATAAGATAGATAGGTGATAGAAGTTACAGAATTGTATATAATTTTATTTTTATTAATTGCATTGTAATCTAAATTTAAATTATGAAATTATTATTGGTATTTTAATGTTATTGCTTATTACTAAATGTGTACTGCATGCTATAAAGTATAACCAAGATGTAAAATTTAAATATTTGCTTTATTATTATAGTGAAACTCATAGCTATTAAGAACTTGTGTATACCTATATTCTTGCAAATAAATATCATTCATTCATTCATTCAGCTTGGGCATGGAATAAGTATAGAATTATAGTATCGAATATTATGGAATTAGTAAGTAAAGAGTAGAGGGGGTTCAATTTCGATCAGTGCGACCACTAGTTATGAATAATTATTGGAAAAAATATTTCAGTATTTAGCTTTTTTTCAATTTTGAGGTTAATTTCTGGCGCTGCTCAGTTGCTTATTACCAAGGTGAGCTGTCAGTTGTTGTAGATAAAAAACTACTTTAAAGCGACTACTGTAAGGCGCGCTCGTTTTTTATTTGGGTAATTATCTTTATTTTGACAGGTAGTTTGAGTACCAGGTGTTGTTAGAGTTATTTGGTTTATTTGTAAGAAAATAAGGAGAATTTGTGCCTTCCACTTATTTGTGTGTTTTTTCTATGCCAATGGCTCTCTAGGTAAAATGCTGCCTTCCATTGCCTATAATTATAGGTAACTGTCAGTTGGTATAAAGATGATGGAAGCTTTTTGTTTCCTTAATTGCCGGGGACACCATTTCATTAAAATCAAAATATTTATTTACGGACGAGTTAAGTTGGTGTAAACAGGATCTTTATCTTTTTCTATTCCACTAAATAATGTCCATGTCAACACACTTGTATCCGAAAGGTTCGCGACCCCTGTTCTCACCAGTTGTTACAACTTACAACCTGTTAACATGCAATATCTCAACTAATACTATAATGTTTATGATGTTAATTAGTTTCCGAGTTCACCACGGCCATTCAGATCATTATTTTAAATTAATTGTATTTAGATATTCGGTGAAGGAAAACATCGTGAGGAAACCGGCATGTCCTAGAACTAAAAAATCGAAGACATGTGATATCGACCAACCCGCACTGGGCCCGCGTGGTAGATTACAGCCAACTCCCTCTCGAAGAGAGAAGGCCTGTGTCCCAGCAGTGGGAACATTATAGGCTGAATGATGATGATGATGTAGATAGTCGGCAGAATTTTATAATAATTATATGATAAATACATTTTTTTTACTGCCTTGTTGGTCTAGTGATCGCAAGCGCTACTGCAGGGCATAAGGTCCTGGGTTCGATTCCCAGGTCGAGTAAAGTGTTATTGGGTTTTTCCATCAGGAATTTCTCAGTACCTGCCCGGAATCTGGCTTGGTGCCCGATTGATGGCAATAGGCTCGCCCCGTGAGACTTAAACATAACTGGCAAAATGTGGGTGTTACTATAGGTACGCCTCTGCTTAATCCTTCGGGGATTGGCGTGATGTTATTTTTTATGTTCAGAATCAGAATCAGTACTTTATTTGCCATGAATGTAGGTGCAGGTGTGGTGTAGGTACCGTGCACGGTGTGGTAGTCAGGTACATATATTATGTCATGGTCAAATTTCCTTTTTTTTTTTTTTATTTAATATTTTTATTTTGTTCATTTATTTTTGAAAATGAAGATGAGGATCTATTTCAGATTTTAAACTTTAGCTATGTGAATTACTGAGTATAATGGCGATTGTACTTCTTTTTTGTGACTAACGGTGGTTCAGTTTTTTTGTGGCAAACAGTGAACAACGCATAGAATAGAAATCAGCATATTATACATTGGTCAGGAGCAAGATATTTGAATTCACATTATACAAAAGTAAAAACAACATTACATCAAATTGTACAAGATACCGATGAGGTCTCCGTCTTTAAGTTGCATTTAGTGAATACTCCTATAATTAAAATGTAGGTAATTTACTTACTCACTTGAGTTTTAGTATACATAAACGAGTATGCCAGAGATGGCGAACCTTTTACAATTAATGTGTGTTATATTTTCTATCAGGTTTATTTTTTTTCTAAAAATGGTACGTGATAATTAGTAACACAAAAAACTTATTGCATCAAAATCCTTTATTATCAAGATATTTCGTAACAAAAGATATAAATATAAAACGATGCACTCCAGATAGAAAACAGAAAACATCTCAAATGAATATCTCGTCTAAAATCCACCCGTGGCCACCATAGGTTCATCATCCCTGTTTTATGCAATTCAACCGACTCGTCCGTTCAGATCCGCGCCACACACTGCATATGTTGAAAGGTCATCGTTAGTGCGTCTGTATAAAACACGGGACCATCTCAGTAATCGATTCCGTAAGTGGATATTTCTATAACTTTTCGCATCGCAATCGTAGAAAACCTTTAGGCTTGTTAACTTAAGATTATTTAGTTCTTAGCCTTTTGATTTATTCTCTCGTATCAGCACGATCTACATAAATACAAATTACAAAAATTATTTATTGACATAAAACATATTTTACAATAAAATAGAATTCTCTGACTCCTGCGCTAGTTAAAACTGTGTTGCAGGAGCCAGCATCCTCAATATAAGTATAGTTCATAAGTTTAGTGGCAAAAATACTAGCCAGTCAGCCGGATTGCATTCGTTAATCGGAACAACATATTAAATTGTGTAAAACTGTTGTTTGTCCGCCCCAAAGTATGGGAAGGTTGCTAAAGTGCATTTGTCGCATAACTTAGTGATACAAGTGTGTCGGACAACATAACATATAGGAACAAAAGGCTAGGTCTGATAAAGATTCTTAATATAACGGATTGAATTTATTTGTAAGCGTTGCTAGCAGCGGTTGTAGGTCGTGGGCAGGCCGTAGCCTTTTTTTTTTGGTTGGGATGTTATCAAATAATTTCTCCCGCTCTGGGCGGAGCGGGAGGACGTGTCAGACTTTTACTGACTAAAACCCACCCGTATTTCTTCATTTGCCTGTGTGCCAGGGCCACGATATCCCTTTCGGACAAACTCGCAACCCTGGCAGGCATTGGTCCTGACGGACCCCGTCAGTTGGTGCTGACAACTCTTTGAGGCGCGCGTGGAATACAACGCGCCGTCGACCCGGGCCTGGTCCTTATCGGACGGTGAGCTACCCATCGCTCACCGTCCGCAAGCCCGCGCCTACGGTGGCCGGAAATCGGCTTGCGACTCCCGATGCCCGGGGCGTCTCCTGCGGCGACTAGAGGCGCGAGGGCGCGAACCTTGCCTCTCCCTCACGCGTTCCGCCTCCTCCTTCGCGAGCATTACTGCTTCGCAGAAGGAGGTGACGGCCTCCCATGCACTCTCGCTCCAAACCATGGCCTGAACCAGTGCCGTACGAGAGATCGCCGCCGCCGATCGCCTCCGTGGGGACACGACGGTGCTCCGCCCAAGCCGGGCCTAGCCTAGTACATTGTTTCATCACCACTGATCTCAAAACAGTGACGGAAATGACCGTGAGGAAATTGGCATATCCTAGAACCAAAACTTCGAAGACATTTGTGACATCTACCAACCTGCACTGAGCCCGCGTGGTAGATTGTAGCCCACTTCCTCTTATAAAAAGTGGCTTGTGTCCCACCGCTGCACCGGTGGGAACGTTATGGGCTGATTATGCTGTTGCTAGAACTGGTCCTTCTGTACATTTTCGTTGGTGAGAACAAACGCGGGCGCATCAAAAGCAGGGACCGTCCAACCCCGGTTGAGAGTTAAGGCTTCTACATACCAGCGCGACTTGTCGCGCGACGCGACACGGCACTAAGGCCCCGCGTGTCGCGGCACGAGCGGTGCCTTTGTTTCGCGTCGCGTCGCGCGACAAGTCACCCCGGTATGTAAAAGCCTTTAAGAGGCCGACTACCATCGCCCGCAACTGCAAGTCGCGGTGAGCGCAAAATTCGTTCGGAATATTGCTATCTCTGTTTGACTCTCTGAGTATGTGAGCGGCGGACGCGGTGTGCAGTCTTGTGCGTGTGTGTATGAGTGGATAGATAGCTATTATTAGCTGTAGGTACTTATCGTTCATTCATAACGACTCGGAGGCATTTATATTTACTTATTAGTAATTAGGTATGTTCATTATTTCACAAAACCGGTCGAAGTGGCGGTGCTTGGGGGAGGCCTATGTCCAGCAGTGGACGTCTTTCGGCTGAAATGATGATGTTCATTATTTGCTTTATTTTTGTTCACTACTTCGGGGAATTGTTAGTAAATGTACAGACTAGTAATGCGTTTTTATGGAAATTTCTTTAGAATGCCGATATCTCAACATATTAGGATATCTAGGCCTTGTAGTGAAAATCCAGTAGATACGTCTTACATAAGGTAAGGTACACACGGCTACACATCAAGCTATACAAATCCAGTTTACGCTGACCTCTCATTGTACGGAAATCCTACACAATGCGAGATCAGCTTATACTGGAAATTTCACGATTCACACAGCTGCCGTGTGCAGTACGACCACGCACACATTGACATTTGCTTGAGGCGATAGCAATAGGTATTGAAAATTTATGATAATTATGCATGTGTTCCGTAATACCAAAAATGATAAATGAAAACTTAATATTTTTCCAATATTTTTTCGCTAATTTGTAACTTGATAATATAAGCTGTGTTCTTGCAAAGAGAAGAATATTTAAAATATTGTTGTGTACAGAAAAAAATATATGAAAACATGTCATTTACGCTGTAAAAATGTGCGAAATGCAATTAGCTATATCTTCATTTTAGGTAAGTTTTTTTGAAAAAAAAAAGGTGTAGGAACCTAGATAATTACTGTCTAAATCCGAATATCAACATAATATGGTGGAAATATGCTCAAATATCAAATGATTTTGGTGTTACGTTTGTATGGACAATTCATTCGTCGCCACACTCTTAAGCCTTTCGAAGGGGTAACCCATTCAATGGGTTACCTTTATCATGATGTAACCCATTGAAAGGGTTTTATACTAGAAAACCATTGAAAGGGTTATATGATAACCCATTGAATGGGTTTTATACTTGAACCCCAGTGAAAGGGTTACATGATAACCCATTCAATGGGTTCTTTACCTACTTGAAACCCAGTAACATGAAAAAATCATAATATTATGTTATTTCGATATCCGCCCAGCACGCGTAGCATGACCAATTCTAATATCTCTATTCTACCCAGGGACCATTTTGGTTACTATTTTAGAAAAACCCTATCGAAAACCCTTTCGATCGAAAGGGTTTTCGATAGTTTTTCTAAGCAGTTAATCAAAAACCCATACGGTGTGGGTAATTTTGAATGGCTTAAAGTAAGCCGTTCAAAAGGGTTACCCACACCGAATGGGTTTTTATCAAAAACCCTTTCAATGGGTTACCAAAATCTAATTTAAGCCGTTCATAAGGGTTACCCATATCGTGTGGGTTTTGTTTAACCGCTTAGAAAAACCCTATCGAAAACTCTTTCAATGGGTAAACAAAATGGTCCCTGATCAAAAGTGTATTGTTTTATATCGTCTTGTGACATAATGTTACACTAGTTGTCGCCTGCGGCGGTGCTCGCAGTCATGTCATATTACGGAGTAAGTTATGCACTTGATATGAAATTCTTTTGTTTAGCGCTTCCTTTCTCTTAGCAGGTTAGTAGAAGTATTTGTGACTACATCTTGATGTTGTTTAGCAGCTATTTTTTTATGTAATGGGCTGCCTACCTTATGTGAAGTGGTTACCGCCTTTAAAGGACGCCTGTAATACCAAGAGGTTAGATGTTGCTAACTATGAAATGCTTCATAATATATGTCATTTCATCAGCTGTTATAGATATATTTATTAAATAGAATAATTTTTATTATGTACACCATAAACAATACAGGTCAAAATAATTTTTTTTTACAAAGGTTGATACAATAGGCGGTCTTATCGCTAAAAGCGATCTTTTAAAGACAACCTTTGGATGAATTAAGGGGGAAGGAGACACAGTTCTCTAAGTAGTCAGTGGTGTACCATTCACATTATAAAAAATAAATACTAAACTTATATAATTATAAATATAATAAAAAAAAAATCTACAATAGTAATCAAGAAACCAGTTAGTGTAAAGAGCAAAAAACAAAATATTTAAGGAGAGAGATAATGTGTTTTAACGGAATTCTAAAAAGGAGGTATGTTCGTCTGTATGTTTTCATTTTTTGTATGTTCACCGATTTCTCCGTCAGTTGTGGACCGATTTCGGAAACTCCCTTCCTCCATGGGTATAAAAAGTAAAAAATAAAAATACATAAAAAAAACAACCGACTTAAAAAAAACACTAGAAGGTATAAATTAATTTTAATTTCAGAAGTCGGTGGCTAAAAACGAAAATACAGATCCAAAGACACCGACTTCCGAAATTAAAGTAATTTTTCACTTTGTAGTGTTTTATTGGGAAGTCGGTTTTTACCATAATTTGAAAAAAATTATAAAGACACGCCTTATCGACACGGGCAAGGTATTCCATAACAGTACTGTTTGAACTGTAAAAGATTTATCATAGAAGCTGGTGGAATGCCTCTGTAGCCTCAAGTTTTCCTATATCTTTTAAACCAGAATATACTAGAATATGGTGTAGGTAAATAGTAAAGAGTATTCCGTTTATCCACTCTACTGCAATGCAAAACTAAGGATTGTTTATAGATTAAAAATAATATACTAAAATAGAACAAAGAAGTTTTTCCTGTAGAGCAGATAACATCTTAATTATAATGACATCAGATCGGGAGGCAGGCACAATGTCAGGCGAACTCGTGAACTTTTGGTTATTTATTGTAGTATCAAATTGATTCATCATGTTTCAAGGTCTCTATATTTTGTGTTTACCTTGACGAATCTATGTGGTTTTCCTTAATGGACAGTGATCCAGGAAGTCTACAATTAGACGCAAAATTCTGTGGAAAATGATAGACTAAAATGTTAACATTAGCATGTTCATAGGGGCGATCTAAACTAAAAAAAGTTTCATGGTCATCTTCTAGCTGTAGCTAAGGAAGAGCCTTTGGAAAGGAAAGGTCTTTTGGCCCTCAGAACTTTGTTGGTCTTTCCTCAGGCCACACAACGAATTGGTTGGCAGAAGTTATATTTATATCAGAGGGCTCAAAGTTATGTATTAGGTTGTGTTTGACGATCTCGCAGACAGGGGTAAGTAAGTAGTAAGTATCTTTATCCTGCCCTCTGTGCCCCAAAAAATGCAGCCATGGCGACCTCTGCGCTGCCACCGACGCGACGATGTCGTGGAAGTGGCGGAGTTTTGGCCAACAAAATTACACTGTCGTGCCATCAACACAACGAAGGAGAAGAGAGAGTATCGTTATTTGCAAAACAAGTGGTAAATTGAAAGAGTGTTACAGACATCTTAAAGCAGAACATATTCCACCAAAAATACAATAGCATGCAAATTATTTATTTCTGTTTTATTTATATTATTAGTTCTGATTTTAGACGTGTTTTTACGGCTTATAAAAATGAAAACCATATTGTACCTTACAGGACATCAGTGTGGCGACAGGACGGCTCAGGTTTAACTGTTTGCAACGCAGCAGGAAGACGCAGTGAGTGCGTCCACACTAAGTTATAGGCTACACCTACACACAATCAAACACCTGTTTATTCTATAAGTCTAGGCTAAAGTTCCACTCAATACTCGCGTGGAGTTACCTATAAGTATATATCTATACATACACGTACATTTGCATAAACTCACGCCCTCTTCCCATGGTGGTAGGCAGAAACTACGGAACGCCACCTACTACGATCCTGACATACTCCTTGTGCTTCGTTTACGTTCATAGCTATTTACAACCATGCGATGCGCTTCGGTGCTGAATCAAACACCAATCAATGTTATCAAAAGAGTCCTCTTAAGGTTGTTTACAAATCCAAAACCCCATAAATTTTGTCAGTTTAACTCAAATAGACTGCCGCCATTCTTGCAACAGCTATTTGCAGTCGGGGACAAGGCAAATTAGTAATTGGAATGTGTCATTTTCGATTGTCAATCTGTTGAATCGAAAATGACGAACAGAAAGGGCTAAAAAATGGATCAGGTAATGTCATAAAATGCATAGAATAATTATTGCACTGTTTGTAGAGGACTTTTGATAATTAAAACATTGCATATGCATGTCAAATTCAGTATACATCCTACTAGTATTTCGCGACACATGGTAACCTGCGTGTTATGTACCTATCACAGTGAATTATTATGGGCCCTAGACCTGCCGGCCTCTCGCAGGAACCCGGCGATACATCCACCTCATCTTCTAATGCGCTTAGTTAATTGCTAGCGTGCCCTTTCCAAAATCATAGCGTGGCTAAATTCCTTACGATACTTGCCAGACTTTGGAGCCAAATTCTGCAATTTTTTTCCTTGAAATATTACAATAAAGGCTCGTTTCTCGACACTTTCCATGAACTTTCATAGGAATTATATTACTAGTGTCGCGTCGCGCCTGTCTGTGGGAGCATTAATATGGAACACAGTCAATCATTGTCACACTTATTGACTGGTTGTTTACCTGTGAACTTCGCAGAAGGAATTAATTTAATTGTTAGTTGTAAAGCTACTCACTACCATTGTTCCTATTTCTACCGCTAAGTAGTGTTCATGTTTGATGGGTAGGCATCGGCGAGCCTCCTTGCCGGACTGCCGCCATGGGATCTGGAGGCGAAAGTCCTCGCGCACATGTGGGAGTGGCGCGAAGAGGCGAAACGCCGGGGTGAAACTCCGCTGCCGCAACAAATCGCGGCACAGCGGACGGAGCTCCGGCAGGATCTCATGGCGACATGGAAAGTGCTATTGTCGCAACCCAGTGCTGGGCACGCCACAATTGCGGCGGTAAGTCCCCTCTTTGAGGAGTGGCTAGAGAGGCGCCACGGCGTCCTCACCTTCCGCCTGACGCAGGTCCTCACCGGACACGGTTGTTTCGGGAGGTTCCTGTTCAGGATAAAGCGGGAGGAAACGCCCGGGTGTCACCACGGTGTGGATCGCCCGGAGGACACGGTGGAGCATACGGTGGAAGTCTGCCCTGCTTGGGCGGAGCACCGCCGTGTCCTCACGGAGGCGATCGGCGGCGACGATCTCTCGCGTCCGGCCCTGGTTCAGGCCATGGTTCGGAGCGAGAGTGCATGGGAGGCCGTCACCTCCTTCTGCGAAACAGTAATGCTCGCGAAGGAGGAGGCGGAGCGCATGAGGGTGAGGCAGGGTGCCCGCCCTTCCGCCCTAAGTCGCCGCAGGAGACGCCCTGGGCGTCGGGAATCGCAGGCCGATTCCCGGCCACCGTAGGCGCGGGATTGCGGACGGTGAGCGATGGGTAGCTCGCCGTCCGATAAGGACCAGGCCCAGCACCAATTGACGGGGTCCGAAAGGGCCAATGCCTGCCAGGGTTACGAGCCTGTCCGAAAGGGATATCGTGGCTCTGGCACACAGGCATTTGAAGGAACACGGTGGGTTTTAGTCAGTAAAAGTCTGACACTCCCTCTCGCTCCGCCCAGAGCGGGAGAAGTTATATGATGATTTCCCACCCAAAAAAAAAAAAAAAAAGGCATCACAAGCACATGGGCATTAGCAGCGGTCTCTGAGTTCGACTATGCTTTTTCAATAGGTGTCTTTGGGCAATAGTCAATGCAGCAAATGAGTCGCAATTTGCCAATAAACAACGACTATTAATAATATTATAATGTAACATACCATCACGCAGGTAAATCCAAAACGGGTATTTAGAGTACACCCACCTTTTGCCAGCTTTTTTTTTCTCTTTTTCATTCTTTTTTTTTAAACGTTGCCCCACACTAGGATTTTCTCCTATATTGTGGGTGCGTTTAAAAACATTTAAACTCACATACACAAATGGTTATGTTATTATTAATTAAAAGTAAATAAATAAACGGAGATAGATAGATAGATAGATTCATTTATTTGCGTGAAATATGGTATCAAACTACCTAGTTACTTTATAAACTTTACCACCATAAATCATGAAGCAACAACTAACGCGCGGCGTAACTGAACATAATATAGGTCATACATCTGACAGAAGCATCAAGGCTTCTACATACCGGGGCGACTTGTCGCGCGACGCGACGCGACACAAAGGCACCGCTCGTCCCGCGACACGCGGGGCCTTTGTGCCGTGTCGCGTCGCGCGACAAGTCGCGCTGGTATGTAGAAGCCTTTAAACAAGGTGTAAAGTTTAAATAAAGGTATGCGTGCGATCGTTTGATACCCCCGATTAATGAACCAGGAGAAGTGAACCTTTATCTGAAGCCTTGGGATGATGATATATGGATATAGTTACATAAAATTATTGAGTACTATTCCCACAATGTCTTCAGTGAATGTAAATTTTTAATTTTAATTTTCTATTATTTGAGATTTTTATTTGTTAAATGTTAATGTTATCAATCTTTTTTGTTAAATTATTTTGAATTACATTTTTGTTGCACGTGAATTACCAAAATATATTGAATTTAATTGGAAATATCCTTTTTGGCTTTGTAATATTATGTAAAACCATAAAAATATCCTTTTTGGCTTTGTAATATACATAATATTACAAAGCCAAAAAGGATATTTTTAAAACCATAAATGGTGCATGTTGTGTTAGCCTATAAGTAATTGTTGCACTTATTAATGTACTATTAAGGAAATTATTTTTAATTTATTGTGTAAACAATTGTTGGCTAACCTAAATAAATAAATAAAGGGTACATGAGCTACCCAATATAAGTTAAAAATTATTTATTTGTTACCTGGTTTAAAAATGTTAAATGAAGAAAGAAAGGTAGGTAGGTAGGTAGAAACATCACAAGAAAATATTTAGAGACAATAGTTAAGTAGGTACCTACTACTTATGATAGTAAGCCCAAATTAAAATGTAGGAGTCTTATTCCAAAACTGCAATTTCCAGGTATTTGACCTGAAAGAAGGTAGTAAGGATTGGAGCATTATTTTTGGTGACGCATTCCTTACTTCAACAAGTAAGGAAAGCGTAACCAAAAATCCCCTTGACCCTTGACAAAAAACTCTTTGACGTGAAATTTGGTTTTGTAGAACATCCCTATGCATAGTATTTAAACCCTTACGATATCTGTCAATTTTCTATTATACATGTTAAGTTCAATCAAATATTTACTATATTAAAGTACCATATTATTAAAGCTATGTAGGTCGGCGGCATATGATATCAATATGAGCCATCTAAACAAGCCGGACATGTCACAAAGAACCTTTAGCTAAACATCGGTGGCTGAAGAAGATTCTAAGTTCAAATGTCATAGCGCGTCCTTGCCGCGCAACGATGCGCCGGCGACTATAAATAGCTAGAGCGACAACACAGAGGCATCAGTCGCTCCATTGCCTTTCAATCACAAACAGTCCCAGGACAAACAAAAAACCCATCAAAAATGAAATCGGTACGTTTGAAGTTACAAAAAGTGTTTTTCAAATCACCAATTCACGTGAAACAAAAAAAAAACTCAAGATTATTCTGATCGATCTTCATCAAGTTTCGGTGATAGCTGGTCTTTTGGCTGGTCTCTAACAGTAGTGTCTTCTGCCAACAGTTCATCGTTCTCGCCCTGTTCGTCGGCGCTGCCGTCGCCGCCCCCGCTGGCCCCGACTCTGCTGCCCAGATCCTCCGCTACGACAGCGACAACATCGGAGTCGACGGATACAACTTTGAGTAAGTTTTCTAAAAGCCCCCCTTAATTGGTTTGATCTTTGCTAAAGTTGTTGAGTTTAATGTTTTTTCTTCTAATTTATCAATGAAACTCAAGATCTCACTATTGATTTTTTTACACAGTCCAGAACCTAATAATCGCTATTAGTTATGTCTTCTAATATACTAATACAACCTTTTTCATGTCCCACAGTTTTGAGACCTCCAACGGCATTAAGCACCAAGAACAGGGTCAGCTGCAGAACGCTGGCACCGATAATGAAGCTGTTGTGGTTCGCGGCTCCTTCTCCTACACCGGCCCCGATGGCGTTGTCTACCAGGTCACCTACACCGCCGACGAGAACGGATTCCAGCCCCAGGGTGCTCATCTCCCCGTTGCTCCTTAATTCTTCTCCACTAATCCCAATATCTAGTCCAAAAAATACTCGTCCTGTACCTTATCCCCTTCCTTTGTTAATGCTCCACTCCAAGCGATCTGTGATATGATCCTGAACGATTTTGTTAATAAAACAATTTATGTTATAGTAATTTATATATTCGTTTCATTACCTATACCACGATTTACGACACAATGAACTTCTTGAAAAGATTCCTGATCAAAGTTACGAAATTTTAAAAGCTTGAAAGATTACTAAACTGTAGAAATAAAATGTAAAGTGGCCTTTTCATAACAATCAGAGAAGCCTCGTGTCATCATCTTGAAAAGCAATCGTTTTTAATTATTTGATCATCTAAAGGTCGATGAACTTGATTACGAGATTTACAATAACTTGAAGATTTGAAACACCTAAATCTCATAATTACAAGTTACTTAAAAATAGTAAATCAAGCAAGTAAATATAGTTTCGAAAATCCGGCCAAGTGCGTGTCGGACCACGGACAATGAAAGGTTCCGTAGTTGGGATGAATTTATCCCAAAAACAATCGTAGCATCGTAGTTGAAAAACATGTTCTCCCATACATCGATATACGTCACGGTCAATTCTCCAACTGCAAATGTTAGTTGGTCAACTATTACTGTGCGCAGAGTGCTGGCTAGCTCCAACAATATCCAGAAAATGATAGCTAGCAGGCTCGATTGCATGTACTATCGCGGACACTGCCGCCTGACCACTTTTCAACCTTATGCTCCTAGTAATAAGGTTGAAAAGTGTTCAGGCGGCAGTGTCCGCGATGGTACGTCAATCACTGCAGTGCCGTCTCCCATGGGATGAAATAAATGTAAATAGAAATAAAATAAACTAACATAGTTTGTAAGTTTACTAACACATTGAGTCCTTGTTACTTTAATAAAGAATTTAGTAATAATTACTCGTTAATTTGTAAAGCCCACTTAACTGTGATAGTTTTGCTTTTAATTTCGATATTCTTATATATACTGCCATGATTTTTTTCACATAACCAAAAACAAACTTTTATAGCTGGCAGGGGAATACTTGACACTAAACAAAGATTAAACTCAAACTCAAACACAAAGCATTTATTTCAATTAAACCATTGACAGGCACTTTTGAATTGTCAAGAAGTCGGTCAGTTACAAATATGAAGCTAGTTCCCATTCCAAATAGTAGGTTCCTATGGAAGAACGGGCATAAAACTCCACGGATTTAAAAGAGTGTTTTAAATTAAAATATTGATACAAAATATTGGTTAATCATTAATATTGAAGTTAAACATGTGAGAACGATGCAATACGTCAAAAGCGTCCGTGATAAAAAGATAACAATTCAAAACTAAAATAATTAAAAATAAGCCGTGGCAGCTAAGAGATGACCAGTCCCAACTGACAGCGCCCGTTCACGAACATGACGCATGGATCAGCACCATTCAGTTCAACCATTTTGAAGGGAGCTAAATGATCCAACACACACGCCACCATCAGCGAGACATCTGAGTGATGCATGACATACTCTCAGCCGCCAGGGCACATTCAAGTCAATGAAAGACATAATTACCCGGTAAATGGTAGCTCTATTGTATATAGTACTCATACCTGTGATTAGCACTGTAAAGCTTAATTTCATGCAAACGGATCTCTGAATCGAAAAATGGTTTTCACAACCCTGCAATATTTTTGAACGGCTTATCCAATGATACCCACACTATGGGATAGACTAGAAAAAAATATAATCCCCACTTTACGTAGGCACAAGGGAGGATGGCACACTACAAAAAAAAAAAATACAGCTTTCTACTACTAACGGCCGAACCCAATAACCTATATATCACCAGTTTCGGCCTACTGGAGATATAAAAATATATCTATCGATGGTTTTAACGTCCCAGTAATCTAGGAATCATACCGGCCCACGCTATCTACTCATGGGAGGGTGTATCGCCTACAACAGATATCTCTTTGTATGAAAATGCCAAAGTATGCGTCCCAATATACGATTTGTTTGACAGGACAGTACTACAGATGGCAGATTTGGGTATTCCCCGAATTGCAGGGATAAACGTAAAGTAGCCAAGCTAAAATGAACTCTTTAGTACTTGCAATAATGATCATAGATGTTTTTTTATATTTAAAGTAATAAAAAAAAATTGAAATTCAAATATCTCGAAAACGGTGCGCCCTAGGCAAAAAATAACAGAAATTTAACCCGGGGGGGGTTAAATTTCTGTTATTTTTTGCCTAGGGCGCACCGTTTACTAACCTAACCTTACTAACACCCCCCGTGCAAGTATCATTCCAACATGAATTTAAGTTAAAAAAAAAAACAACATTAATGCGCTAAGGTAGCCCGCGAAATTCAAATTTTATTACTTACGTTTTTACAATTTGCAGGTCAGTAACAGGTTGTATTTTGATTCGCGGCCATAACAAATATGGCTCTACAGAATTATATCTTAATCCAGTAACTTATTTAGAAGTAAGAAACAAAGAAGTTTTAATATAATCCTAATTACACATGTTGTTTTTTAAAGTGATGTTGGTTGTAATGAAACGCACGACGGGCGAAATAGAGAAACCTACTTATTGTTTTCGTTAGATAGATAGCCTATAGCAATGATTGTGAGACGCCATCCGAGCATAGATATAATTATACTGTCTATCATCAATAGCGTTCTGTCTTTAACTGAAAATAAGTTATTGGGTTCGGCCGTAAGAGTCTCTGAGCTAAGCCGGAGACGGACAGACAAACGGACATGGCAAAATTGATTGCAGCAAGTATTCAAATCAATCGAAAATAAATGGCGTCATTAATGGCTAATTAAATGCGAAGGGACCCAAATATGTGAAGATTCCACAATAGCTTGCTTAGAAATATGTTAATGTACGAGCAGCGCGACCTTCGGGAGATGATGGCTCGTTTCAGTTTGATGTTCATTTTATTATAATTCTAAAGTTACCATCCTTGGAATCTTAAATAGATTATGTTCAGATTAAAGTAAAGCGCAGATGCAGCAATGTATAATTTATATGGTTTTATTGGTATTTAACAAGTGACCGGTAACCTTACAAGTTTATCGGGTTGGGAGTTATGCGTGTGTGTGTGCGCCTACGCCCTCTAGTTCAACCGTAGTGTTGAAACTATGAATAGATAGTGAAAGTATTTCAGAAACAGGTTTGCTATGGAGACTGCTGAGATGGTGATGAAGAGACTAATTATGCTCTAGGTGGTGCTGTCACTGAGTGATTCACGCAAACAAGAATATTATTTATTTACATTTCAACATTTAGTCGCTTTGAGACCTTTGACCCAGATTGCTCTGAAAGAAAGAATTAAATAAAAAATACACATTTACGCGATAAACGTGTCGAAAAGAAAAAAAAAAACAAATTGAGGGAAAATAGGAGAAAGTGAACTCTAAATGCTTAAAGCTATCAGCTTTGGGCTAATAATCTTGTAATACAGTTCTAGCACCATTATTTAAACCTTAAAACAATCTTCTATACTTAGTATAAAATTTTTGATTTTGATTTAAGTATGAAATAAAGTCGCTTTTCGTGTCTGTCTGTGACCGCATTGTTCTTCTAAACTGCTGAATGAATTTTGATGCGGTTTTCATCACCATTAGAGAATATATTCCGGAAGGGTTATGTGTATAATACATTCATATTAACTTGAATATTATTAAGAAATCTCGATATTTTGTCAAGTGACAAACCGTGCGGAGCAGATTTTCAAATTCAAATTCATTTATTTATTGTAAAACAGAGGCGGGTGGCTAGTTCAATAATATATGAGGCGCCCCGTGATGTAACCAACGTGTCTTATCAAAGTCTCGGACACTTAGCGGTTAGTAATACTTGTGGTAACCGCAACAGTTATTTCAACTTGACCGCTTTGTATTTCATTAACTAAACAGTAAACTAGAAAAGAAACGAAGAAGGTGATTCGCTGATTAAGAGATCGACTTTTTTGGTATAATTGTCGATTAGCTTCCATATAACGCGTGGGCTGCCATATTTGGGGAAATGTATACTAGAATTGATGCGTGACTGCCATGAAAAGTAAATGGTTTGTATGTGAGCCGAGCTGACATAGTTCCTTTCTTTGAGTATTGTGTTGTCAATATGAATCCCAGACGGTATTTATAAGTATCCGCAGGAAACGCCCCGGGCGACGGGAGTTGCAGGCCGATTCCTGGCCACCTTAGGCGCGGGCCAGGGTTGCGAGTTTGTCCGAAACGGATATCGTGGCCCTGGCACACAGGCATTTGAAGGAACACGGGTGGGTTTTAGTCAGTAAAAGTCTGACACGCTCCGCCCAGAGCGGGAGAAGTTATTTGGTAATTTCCCACCCAAAAAAAAAAGACGGTAAGTAAAAGTATATCTATTATATATAAAGCGTTTAAAAGTTAACCCAACGAACTTTAAGGAGTGCTTTAGACCATAGAACTGAATAACTTTTATTATGAGAGCTGATCTTATCTGTACGGGACAGCTAACTTCTCTGTACGGGACAGCTAACTTATCTGTACGGGACAGCTAACTTATCTGTACGGGACAGCTAACTTATCTGTACGGGACAGCTAACTTATCTGTACGGGACAGCTAACTTTTTTTCGCAATTTCAAAGTTGGTCACAAATTAACAGTTATTCAGTTCGATGGTCTAAAGCACTCCTTAAAGTTTGTCGGGTTAATTTTTAAACACTTTATAAGATATACTTATACCGTACCGTATAATGGGTGCTGGTTGTCACCTAACTGCGTTGTTATATAGAAATAATGCAGTTGAAGAATCCGCTATGGTTATAATTATCAATTTAAACCTTTAAACCATGGCTAATTTGATGGCGGTCTAAACACTTTAGAAGTAGAGTCTGCGTCTTAATGCTTCTACATACTGGCGCGACTTGTCGCGCGACGCGACGCCGCGCGCCGGTAGAACAGAAATTCAAGAAAATTGTTCTACCGGTGTCGCGTCGCGCTACAAGTCGCGCCAGTATGTAGAAGCCTTTATTCAGCTGCGTCCAGTTAGGAGGTCACGCATGGTACCTACTGTATACATATATTCTTTAACTTTGACATTTTGAACTATGGCACGTGGGATACTTGCTGAGGCATTAAATAATTATTTAATAAAGAAAATATCTTTTGAAAAAATGTTCTTTGTAATCTGTAACGCTTTTTTTATTTTATTTTAGGAGGCTCATGCAGACATACGCGACGGGCCGGTGCGGCGTGACAGAAATTTTTCCGTGAAGTTTTCATGGAAATTGTTCCACTAGAATCACGTCACGCCTAGACAGCCAGCAGACGCTGGGAGCCTTTAATGACTAGTCTCTGAAGTACCTAAGCCTAAGGTAAGGCTTCTTTACCGCACATTTACCGTTTTTAATCTGCGTTAAATATATAAATAGCTTGTAAAATTAACAGCTTGTAAAAAATATGAAATGTTGAAGAGCTATTCATGCTATTCCGATCCTCTAATAAATCATCATAATAATTATGTAGGTCGCCACTCTCATTTTAGCAATTCTTGATCTTGCATCCAGAATTCTAAATTGTCAAAAACAGTGACCGTAAATTCCACACAATATTTTACCAAAACCTTTCTCCATGGCTGACGTCACAAATACTCCGTGAATGCATCACTAGCAACAAGTCAGAGGTAAATGACGCAACAATACGTTTTATGTAATGTAAGAATATACGATTAATTTGTACAATGTGTAATTGCGCGATGTGTCCGGCAGGTTGATGTGGCTATGGAGAACTAACCACAATGTAAAGACCACGACCACTTTGACTGGCTTGTATTACAATCGAATATAGAATCAAATTGTTGGGATTAGACAAAATAAAATTGCGGCTATAGGTACAACATTATTTTTAGTATATGCGAAACCTGAATATAGTTTTTTCAGAATAAGGAACTGAATCGATTTCAATAAATTTTACACCATGTTATATTTTGTCCCAAAAATATTTAAGTGTGATGGAAAATTTTATCACCATTTAATTACAATACAATCGCCGTACGGTTAGGTAACTTTTTTTTTTTTTTTTTTGGGTGGAAAATTATCAAATAACTTCTCCCGCTCTGGGCTGAGCGGGAGGGCGTGTCAGACTTTTACTGACTAAAACCCACCCGTGTTCCTTCCGTTGCCTTTGTGCCGGGGCCACGATATCCCTTTCGGACAAACTCGCAACCCTGGCAGGCATTGGCCCTAACGGACCCCGTCAGTTGGTGCTGACATCTATTTGCGGCGCGCGTGAACACAACGCGCCGTCGACCCGGGCCTGGTCCTTATCGGACGGCGAGCTACCCATCGCTCACCGTCCGCAGGCCCGCGCCTACGGTGGCCAGAAATCAGTTTGTGACTCCCGACGCCCGGGGCGTCTCCTGCGGCGGCTAAGAGCGTGAGGGCGTGAACCCTGCCTCACCCTCACGCGTTCCGCCTCCTCCTTTGCGAGCATTACTGTTTCGCAGAAGGAGGTGACGGCCTCCCATGCACTCTCGCTCCGAACCATGGCCTGAACCAGGGCCGGACGCGAGAGATCGCCGCCCAAGCCGGGCAGACCTCCACCGTATGCTCCACCGTGTCCTCCGGGCGATCCACACAGTGGTGACACCCGGGCGTTTCCTCCCGCTTTATCCTGAACAGGAACCTCCCGAAACAACCGTGTCCGGTGAGGACCTGTGTCAGGCGGAAGGTGAGGACGCCATGGCGCCTCTCTAGCCACTCCTCAAAGAGGGGACTTATCGCCACAATTGTGGCGTGCCCACGGTTAGGTACCTACTGCCAAATTATTATTAATGAGCGCAAGACGACCCTGGAGGCGCGGGGGCGCCGTTAGCATGTTTTTGTACGGACAACCCGGTAACATAACCTTATAACTTTGTGATTTTTCATGATACAGTTTAAAATTTTGTACATAGATTCTGTCCATAAAAATACTAGACACGTGTTTCGGGTTTCGCTTATGTATACTAAAACTAATATTGTATATTCTGCGCACTATTTTGGTCAATATCTCAAATAGCTTATTCATGTTTAATCGTTCCGGTGGCCTAATTATTTCAAGGCTATGTTTAGTTTTCACTTTACTGCAGCTAACATTCTGGAAACTTCCGATACCAGCGAACCAACGACCACTGTTATTATTCCAGAACGTACTAACGTTCTGGAATAATAACAGTGGTCGTTGGTTCCGCTCCGGCACAATAATATCCATTTATGATCGATTACAATTAGTCACAATGGGTGTTAAAAACTTATAAAAAAGTGCCTACATTTTCATAAATAGAGACATATTACATCAGACTATAAAACCGGTGATATATGTATCACAAAGCTATAATTAAACGCCCATGATTACGATTTATTGACGACACGATGATGATTAGCTAGTTATTTTTATCAAAAATTCACACGAAAACATATTTTATTAACAAAAGTGTTAATTTTGATCAATAATTCACCGAATGGTTTTCGCAAATATTAACCTTTCGCGGAATGTTGTAACCCATTGAACTTCACCTTGTTACGACACCTGACCACGTGCTAATGTTACATCGTAAGCCCCGGGCTGTGAAGTAAACGGCAGCGTGCAGCGGGGCATACATTTTTTTTCTGTATGAAAATCATGATTTGGCCGTTATACAGGGTGTTTGGTGCATCGTGTGCCAAATTGAAATGGTCGACTGAAGGAGTCATCCGCTAGCCTTTTACACCCTTTAACACCCCTCATGCTCTGTGGATTTTTTTTTATCGACTTTTTATTGTTTTCCAAAAAAAAGACCCAAATTTTACATTCAAATACAGATTTAAAAAAAAATATAAGGCGTAGACTCTGAATTTTAATTTTATTTCGATGTGTATTGTTTAAGCATACTTTTAAATACAAAATTAGTGATATTAGTCACCTATTTCTTTTTTAATTCACTCGCAAAGGTAAAACTTAAATTAAAGCTGTACATGTTACAGCTGTTTATAAGGCTACAAAAAAAAAAAAATCAAAAGCGACCGGGATCTTCCAACTCCCTCATTAATTCTCCAGTCTATCCTCTTTCTAATGATGTGCCACATGCCATAAAAGTATTTTAACAACTTTGTGACTTCGCTAGAATTGTGAATCGAGTCACCTAAGGCTAATATTCAAAATTATGATTTAAAAAAAAATCTCTTAAATGATACCTGTCAAACCTATAAATCTGCTATCTCATTCTTATGGTTAGGTAAATTCGTGTCTCATATCTGTATCTTTCGTGGGATATACTTGAAATAAAAAAACAAAATTGCATTTTTAACATTTATTTAATCATTGTTACAAATCTTGCTCAAATTGTTGGCCTCTGTTGCGAATGCAGGCCCGACACCTGTTTCGTATTTCAACAGTTGTTGTACGAAGTCGTATTTCCTCCTTAATAGTATTGAATGCCGCTTCTATGCGTTGGACTAATACCTCCCTAGTTGGAACCTCCGTGGCATATACCAACTCTTTGGCACGTCCCCAGACATAAAAGTCTAACGGAGTTAGATCTGGGGAACGTGGCGGCCATGGAATAGGGCCATCGCGTCCAATCCATGCATTGGGGAACACATTGTCGAGATATTCCCTCACAGTCAATCGCCAATGCGCGGGATAGCCGTCATTTTGAAATACAATGGACACACGTTCATTAAATACGGGCACATCGGTCACTAATTCGGGCAGGTCATTTTGTAGGAATTCCAGGTAGTCTTCGCCATTGAGATTATCGGGAAGGTAATGCGGTCCAATTACCTGATTCCCAATCACTCCTGCCCAAACGTTTACACTAAACCTTCTTTGAGAAGATTTCTGTCTTTTAACACGTGGGTTTTGCGTTTTCGTTGTCCAGTGGTGCAAATTGTGTAAATTGAGGATCCCATCCTTGGTAAATTTGGATTCATCCGTCCACAGTATTCTTTTTAAAAAATCAGGATCATCCACATCCGTGTGTAAAAGAAACCGACAAAAAGCCACTCGTCTCTCAAAGTCGCCACCCTCAAGACCTGCAACAAACAAAAAACTCTTTTAAATTTCTCTTGGGCAATAAGTAATTGCACAAGAAAGGACCCGCTGTTCGTGCTAATAGATTCACTACCTGGAAGTGACGCCATACCATACCCATTACCTGCTAAACAAAGGCAAGGTCAAACAAAGCTTGCACGGGTTTAAAGTTAGTTTAAAATTACGTACCTTGCACCGGAGTGTAGTGGAATGGATGCTTTTTGTTTTGACGAAGTACTTTCCACACTTTCCATATTGAAATATCAAGATGTGATGTCACATTTCTAATGCTTCTTGTAGGGTCTTCCTCAAAAAGTGCCAGTATTCTCTCGTCTACTTCAACATTATGTCGCACAATATGGCCCCTTGGTTCATTAAAAGTAACACTGCCAGTCTCGCGTATGCGTCGGTATGTGTCTTGGAAGACTCTGCGGCCAGGTAATCGTCTACCAGGAAAGCGTTCCTGGTAAAGTCGTTGCGCTGCACGAGCGACGCCATTAGCGGCTCCGTAAGCCATCATGATGTCCGCATATTCTTCGTTAGAGAATGTCGCCATTGCAATAACAAAAAACTCAAAGTTTAACAATAACAACAAAAATTAAACAAATGTAACAAGAACCAGCAAAACTTAACGATAACAAAGTAATAAAAGAATCGCGGAGTATGGTGAACTAGCACACACGTTAGGTAGCAGAGGCAGTCATGTCTCGACTAAAAAAATGGCGGGTCGGGCGGCGCGATTTGTTCAAACCGATTTAAGGTATACAAGAAAGAGATAGAAGATAGATTTTACTGTGAAAGAGTGAGAAAACAAATTTTACCTCTTTCTCAAGTAACAGTTCCGCAATAAATATTTTTTCATTAGAATTTGGAATGTAGTTTTATGTGACTTGATTCACAATTCTAGCGAATTCACAAAGTTGTTAAAATAATTTTATGGCACATCATTAGAAAGAGGATAGACTGGAGAATTAATGAGGGAGTTGGAAGATCCCGGTCGCTTTTGGTTTTTTTTTGTAGCCTTTTAAGTTTTACCTTTGCGAGTGAATTAAAAAAAAAACTAGGTGACTAATATCACTAATTTTGTATTTAAAAGTATTCTTAAACAATACACATCGAAATAAAATTAAAATTCAGAGTCTACGCCTTATATTTTTTTTTTAATCTGTATTTGAATGTAAAATTTGGGTCTTGTTTTTGGAAAACAATAAAAAGTCGATAAAAAAAAATCCACAGAGCATGAAGGGTGTTAAGGGGTCTGAAAGGCTAGCGGATGACCCCTTCAGTCGACCATTTTAATTTGGCACACGATGCACCAAACACCCTGTATAATTAGAATGCACTATAACTAAGTTATATATGATATACGGTGAGTTGCATGAAATCAACATTAGTTTAACGTAGACTTCAAATTCATGCTATCACTTTCTTTTTGATACAAAAGCAAAGGATGGCATGAATTTAAAGTCTCCGTTAAACTAATGTTGGTTTCGTTCGACTCAACGACAGTATCTCAATCAATAGGTAGCTTTGTAATGAAATATACATACAGTTAAAAATATTTATTTATAACTAGCTGACCCGACATACGGTTGTTCTGTCCAAACAATAATTCATACAAAAATCTCATAGAAAATGGACTTTCAGTTTTTCCCGATTTTTCCAATTATCCGTGCAACTTTAAACCTCACTCTTTTAAATTAAAATATTGATACAAAATATTGGTTACATAGTTTATATTGAAATTATACATGTGAGAAAGATGCAAAACGTCAGAAGCGTCCGACATATATTAAGAAGATTTAAAAATACTATTCAAAACTAAAATAATTAAAATAAGCCGTGGCAGCTAAGAGATGATCAGTCCCAACTGACAGTGCCCGTTTACGAACATGACGCATGGATCAGCACCATATTTCAGCTCAGTATTTCATATCATACGATATTCATCGTGCAGTTGACTTGAGGATAAGTTTGAAAGACATACATACTGTATATATATATATATTTGTATACTTGCTTAGGACTTGGGGTAAGATTGACTGGTATAAAATGTCTAAAGCATTAAGTCCGCTTTTGTACAGTATTTTTTTATATGTGCATAAAATTATAATAAATAAATAAAAAAATATTGTTCTGTGAAAGTTAAAAAAAATAAAGAAAAGAAAACCATATAAAAAATGTTTGTTAGTTATTCTCTCTCTCTCTCTTTCTATTACATTAAATTGGTGGTTAATAAATCGCTTATCGCTTACAGTGCGACATGGTCTTCTAATCAGAATGTACGAGTATACTTGTCAGCGACCTATATCAGCGAGACTAAAACAAGTTACTCGCAAGTTTGTAAAATCTAAAACTAAATATTGCTTACTTTTTACTATTCACTTAAGACGCTGACAACAGCTAAACCGCGGTCACTGTCAGACTGCATACAAAAGAAAGAGAAGCGCAATGACACAACGCTTATAATTTATTGCAAAATACGAGTATGAAGCAATTATATATTTACTCCAAAATGAGTTGAGCAATCGAAAATAAACAACAACCAAGTTCTGCGTACAAATAAGACGTTCTTGTTATTAATTAAATACCAACCGTACGTTGATATTTAACGCAGATATTTTGGATTGAAACTCAAAGTATAGGGTTGGTTTACCGTTAATTTGTATCGAGAGTTTTTTGTCTAAACGTATTTTGGTACCAACCAAGTTCTGAGAAATATGTTCAAGAATAACATTTATTTTTTCCGCTACCACAAACTATATAGATTTGGCAATTTTTTGTTTAAGACAAGTCTACTTAGATCATTTATTTTGACTTCTATCAGCGCGTTAAGTATAATCTGTAATGACTCTATTGACATTCGGTTAAACCGAACTTCGGCATTCGGCTGAAATTCGGTTTGCGTATTCGGCATTTGCGAGAAGTTAAGAAAATATCAAATGATTAAAATAACTCAAGTGTTCTGACTAAAATATTAAAACGAAACCAGTGAAATAAAACCAGGGAGCACTGGTAGCCCAGTGGTGACGGCCCCGACTCATGAGTTGTAGGTCGTGAGTTCGAACCCAGACAGGCGCTTTACTTTTTGTAAATAATTTCATCACCATTGCTCTCAAAACGGTGAAGGAAAACCAAAAATTCGAAGATATATGTGACATCTACCAATCCGCACTGGGCCCGCGTGGCAGATTACAGCCCACCCCCTCACTCCTCCCGGAACGTTATAACGATATATATTCTGCGTTATCTGTCAGGAGTAAGTATCGTTTTTGTTTGTAGACACTTCCTAGAAAACAACCAAAGTTCGGCCGAACTTTTTATTTTCACTGGATATTCGGCCTAAGTTCGTATTCGGTTCAAAGCACGTTCAGCCCATCCCTACTAAATATAAAATTTTGATGTAGCAATCGGAATGTGGAGCCTTTAACATTCAGCAGATGGAGAATAAACTCAATCCAGTTCATGTGTGGCGATCTTACGGTCTGCCGTAACCTCATTGTCTGGCATCTCTTTACCACAGCCTGACGTATTCGTGTCAAGCTCAAGCCGACACGAGACAGAAGAAACCCTTTCTACCTGTTCAATAAGGTCAGAGAACCAGCACATACATTTTGTAGCCTGTCAGATATTATCGATCACCTTAAAAAAAACCTGTATGTACTCGTGAGTATTACATCAGGACGTAGCCCTTTAAATCGATTAGGTAACCGCGACTTAATTCGATTGTGACTCGTGTATATGCCATTCGACCTCTACCTAACGTATTAGGGAGAAATACCATATGATACATCTCGTAAAGTATAATTAACTCAACGAGACGCATACATTTTATTTTGATTTACTAAACCGGTTTGTGGTGATGACCAAGTCAATCTTAAATTGATTCGGTGTAAGGTCGGTACGATTCGTTTTCAAATCGATTTCTTATGGATGTGATTTTGGTAATACCAATTTGTCCTGATCGAATGATAATTTTTAGTAAAAATTGCTTAGAATTTAAATCAAGATCATCTCGATAACATTGCCCGAAGTTTTTGTGAACTGGTTGATCCATAAAAGTAATAGAATCAAGAATAAAAATAAAAAAATAGTTTTGAAAGGATTGCTACAATACAGTAAATTAAAAACAGCTTTAATCAATAACAAAAAAACCGGCCAAGTGCGAGTCGGACTCGCGCACGAAGGGTTCCGTACCATTATCTATAAAAACGGCAAAAAAATCACTTTTGTTGTATGGGAGCCCCCCTTAAATATTTGTTTTATTCTAATATAATCATTTATTTTCAAAGTGAATATATAACTAAAGATTCTGTGAAAATTTCAAGCGTCTACCTGTTGCCGTTATCAACATCGAGCAAAAACGAGCAAAAAAATCACGTTTGTTGTATGGAAGCCTCCTTATATTTATTTCATTCTGTTTGTTTTGTATTTGTTGTTATAGCGGCAACAGAAATACATCATCTGTGAAAATTTCAACTGTCTAACTATCACGGTTCATGAGATACAGCCTGGTGACAGACGGACTGACAGCGGAGCCTTAGTGATAGGGTTCCCGTTTTACCCTTTGGGTACGGAACCCTAAAAATGAATACGTAGTAAACGTGTTTTTGGAGAACCTTAATGTTTAAGTCAAATATATTGGAGCAGCTGATTTTTTTGCAGTAATGATGAGTATAGTCATATACAGTCATAGTAATCCACCTTGTAGGGTACAGGCATCTAAAGGAACACGGTGGGGTTTAGTCAGTAAAAGTCTGACACTCCCTCCCGCTCCGCCTAGAGCGGGAGAAGTTATTTGATGATTACCCACCCAAAAAAAAAGAAAAGAAAGGGGTATGCTCACCTGAGGTCAAGAAATCGATTATAAGTACAGTACAACTTTTATGCACAATAATTATGTTATGCAAATAATTTAAATGAATGAAATGAAGTCACGCCACGATTGACTCGAAATGTAGTTTTCCTATGCATACTTATTTCAAGTTAAGAAAGAGAGACTTGCTATTTTCCTCTAAAAAATAGGCAAATTTTAATCTCTTGTGCATTGTTTAGGTAAAATTGCAATAAATTCCTCGCTGCGTTTTAATGTTAAGTATATTGAAATGCTTACCTTCATACTTAAGTGCTCTGACTTTATGACGTCTGTAGCCGGTTTCAATCAAAATCAGCCAGATTAGTTTTGGTTATAAATTGTATACTTAAGTAGGTACTACCTACTTCCTCCGTTCATAAAAAATCAGACTGGACTTGTCCAAAATTATGTTAGTTGAGATTATCGTCAATAAAATCACTTAATATAAGTGTTACATCATCATTAAGAGCCTTGTTCCACTCACTGCTGGTGCTAAGTATAGGCCTCCTCTCTCTTGTGCCATGCTTCCCAGGTCTGTGCGAGTCTTATCCAGGTCTTCCCCACGATCTTGGTGTTGCAAAAAAATATGTTATTCTGTATGTAACGTGGCAAGTATGAGACGTTTCAACTTTATTTCTAAGGTTGGAAGAGTATTGCTGAAGTTCCAGCCGAGGACTGCAGAAGTCGCACATGATGTTGTGATCCCCGGTGCAAGTGTGAGAAGGGATCACCGGGGCTTTTTAGTCAGAAACCGCCTTATTACAAAACAAGATTTACATTTTGACATGGCTTAAACCATGGAGCTAGTTTTTGTAATAAGAACGTAACTGTGATTGAAATACCGTTCTTTATACAAAACTGAAAACTTAGTTCGGTACTAAGTTGTCAGTTTTGTGTTTAGGAACTTAACCGTAGTCGGAACAAAGTTCGAAATTCAATAATGGCTCCATGTTTTAAACCTGGGTCTGAAGATAAACCTTGTTTTGTAATAAGGGGGTAAGAGTCTGACAGACCCCTCCGCCCGCCCCAGGGCGCAGGACGTCCATGAAGATGTTCCACACCGAGAACTAAAAAAAAAGTATTGCTAAGGTTGTGGTTTAGTAACCACTTTCTTCTACGTGGGCTTTTCTACAAAAAGTAAAAAAAGCCCTGCGTGTTGATTTTCTCAATAAAAAAGTGACGAAAAATAGTTATTTAAAAAGCTATTAATTTAGTTACATATGCTTCAATTCAAAATTGGAACTATCACCAGAACTTACTAAATAGCAATTTGTTTTGACTAACTTATGTATGTTGTCCCACTGCTAGGAAAAGTCTCCTCATAGTTTTCCAATTTTTCTTGTGTTTTGTCTTCTCGGGCCAAACGGTCAAGAACGAGTCCGAATTAGCAATGAGCACTCAATAAAAATGTGAATAATTAATGCATCGGTTAAAGACTTGAAAATAAAAACAATTATTAATTTCAGTATCTAACGATAGGTATCAAATATCTGATTTATTCATTAAATCATAATTATTTTATAGTCATGACCTCCCTCGGACCCTGCACCATCACTCAGACTTAAAAATCCTCCTAAAAAAAGGATGAGCGGAAACTTATTACATAAACACAAAGTCAAACTAAAAACCACGTTCTCTAAACGAGATTACTATTATGTCGTTGTGATTGTAAAAAATGGGTTAATAACGGCGCCATGATTAGTATCCTATTCACGGTACGACAAGCTGCATTCTGAACTTTACAACTGTCTGACTTTAATGTACGTGTTCACTAACACTAGGCGATACGTCAATGAATGTCTCAATAAATGCGCGCTGTTGATTTTACACGCTCGTCTCAGAGTCGTAATTTGAAAGACAGAGCTCTTTTAAATAAAAGAGCGTCAAATAAATGAATGCCTATAAAGGCATTCATTTATTTGTCGCTTAGTGATAGTCAAAAGCATACATGGATTACAATTAGGTTTGCTACTTTTGCTTTTACGCCTCGCATGTTACAAAACACGACGACATACCAGCAGATCTATGATCTACTCTTGCGGAAGTCAAGAGACCTGAGCTGCTAACAGAAAAAACAAGACCGAACTTTTTTAAAACGACACCACTTAAAAATAAATACATCCTACCTAAATTTAATAATGTGTACCGGATCAGGGTTGCAGATTATTTAGTACCTTTTTTTCTTAATAAACTTCCAGAAGATTTGCGAACGTATACAGATATACAAAACGAGTTCGAAAAGTTATAAGTACAAATCAAAGCGTTTCCTTACACAATATTTCTCCTAATGCATGTAGGTACCTATAGTGTACGTTGAAATTATTATTATCATTATAAAATTTATCATTGTTGTAATTATTATTTAAAAATATAAATGTAAAATTTAGATGAACGGCTCGCCAGCACACTGATAACCCCGCAGAGGTTTTCGTTGTGTGGCTAAAACCAGCACTGTAAAGTAGGCTAAGTGTTTTAGAAATAAATAATAATAATAATAAATTTAGTAAAAACGTTACTGTCAAAAGTGAGACGAAGTGAGCTGTCGATACGATTCAATTCAATTTATTCATTATCAATTTACATTGTGTTTGAAATATAATTCTTGACAATAAAAATAAAAAATACACGTAAAACATTGGTCATTTAAAAATTAACAACATTGAACACATCAAAGTGATAGTGACAGTATCAATCCTACCATTAAGTGGGAAGACAGCTCACTCTCGCTTCACCTAAGTTTTACGATGAGATCTTTACAGAATAGACCTGTACCCCAAGTGTGGGGTTGCGACAATCGTCGATAGGATCCGGCAATTGGGACTCGAGGTGGCCTTGCACAAGTCCGAGGCCATGTGTTTTTATGGTCCTCGGAACCCGCCACTGTCGGGTTCCCAGATAACGGCGGGAGGAGTTCACATCGGTGTCGAGTTGACGATGAAGTACTTGGGACTCGTCCTCGACAGCCGCTGGAACTTCGTGGAGCACTTCCGACGTTTGGCTCCCAGACTGGAGAGGGCCGGGGCTGCTTTGAAGCGGCTTCTCCCCAATCTAGGGGGTCCAAACGCCTCCTGCCGGAGGCTCTACGCAGGGATCGTGCGGTCCATGGCCCTTTACGGGGCACCGGTGTGGGCGCGTTCTCTGAGGCTGCGACCAGCCCAGCGGTTGAACGCGTCCCAAAGGGTCATGGCCATCAGGCTGGTACGGGGCTACCGCACGGTCTCCCGTGAGGCGGCGAGCCTCCTTGCCGGACTGCCGCCGTGGGATCTGGAGGCAAAAGTCCTCGCGCACATTTGGGAGTGGCGCGAGGAGGTGAAACGCCGGGGTGAAACTCCACTGCCGCGAGAAATCGTGGCACAGCGGACGGAGCTCCGGCGGGATCTCATGGCGGCATGGAGAGTGCGATTGTCGCAACCCAGCGCTGGGCACGCCACAATTGTGGCGATAAGTCCCCTCATTGAGGAGTGGCTGGAGAGGCGCCACGGCGTCCTCACCTTCCGCCTGACGCAGGTCCTCATCGGACACGGTTGTTTCGGGAGGTTCCTGTTCAGGATAAAGCGGGAGGAAACGCCCGGGTGTCACCACTGTGTGGATCGCCCGGAGGACACGGTGGAGCATACGGTGGAGGTCTGCCCGGCTTGGGCGGAGCACCGCCGTGTCCTCACGGAGGCGATCGGCGGCGGCGATCTCTCGTGTCCAGCCCTGGTTCAGGCCATGGTTCCGAGCGAGAGTGCATGGGAGGCCGTCACCTCCTTCTGCGAAGCAGTAATGCTCGCGAAGGAGGAGGCGGAACGCGTGAGGGTGAGGCAGGGTTCACGCCCTCACGCTCTTAGCCGCCGCAGGAGACGCCCCGGGCGTCGGGAGTCGCAAGCTGATTTCCGGCCACCGTAGGCGTGGGCCTGCGGACGGTGAGCGATGGGTAGCTCGCCGTCCGATAAGGACCAGGCCCGGGTCGACGGCGCGTTGTGTTTCACGCGCGCCTCAAAGAGATGTCAGCACCAACTGACGGGGTCCGTTAGGGCCAATGCCTGCCAGGGTTGCGAGTTTGTCCGAAAGGGATATCGTGGCCCTGGCACACAGGCAACGGAAGGAACACGGGTGGGTTTTAGTCAGTAAAAGTCTGACACGCCCTCCCGCTCAGCCCAGAGCGGGTAAGTTATTTGATAATTTCCCACCCAAAAAAAAAAAAAAACCCCAAGTGTAAGTTTGCAAGAGAGTAAACGTAACTATTTCGTGTGCGTTAAAATTTGACCGATGGATCATAATGCTAAGAGTATAAGAGTGAGAATAAAAATCTTAACGCAAACGCGCTAGTTACGTTTACTCACTTGCAAACTTCACTCGGGGTACTGATGTAGTATGTATCAACTTGTAGTTTAAGCCCAGGTGCTCGGGCGAATTTTTATCGCACGCTGTATTTTTAACTCTCGGTGTTGAGCCGAGCATTGATAATCCAACAAAGTGCTTCCAAGCGCGTCAAGAAAATTCACTGTTGGATTTTCAGCTCTCGGCGCTAAGCATTGCAGCGAAAATCCAGGGGGTCTACTCCGAAGATAAATCCGATGTATCGGCCGAATGTTCGGCCGTTTCCTAACTACGGCTGACTATGGTAATCTACGGCGAAAGAAAAAAAAACGACCGACAAAGAGTTATCTCTTTGTCGGTCGTCAAGTTAAAAATGTGACTTGAAGTCGGGTAAGGACTCAAAATCAAAAATGGAAACTTTGGAAGTCAAGAAACGGCCGAATATTCGACCTATACTTTGCATTATCGATTCGGAGTAGACACACAGTGCGAAAAAAGAAAATACGTATGGGTACGAGGGCTTAGAGAGGATAAGAGGAAATCGAGCAGCCCGAAAGCGACAATATCGGGTTTACCAGAGAAGTGGAATCCTTTTAATACGTTCTCAGCAGTCTAATAAGCTAATAACTATCACAATCGAATTAAATTACAATTATTTGCCCAACAATTTTTCTGATCGTCACTTGAACAGCAAGCTTTAATCTTTAACTACATAAAGACGTATTTAACCGCAAGTATCTCAGGGATGCTGATAGTTGCTACAAGATTTTATTAGATTTGAACTTTACCAGCCATACTTATCTTGTTTAATGATAGTTTAGCTAGTTTAAACAATAGCAGAGAGCCGGTAGAGGAAGAAGGTGAAGATTTGTATCAGGGCTTGAGGTGATATTTTGATCTAGGCAGAGATTTGTCTGCGTAGGTTTACCTGGAAATAGAAACGGATGCTAATGGAGAGGATGTTGTATGGTCTGATAAAGTACCTAATATAGATAATGATTTTTTAGAAGATTTGGGTAATCAAGTGGATTTGAACATTACCTAAAGCTACGATTTTTTAGAACGGCGGTGGCCGCCTCATGACTTCCGCAATTTTCGGATATTACTTAGTGAAAGTAATTTATTGAAAGTAAGTTGGTGTGCTTTCCTACAGAGCGTTTTTAGACACCGTGAAGTCCAACCCTGATGCCAACATTTTCATGAGAGCCGTCAGTGCGGCCGCTGTGTGGGGACTACCGCTCTTGTAGGAAACCCGTAGAAACACGCGTGACATTTTTAGACATTTTTATGTAATAGACAAACCAACAATTTACTAATGAAAAGTCTATAACTTTCAATAAATAGGTTCCAAGTATTATTAATGAATAAAGACTTCTACATACCAGCGCGACTTGTCGCGCGACGCGACACGGCACATAGGCCCCGCGTGTCGCGGGACGAGCGGTGCCTTTGTGTCGCGTCGCGTCGCGCGACAGGTCGCCCCGGTATGTAGAAGCCTTTAAAGCTTACTCGACTGGCAAAAAAAAGAAACGGGTACAGAATGAACAAGTTTAAAAACCCAGAACCATTCAAGATAAAGAAATAGCTTCCGAACAAAAAGTGGAATTTCTACTACAGACACCGTTATGATCGTCTATAGTAAAAGAAAGACAGAGATGTCGTTATTATACTAGAATAAATTTGCATCTCAAACTAGAGGTAGTTATCATTAGGTTACAATTTTTAAACCATCGGTAGGTAGCATACAGGTTTATTTAATATTGTCGGTGATATTAAAATAAGGAAATATGCAATTTTTACTATTTATGTGAGAGCAGAGGCCATCAACATTTATTTAGAACCAACGCGACGGGGTGGGAACGTTCGTGAAACGACTTTTTATAATTATGTCACTAGATCATACTCAAAGTTAAATTCAACGTTTTTATTAATGCGATTTTCGTTGATAAAACATGGTCTAAAAAATATTTTAAAGTACCTCAAACATCTACCCTAATTATAAAGTAATTCCTTTAAACCCTAAAAATAAATTAAACATTATGAAGTAATTAATATATATAGAGAAATTAAAATACAAATTATAATATATTGCAATAAATTAACAGACATAATGTATATGAATATTACATTAATAAATACATAGAATGGTCAGTCACATGAAATTTTGTCAACTAGGAATTCGTCAATGGTATAGTAGCATTTGTTTAAAAAAAAAATACATAAAATTGATGATTCCATAGTAAAATCGTAGCAAAGTCAACAATAATAATAAATAATGAAATAAATATATAATTTTGATTTAGCAGTCTCGTATGCTAAGGTCAAACCTTTCTTCAAATTAACATTTTATTTGTGGTAACTGTGTATACATAACACAATATAACATTGAACATAAGACAGTTATATATTTACAATACATGTATTTTCATTCGTAAGGCACTCAACAAAAGTATACCTACAGACTAATTTATCGTTTACTAAAGTAAAACAAGTACCCAACGTAGCACTCGCCGAGCTAGTTTTCTGATTTTACCGAAGATAAGTAGAAAGAAATAAGTTTGGCAAAAAAATTTAACTTTTGAAGGAGCACAATTAAACAACAAAATACCCTCGTATAAAAAGTTACGCTCATTCAATGCATTCAAAACTCAGTTATCTGAATATTTAATCACAAATAACACCCTTACTTAATAAAAGCTGAATGCATTGGATGGGTGTATCATAATTGCTACCGTGACGTCAGTGACGAACTTTTATATTTATAATTTATGCAAAGCATTGTTCTTATGTAAGTGACTTTCGTGTCTTTTTTGAGAATAAATATCTTTAAACCTACATAAAGCCTTGATTTGAATGTAAATAAATTATATTTTTAAATTGTTATACTATTCTAATAAATATGTCGTATCGCCCGCGCTACGTGCGCCGTCAAAGCCGGTTTCTTGAGCTGTTGAATAGCTTTATGAATATCATCTTCTTTTCGATCAAACGACATAGAAAGTGAATGTCAAGGCCAACTATATCTGAAGTGGCCGGTTGTTGATGCATTTATATTGTTTTTTCTTGTGTAACTATAGATTTTATGGATATATTTGAGCTATTGCACAATTATGAAGTTTACATGTGATAGATCTAGTTTATTTCAGGGATGCTCTTCGAGTCGCAAGTAGTTTGTACAACAGTTTTTATACAACTATGCGAAAACGATGCACATCCCCCGTGCGCAGGGTTTGGGCTAGTTCCAGCAGCATCCTGAGGGTATTCGCGCAGAGGTTCGTCAGTAGCTGAACCATTGGTGTAAGGTTCACGTACTGAGCATTCGAAGTTTGTTATATGTTAGTGTAAAGTCTTGATAATTGTATGTTTTTAATTTTGAGCCTACTATGATATTCTTTGTTGGTCGAAATATACTTTTTGTTTGGTGGTACCTAATAATACGTATAGATTATGCAATTTAATATCATTATTCTAAGTCGAGAATTTTAGAATGGGCAACGAACTTCATCTTTCAGACTGACCGACTCCCTGACAATTCAAAGGTACTGACTCACTGACTGCACGCAAAATACACTCGAAGCAAGTAACAAACAGCCTATAGTCCGTCATTGCTTTCCAGTTCCGATCTCTCTAAAATATAAACATAAGATATTACTGAAAAATGTCAATTAAGATTTGAAGTTCAGATCTTAAGCTGCGGTAGTAACTTTGTTTTGCAGTCAAGCTCAGATAGATGAATGGATTTGGTGACCTCTTAAGTAAACACCATCTCTCAAGAAGGTGGCGTTCGTATTTGTTTCAAGTTAATCGCTTTGACATCCATGTTTAGAGCACTTCCTGGCATCCAATTGAGGTGAACCTTGGCATACTCATTTAACTTTGGTGACAACGCAAAAATATGATACCATGGAGCTGTTCTGATGATGTAGCTAGAAACTTGCCATAGGAACTCCTCAAAAAAACAAAATAGCCCCCCCCCCCCTTTCGGCTATATTGATTTGTCTTGACTTGTAAATTAGTAGCCCTGGTTGAAGTCCGGGGTCTGATGATAGAGCCGGTAGGTGGCCACAGACACTCCTCAACTTTCTATGATAGCCCTATTATGTTGAGTTCTTTGAATTTGTCTTAACAAGTACCTTACAGGTGATAGAACAGTGGGCACGCCACAATTGTGGCGATAAGTCCCCACTTTGAGGAGTGGCTAAAGAGGCGCCACGACGCTGACGCGGGTCCTCACTGGACACGGTTGTTTCGGGAGGTTCCTGTTCAGGATAAAGCGGATCGCCCGGAGGACACGGTGGAGTATACGGTGGGGGTCTGCCCGGCTTGGGTGGAGCACCGCCGTGTCCTCACGGAGGCGATCGGTGGTGGTGATCTCATGCGTCCGACCCTGGTTCAGGCCATGGTTCGAAGCGAGAGTGCATGGGAGGCCGTTATTTCCTTCTGCGAAGCAGTAATGCAAGCAGAAGGAGGAGACGGAACGCGTGAGGGAGAGGAAAGGCCCTCGCGCCCCTAGTCGCCACAGGAGACGCCCCGGGCGTGGCGAGTCGCAGGTTGATTCCCGGCCACCATAGGCGTGGGCTTGCGGACGGTGAGCGATGGGTAGCTCGCCGTCCGAAAAAGACCAGGCCCGGGTTGACGGCGCGTTGTGTTCCACACGCGCCTCAAAGAGATGTTAGCACCAACTGACAGGGTCCATTAGGGTCAATGCCTGCCTGGGTTGCGAGTTTGTCTGAAAGGTATATCGTGGCACTAGCAAACAGGCAACGGAAAGAACACGGGTGGGTTTTAGTCAGTAAAAGTCTGACACGCCCTCCCGCTCCGCCCAGAGCGGGAGAAGTTATACTATTGCTTAAAAGAATAAAATAAAATATAAGTAAAAATCTTTTTAAAAACAAGCTTATAATTATTAATATAAAGACCTAAATAAAACTTACATAAACATTGAACCTTACTAAGAATATACTTAGGTATGCCAAGATTTTAGGTAAGGAATTAATAGAACCAGATAACCAAATACGTACAAAAACCACACTATGCAAAAAATAATATATGTATAAGATGAGTATCGTTGATAGAATAATCAGGTTTGCAAAGTGTAGCACTCGTAGAATAACCTTAATAAAACAATAAAATCTCAGTTCCACATTCTAAAATCAATAAGTCCAAAATATATTGACACTTATGTCACTTATAATAAGTTTATTTATTCATCACAATCGTTGACAACACTGACGACACAAAATCATCATTTCAGGTTCTGGCAGGAGTCATTATAATATTTACATTCCCTATTATTCAGAAAATGATAATCGACCAAATGAAGTAGGCTATCTAAAGTTTAAAGTATTAGGCAAAAGCTAGCATTCAAATATATGCAAAGTAGTCGCACCACGTATAAGTATATAAATGTGCGAAATTTCGAGATTGATCACAGTCACCGGTCCATCCTCTTCTTCTCCACAACGATCAATACTCTCCAACCCAAAAATGAAATCCGTAAGTGTTCATTGAACTTAATCATTATCTGGTTTCAATATCATTTCCTTCATCTTTACTTAAATTGTATCGCATTTTAATCACTGCATCCTGCTTTAGTTTAACATTTTCAATAATTAGCAATGTTTCAAATTCAACTTTTAAAATCAATCTTCTCCAACATGATATTGTATCTCTATTAATCCACTTGTAGCCAAACTGTAAAGAAACCATAACATGTTATGAATGATGCTCAATATTTCTAATATCGTTTCTAGTATTAGTATGAAAAATATTTTATCTACTTTAACGTGGGCAAATATTTCCAAATTACCTTGTTTCATCATTCTCCAAGTGGAATCCTCCGATTCTAGCAGCGCAGGCGCAGCCGTGGTACCAACGATCACGCGGCCATTAATTCTGTAATATCAATAGTACGCTCACTGCAAATATGATCCACTCAATATATGAGAATTTCATGTATATTATGGTATGAATTACACTCAATGCATTGGTCAAGTGCCATTTAATATTACGTAGGAAATAATTCAGTGTGGTGTTAAGATTGTCAGATGGTCACTTGTCACTACAATGTATAATTATGTTCAGAAACATCGTCCACAATATATTCATTAATGTTATCTAAACTACGGTGATGTTAACAATGCAATCATTACCAATAATTGCTCTAAAAATGTCGTTACGTTAAGTTATGTAATTTATCATCTAAAGCTAGTTTTTTTTTCCACAGACAACATCCTACAAATCACTTGTAATGTGCTCTGCTATGTTTAAAGTGACATAAAGTAGAATATATATCTCATAGAAATCTATTATATATTCTATAAATATATTCATTTGATATTATTACTATTAGTTACGGAGGTATAGTAATATATAGACTCAGCAGAATTACCCACCATACCCATCGCTGAGAAATCATTAATTACCTACATAATTAATACAATTCAGTATTGTTACATGGTTTAGAAATATAAAAAATCCCATTCTTTTGGGTGTCGATATTTTACAACTGTGCGGTTTCATTATCATTTAGTTGATGTTACGGATTGCTATATTTAAATGTCTATTATAGTAAAAATCCGATAGGCTACCAACATTTTTGAATATAAATTGCGAACAGCTATGAATCTACTATTTCCTCATTGATATAAAAAAAATATTTGACTACTTGTCTGACATGCTGATGTTGGCTACCGCATTTTTTGGTGATGCGATGTGTTTGAAAGTAATAACTCAGATATTATATTGCTAGTACTAAGTAACTCAGCGATACTTACCGAGCAGGAACAATTTAAGTGTAATAAAACTAGAAAGTGGGCTCGAATTTCTCCAAACAAAACCGTTGCATAGACACATCTTGGTTGAATAACCCAAAACAGTTCACATGTTAATTTAAAAGTCGTTTGATTTAACGGAAGCTTTTAACAATTCTATCAATTGTGCAGTTCATTGTCTTTGCCCTGTGCGTCGCCGTCGCCGTCGCCGTGAGCAGCCCGGTCGACAAGGACGCCGTCAACGTCAGATACCTGAACGACAACATCGGGGTGGAGGGATACAATTTCGAGTAAGTTTACTACTACTGTATTATTTCACAAAGCAGGTACATACGGCGTTGTAGTTTATAACAATCTTTGATCAAACCGCAGACAGAGTATATCAATAGACAAGATTTCTTTGTAAAAGATTTTCGTCTACATTTTGATAGTACCTACAATCTCTTAAGGTTTAAGCTGAGTGCTGATCTTCAAAAAACTCTAAACATGCAATCTGAAACTAGACGCATTTTTCGGTAAAAGACAAGACAATCGCAATAATGAAAGGTGTAAAAGGAAATAATAACGTTAGCACTAATAGTAGTACCTAAAAATAAATTGTGTCGCTTGTCTTACAGTGTGGAGAACAGCAATGGCATCCAGGCCCGTGAGCAGGGTTACGTGAAGAACGTTGGCTCCGAGAACGAGGCTCTTTCGGTCCAAGGCGAGTACTCCTACATCGGTCCCGATGGCGTCACCTACCGCGTCACCTACACCGCCGACGAGAACGGCTTCCAGCCCCAGGGTGCTCATCTCCCCGTTGCTCAGCAATAAGCCAACACCCTAACCTACTCAAATCTAGTCTAAACTGACCGACCTTGCAAGAGAGCTATGTTGTTGTTGACTGATCATCATGTTTTTTGGACTCTTGCATATTACTAGCAGATAGGATAGCGAATATACGTTTTTGATTTTATTATTGCAATTTAATTGAACCACCCTTTTAATGTCTGATGATGTCGTTTACAACCTACCTAATATTCGTGATAAATACACAAACAACTGGAACAACGAATTAATTTAAAGACATCGTCAGCACACAAACCGTCAAAGAACAGCAGCTCAAAGCAAGAAAAAGAATGTCAAAGGGTTTCAGGTATCGTTTGAAAGAACAACGAGCGTGTGTGAGACAATCCATTAGCTGTGAGCATACTACCTTCGGAGCACTCACCTACATCAAAGTTAATCAAAGCCAGCCCCACAAAGGACCGAAAAAGGAGTTCCATTGTGGTAAATAGTTCTGTGCTGTGGAGTGATGGAAAGATGCTCTACTAGCGAAACATTTTAATTCTAAAAAGTGATAGCCCTTTTCATGAATCATAATTTGTACTTAGCGAACGTGTTTGCTTCGCGAATAGAAAGTTTTACTATCTACTGGTTAAGTTGCGAGACAATAATAATTATAGTCTTTAATGTTGTTAATCTAACGTTGCAGTGATAGTTATTGTTGTGTTTAAAATCATTATTAAAACAACAATATTACAAAATCAAATGGTGCTAAGTAATTAAAACACTTACAAAAATGAGAATATTGTCACTGCAATAATTAATGTTTCCAGTGTAGAGTCCATTTCACGAAAGAAGTCCCGCGGAAATAAGTGGAACTAATTATTATTATATGCTAAGTTAGCAACATTCCTAAGATAACCCATGCCTGCAGCGCCACGTCTGCGGGACTTCTTTCGTGAAATGGACTTTACTATTAGATTTTTATAAATGTGATGTCAACTTAGGGCGAGTTACACCAATTAAACTGAACGCGATCAGAACATCTAAACCGAGTTCAACAGTGGTTAGTGTCAATATTCCACAGAAAATAATGACACTGACAGTTCTTTAACGTAGTTTATGTACTGTTCGCGATCAGTTTCATTAATGAAATGAATTTCATGTAATTTCAATATTTAAAATATAAGGTAAACTCTTACCGCCTTATTGCAAAACAAGATTTATATTTTGACATGGCTTAAACCATGCAGCCAGTTTTTGTAATAAGAACGTAACTGACAATGAAATAACCGTTCTTTATACAAGTGTAAAGTTGTGTTTGTTTTTTGTAAAAAGTTTTTTATTTTTCACTTTTTAGTGGGTCAGTTTTTAATTTATCTTAGTTACAATAGCTTAATGTCATCTGCTCATCACCTTTTACAAAATATTGCTTTGCCCGATGCTGGGACGTTAATTGTTGAGTTCTCATGGTAAGAACCAGGAGAACTGCCACTCACCATATGCATAGTGACGAGCTTAGCAACCACATTAAAGTACCTAATCGAATCGCAACCCGTTAATACTTATTATTATATTGTTCCGGTGGCTATCTGTGGTCTCCATCATCAGTTCTACTTCACCAAATGGTGCTTTCGGAGAGCAAATGCACGATTTACTATATAAAATACCCAAATCGCTATAAGTGTGCCTATAATATTTGAAGAGTTTCCTCGATTTCTCCAGGATCCCATCATCAGATCCTGAAGTAATGACAATGGGGCCAACTGTAAAGAAAAAACAAAAAAAGAATTTTCCAAATCGGACCCGCTGTCTTCCAGTAATCGAGGAACGTATATAAAAAAAAAGGTTCCGACGAATTGAGAACCTCCTCTTTTTTTTGAAGTCGGTTAAAAACAAAACACAACAAGTACACCTCCTTGAAATTGACCAGTATGCAAAACTGCACCTTGTAAAGGTGAATGTTTCCAATAAAGAAATTCTAGTCATACTGACTTCGATAGTCTGTGTAGACGTCCGGCAGGACACTGGCGCGGAGTGGCGCGGTGCGCGCGAGCCATTTTTCACGTAATTATTTAATAAAAAAAAAATAAGTGCCATATTATAAATCTATCCAATAATATCCCTGTAAAACCCGATTAGTAAATGAAATGTTAAATTTTCATAAAAATTGCGTTCCGCCAAGTCTCATACAACTTAAAATACTTTCAAAATCGACTTTACTTCTGATTTATTTTTTATTAAGCAAAATGTTAAATATCGTGTTTTTAACCAAAAAAGGCACTAGATAAAACATGTATCTATACTATATATTTTTTTACGAATTTAAATATGGTGATTTCTCTGAAAACAACTCGATCTAGAAACGTAATAGTCAGTCACATGAAATTTTGTCAACTAGGAAATTGTCAATGGTATAGTAGTATTTGTCTATTAAAAATGTATTTAAATTTTTTATGTCATTTGGTAGCATAATATAAAATATTGGAGCCATGCAAAGTATGCTCTTGTGCATAAGGGCGGTTTTTGAACGTCTTAGGCATAATTCGTGTCGATATGTTGGTCTTATTACCGAGTGTCGTTTTAAGGCTTCTACACACTGGCGCGACTTGTCGCGCGACGCGTCGCGTGGCGATTCTGCGATATTGCGACACGCAACCCCTTTCATACAGGCGCGACACGTCGCACGACGCGCCGCGCGACACAAGAGTACATTTCAAGTTTTATAAGACTTGCAAATGTCAATCATCCTAATTTATACCTTATTGCAAAGAGATAAGAGTTACATTGCAATGACTTAGGTACTTGGTTTTGCCGGCTAGTCGGCATGCTCAAAGGAATAAATTATCTTTATTCAAGTAGCGCTACTAGTCGCGCGACGCGACTTGTCGCGCTACGCGACACATGAAATGGGTATATAAGGCGCTTCAATGTGAGGTGAGCTCAGTAGTAGACGATCTTCGTCAGAGGACGAATGCAGGTCTGTGCGTGTTTGCTGAGCGAGGTTAGGTTATAAAGGCTTCTACATACCGGGGTGACTTGTCGCGCGACGCGACACGACACAAAGGCACCGCTCGTCCCGCGACACGCGGGGCCTTTGTGCCGTGTCGCGTCGCGCGACAAGTCGCGCTGGTATGTAGAAGCCTTCATTATAAGCCAACATTTTTTTTTTGTTCCCGGGCGGAAAATTCTTATGGATGTCCTCCGCCCTGGGGCGGGCAGAGGGGTCCGTCAGACTCTTACTGATTAAAAACCACCCCAGTGATTCCCACACTTACACCGGGGATCATGGGAGCAAGACCAAGACCGACTTCTGCGATCACCGGCTGGTGGCGGCCGGCCTCTGCAGAGAGCTGACCAGAGGTGGCCCTCTGGTCAGCTCTCTGCCTCCTTCTGCGACACGACTGTTTCGCAGAAGGATACCATCGCGTCCCAGGACTCCTCCCAGGTCCCTACTCCTGAGATGAGGGCACGGCGTGGCTGCTCCCAAGCGGCACACTCTGCCAGCGTATGCCACGCTGTGTCCTCCCGGCGACATTAACCCAACCCAACCCAAGTAGGAATTTCCAATATGTGATTTCGGAACAATAACTTTAATTTCTTTAGGTAAAGTGTACTTTCGACTGCAACACGTTTTTATGGCCTTTTTGTGAGTAGGTACTTATTTATCATTTTGAAATCATCTTAATTTACACACTTGTAAAGTTGATATTTGTTTAATTGGAAACAATGCATCAGTATTAGAACTAACCTAAACTTCCTGCAGATTAGAATAAAAATGTTGGACAAAAAAATACCAGAAGCATAATATTGTAAAATAAATCAGTCAGGTGCGAGTCGGACTCGCACACGAAGGTTTCCGTACCACCGTACACGGTACAGTATTGAATACTACATTTTTATTTAAAGGTTCTTTAGTAAAACAAAAACCGGCCAAGTGCGAGTTGGACTCGTGCACGAAGGGTTCCGTACCATTAACTATAAAAACGGCAAAAAAATCACGTTTGTTATAACTATATGGGATCCCCTTAATTATTTATTTTATTCTGTTTTTTAGTATTTGTTGTTATAGCGGCCACAGAAATACATAATCTGTGAAAATTTCAACTGTCTAACTATCACGGTTCATGATATACAGCTTGGTGACAGACGGACAGACAGACAGCGGAGCCTTAGTAATAAGGTTCCCGTTTTACCCTTTGGGTACGGAACCTTAAAAACAGGTTTCTGGTATGGGATAATGGGAACCCCCTTTAATTTTTAAATTTATTTTATTTTTATTATAGGTACTTAGTGATAATAGCAATACACAATCGTGAAAATTTTAACTGTCTACCTATTACGGTTCATGAGATACAACTCGCTGACAGACAGACGTACGGACGGGCTGCGGAGGCTTAATAATAGGATTCGTTTGGCACCCTTCAGATACGGAACCCTAAAAAAGGCGCTGTAGGTACCTATTCGCGCCGGGCGGCGCCGCCGCTTTTTTTTTTTTTTGAATGGCATCTCGTAGCAGACCTAGAGAGGCCGTGGCTACTTAACCGGATATTCCTGTGGCTGCCCTAAGGTTTTTAAGCTTAAAGCCTCCAGCCAGGGCGTAAAATATATTTATTAAAACTAAACGACAGCGCACTAAGGACACCCCCTGTGGGGTACGGACCTCGGCTTAGGGCGTCGTTGGGGTATCACAAAATTAGTAATTTGGGGACGGGCTGGATCAATATTTAGATCATGATTATTAACGGGGGTTACTATATTTATTGCTGCGGCTGGCGCTCTCAGCCTCTAACCGGGCGGCTGGCGCATCGACATTCAAGGGACGGGGGGGAGGACTTTTATTAATATTTAGTCGGGAAGTTCGCGTGGTACCTCGGCGGCGAGGACGGAAGGTCGGTTTGTGTAATTTGTGCACTGTACTCGTGGCCCTATTGCTTTCCTGGAGGAGAGTGATGGGGTCATCCGGATCTAAAAGAGGCCGCAAATTTTATTTTATTAGTTAAGTTTATATGCATTCATTGTTTGTTCCTAAAATAGAACATTTAAAAAAAAATAGATATTTTTATAAAAAAATAAAAATACAAAATATATATTTTGTTCGCGATTTCAGGTTTGGTCCCATAGTAAAAGTTGTCCATAATGATGAGTACCATGACCCCTTAAGAGGTTGTGCGTTTATTCTGGGACATGTTGTTTAAACTTAGTCGTTACGGGCAGGGACCGTACAACCCCGGTTAAGGGTTAAGCCTTTCGAAGGGGTAACCCATTCAATGGGTTACTTTCTCATGATGTAACAACCCATTGAAAGGGTTTTATACTAGAAACCCATTGAAAGGGTTACATGATAACCTATCGAATGGGTTTTTACTTGAAACCCAGTGAAAGGGTTACATGATAACCCATTCAATGGGTTCTTTCTTTAACTACTTGAAACCCAGTAACATTAAAAAATCATAATATTATGTTAATTCGATATCCGCCCAGCACGCGTAGCATGACCAATTCTATCTCTATTCTACCCAGGGACCGTACAACCCCGGTTAAGAGTTAAGCCTTTCGAAGGGGTAACCCATTCAATGGGTTACCTTTCTCATGATGTAACCCATTGAAAGGGTTTTATACTAGAAACACTTTGAAGGGGTTACACGATAACCCATTGAATGGGTTTTATTTTCTTTCTTCTTTCTTTCTTTTATAGTTAAAACCCAGTGAAAGGGTTACATGATAACCCATTCAATGGGTTCTATACGTACTTGAAACCCAGTAACATGTAAAAATCATAATATTATGTTATTTCGATATACGCCCAGCACGCGTAGCAAGACCAGTTCTATCTCTATTCTACCCAGGGACCATTTTAGTAACGGTAACGTGTGGGTAATTTTGAAAAGCCGTTCAAAAGGGTTACCCATATCGTATGGGTTTTTGTTTAACCGCTTAGAAAAACCCTATCGAAAACCCTTTCAATGGGTAACCAAAATGGTCCCTGGTTACGGGTAGTCAGAAAAATTAAATAAGTAACTTAATTTTTTGGTATACAATACCCATAATATCTGCGGAGTTTCGCGAACTAATTTAATTTGACCCTGTATTAGGCTTTCCTTACAATAAGAGGTCAGCTTATAGGTAAGTACTGGAAATGTGGTTGTGAAAATAAACTTTTGACGTGAAATTTAAATTAAAATATAAACACTATGGTGAAAAATAACTTAAATTTCGGAAGTCGGCGGCAATAAACGATTTTTTTTTTGTAAAAAGATTTGTGCTTACCTATTTTTCACTTTGTGGTACCTACCCTACCACTACCTGCTATGTAAATAACAGTGACAGGAAGTTTTATAGCATCATCAACATACCTACACCAATTGGATTAAATACGTAAATTACCTATTATTGCTAAGCTAACTCAAAACTAGGTACCCAAGCAAGAATAATAAAATTTATATGGGTCCGCGCAAGTCGGCACAAGCTTCATCTACCAAATTAAATAATTATAAAAATCGGTTCATAAACAAATAAGTTATACCCGAACATAATTAAGTATTACTTAATATACCTACCTATATAGAGACGAATTGGGAACGTCCTCCTTTTTTTGATGTCGGGTAAAAATCATTTATATCCAGAGTGCATCTCTTGACAATTCCAATAAGCCCAAACACGGCTGGGATCATTGTTTTATTACGGAGTTCCGGTGCCTACCGGCTTCATCCTCAGATCAGTTTGATGGTACCATTTTGATCACAACCATTTATTAAAATTTGCTTCGTCATTGTCGCTTAAAAAAATGAATAGAGATATCTTATCGCCACCCGTGAAATAGGTAAGTACTTATCATTGAGGAGTTCCGGTGGCCGTCTGTGGTCTTCTTCATCAGTTCCACTTCACTAAATGATACTTTCTGTATGCAAATGATTGACCGGTTGATGAAAATATAAAAATCGCTATATGTAGTAGGTATGCCTATAATATTTGAGAAGTTCCCTCAGTTCCTCATGGATCCCATCCTTAGAACTGGATTTTGATAAAACTAGGACCAATTTGGAAGTATAATCTATACAAATAAAAAAATAATTTTCCAAATCGGCTTATAAACGACGGAGTACTGAGGTACCTACCTACTACTTATAAACATAAACAAAAATACAACCGACTTGAAAACAATGAAAACCTCCTCCTTTTTGTGAAGTTGGTAAATTATAAAAAATTCGAATTTAGAGTCAAAATCCACGAATAATATAGGTACAGCTAGGCGCAGTAGCGGCTGGCTTGCGGCAGTTTCAAAGGGTATTTTTTTTACCATTCCGCCAGCCGCAAATACCAAGTCATTGCAATGTAACTCTTATTTCATTGCGATAAGGTATAAATTAGAATGATTGACATTTGCAAGGTCTTTTATAATTTGAAATGGAGAAATTATTATTTTATTAGTTTATTTCGCTTTTTACTAGATTGTTGAGGTTGGCTGGGTGACCATTTTTGCATACCAAGATCCTTCCGTGCCTCCAAAAGCACGATAAGCTGTCTGTCATTCGTGGATCTTTGACAGCCGTTACGGGTCGTCAGAAGTCCGAAAGTCTGACAACCAGTCTTACCAAAGGGCCAAGGGGTATGGTATTACCCAGTTACTGGGTTGTGGAGGCCAGATAGGCAGTCGCTCCACGTAAAATACTGTATCCGGTTACACTAGAAACCGACCCCATCATGGTTAGGAAAAGGATAGGCAGATTGGTTGATTACTTAATTTCGTCAAACATTACCTTATCACAATGAGATAAGAGTCACATTGCAATGACTTGTCTACTATTTTGCTTATAATTTTATTTTACTTTGGAAAAAAACTAAATGTTTTCGACAGGGTTTAGAATGGTTCTAATCACACACTGAAATGTTTAAGTTTAAGTAATTGGTAAAACTGGCTAAAGTCATGATTTATAAACACCCTCCTTTGCGTCACGCAGTCGAGTAAAAAACTCAATAGCCAATGAGACCTATTGGAATCTAATAGAAATTAAAAAAATATTTGAATGAATAAAATGTATGTAATATTGAACCTAGCTAGGACCACGGTCAGCAAACACGCACAGACCTCGACCTATTCTGTAAAAATATCACCACGAAAACTTAGATGAAGTGGACTTGAAGTGAGCTGGCAATAGGGTCAATCCCTAGAATTAGATGGCATGACGACTCGCTTTACAATATCACGGCGACACCATACGAACGAAATGCCATTTTGTATGGCGTATACTCGTAATACTGGGGTGGTTTTTAGTCAGTAAGAGTCTGACAGACCCCTCCACCCACCCCAGGGCGGAGGATTTCCCACCAAAAGGTTGGGTTATGTCGACCGACCGGGAAATCGAACCTAACCTCGCTCAGCAAACACGCACAGACCTGCCTTCGTCCTCTGACGAAGATCGTCTACTACTGAGCTCACCTTTTTTTTTTTTTTTTTTTGATGCTGACCTATTGCAGATGGCTCCGGAGTGCCTTTTCTGCTTAACCGATCTTCGGCGGGGCCAGAAGGGCCTCTCGCCGTGTTAGTAAAATAAATTAAATAGCACAGCTAAGGGCGTCCCATAGTGGGACTCGAACCTAGGCTTAGGGCGCTATTGACTACTGAACCATTGGGGGTATGCAGTATCTGATTATTATTATTGGGGACATTTGATGTGATTACTTGCTCCGCGCGGGCGGGCGGGGGCAAGGGACGGGGGGGGAAACTGAGCTCACCTCACATTGAAGCGCCTTATATACCCATTTCATGTGTCGCGTAGCGCGACAAGTCGCGTCGCGCGACTAGTAGCGCTACTTGAATAAAGATAATTTATTCCTTTGAGCATGCCGACTAGCCGGCAAAACCAAGTACCTAAGTCATTGCAATGTAACTCTTATCTCTTTGCAATAAGGTATAAATTAGGATGATTGACATTTGCAAGGTCCTATAAAATTTTAAATGTAGTAATAATTATCTCTCTTGTGTTGCGTCGCGCTAGCCACGCGATATCGCGTCAGTTTGAAGAGCCTACACAAGACGCATCACGTGACGCGATATATCTGATTCGCGGCGCGACAAGTCGCTCCTGTGTGTAGTGTCGCGCGCGACTTCATAGAAATAGTTCTACGGATAGATATCGCAAAGTCGCGTCTCGCGACAAGTCGCGCCAGTGTGTAGAAGCCTTTAATGTTGTGAAGTTCCCCACTGTTTAATAATGCATTCATGTTTATAACAGTCATCTTAGAAGTTGTTCTTCTATTTTTGGAGAACGAACGACCAAAAAGCTGTACATTGGCATCGTTACCGACATTATTTAGTGTAATGACAGTATAATAAAGTGTTATTCAAGTTACTTACTGAGGGCCTAAAATGGCCGCTTTGGCAGAATCATACGTACAATTGATATCCCGCAATTCATCTGTTTGACAGTTTTGTATGGAGTTTCATATAATGGTCCACAAACTATGAATTGATAAAGTGAAGTCTAATGTCAAATAGCAGCTGTCAAACAGATGAATTGCGGGATGTATGTATTGTACGCAGATCATAATATGATTCTGCCAAAGCGTCCATTTTAGGCCTCCTGGTCGTAAGCATTGTTTAATTAAAAATGGTTAGTTAAATTATCACTTCTAATGGAGTGCAAATTCTTTGCCAAATAGTGAATCCCTGACGATGGCGCATGCTTATTTTCATCTCTATCCTATTTGGTGAACAGTAACGTGGCCATGGCTTCTCAAATTCGAGACAGCATTGTGCACCACGTGTCTAACAACTGGGAAAGATTCCAACCTTTCACCCAGCATCAGTCAGGAGCTATTTATGGTTCAAAGCGTGAATACGTCGCTGAGATGTCTTGGAATTGCACCTACGGAACCACCTGTGAACTCATGGCAGCGGGAGAACTATTCCCATTTGAGTTCCAGGTGTTTCAGGATGGTACTTTTATTGCTGGTTTTGGGGAAGCACGGCAGGGAGTCAAAATAATCCGCTTCTCAGGAAACTTTAATGAAGGTAATTTTGATGTTTTAATTCCGTTGGCTAATTTAAATAATAAAAAAGATCTTTTGACCCCTCACGCCGCCAAAATTGAAGAATCACAGATCGTCCCCGACTCAGCGGTAAATGTGCAGTTGAATTCACAGTCCCAGTCCCAATTCACTGCTATTGATTTTGTCGAGAAGTCGCTTGCCTATAGTGAGCAAACGCAATGAGAGTAATTTTTTTCTGGCATACAACCCCAGCACCAAATTAGTGTCTTCGTTGACGAATCACCGACGTACACTCAGTGTGCACCATTTTCTAACGTGTTCCTTAACCAAATTCCATCTTTTGGTTCCGAAAAATCGGCAACTTTTACTGAGCCAGAGAATTATGACCCTGATTTGGCTAGAGTCGCCAACCGAACATACTCCTAAACTAAGTCCACATGAATCGGTTATTGTAAGTAAAGGAAAAAATAGGGAAGTTCCTGCGTTTAGCAGGAAAAGATTCACAGATTAGGAAAATACAATTAAGAAAATCTGCTTCAAAGTATGCAAAAAATAAACCCGACGTTAATAAATCAGCTGTAAAAATATATGCGGATGCTCACATCGAAGCTCACCGTGAGGTGCACAAGTAAGTACTCACAAAGTTATCCTGAAGTAAACCGTGAAGCTGTGAGTCATTATGCATCTAATAATCCTCAGATTAACCAAACAGCAGCAGCAAAATATTACGCAAATAAATTATTGCCTTGGACAAATAAGCATTTATCGGGTTTTAAATATGAGCCTGAAATTGATTATTCCAAGGATAAGGTGGTTGAATTTCCTCATTTTACTATTACAACAAACTTAATTTTGCGTATGGATTAACTAAGCTTATACAATTTATAACTTCTACATTTGGTACGGAACCCTAAATGCGCAAGTTCCGAAGTGCACTATTGGTCTGTTCGCTTGGAACATTATAAATCTCATAAACACCAACGTATGAAACACGCGAGTGAAACCGCGCGGGTACAGCTAGTAGCACTTTTGCACGTCAACATTTATGAATAAAATATAATTGATTCTAGTCGCCCCTTCCAAAAGGTAGCTTGGTATAGAGAAGAATGGGCAAGAAACTCCACCGTTACTGTTTTAAAATATTTTGTATAGAAATGAAATGAAATGAAATGAAATCGTTTATTCTGTAAATAGGATATTAAAATCACTTTTACACGTCATATAAAAAAAAAAAAAAAATCTAGATGTAGCCGACATTTCCTATCTGACTACCCCTGAGAAGAAATGGCGAAACAAACTCAGGGGTCAAAGTCTCTTTTAAAGTCCAGACATAATCTTGGTCAGATCATGTGAGGACCATGTAGATCCGTGTCTGAAATGGTCTTTTGAGGAAAGAACCACGCAAATTTGAGCGGACCTGACCAATCAGTGTAAGCATTTGTCAGTAATCGTGCAGCTCAACTCAAAACTTAAGGAGCTCAACGACTCGACGAACAGTACCAAAAAAAGGACATTTGGGTAGGCCGCATAAAGCGCTCAAAATGTCAGACCATCATTAAAACTTAACTGAGAAAAGAAAGGAAAACATTTAAAGAAAAAAAAAAAATGACCCACATAGTGCTCACATTCACAATAAATTAAAGTAGTAAATATAATACTTTTCAAAGTAAACATTCATGTAAAATTGTATACAATATTCTGCAATGTCAATATGTATATAAAATCATGCATAATAATTAAAATGTCAAGTTTTATCACAAGGCTAGCAGAGCGAGCAGCTCAATCCCAAGCTTTTTTGTCCTCTAAATAATCAGAAATCTTATAGTACCCTTTTTTACAAAGTTTAGTTTTAATACAGATTTTAAATCGTTTAATGGGTAAGTTCCGAATGTCAGTAGGAAGTTGGTTGTAAAAGCGTATACATTGACCCATGAAAGAGTTGCCTACTCTGTGGAGGCGAGTGCGATGTACAGCAAGATTGTGTTTATTCCTGGTATTTAAACTATGAATATCGGACATTTTCTTAAAATTTGATTTATTTTTGTGTACATATAATAGATTTTCAAGTATATATTGAGAGGCTACAGTCAGAATATCTATTTCTTTGAATATTTCACGAAGTGAATCTCTTGGACCTAGATTGTAAATGGCTCGAACAGCCCTTTTCTGTAAAATAAAGATATTATTAATGTCCGCACATGTTCCCCAGAGAAGGATCCCATACGACATAAGACTATGAAAATAACTAAAATAAACAATTCTGGCAGTATCTACATCAGTAATCTGTCTAATTTTTTTAACAGCATAGGCGGCCGAACTAAGCCTTCCTGACAATTTTTCTACGTGTGGGCCCCATTGTAATTTACCGTCAATAGTTATTCCAAGAAAAACTGTCGACTCAACAGGGTCCAACTCTATTCCATTAAGTTGAACATTAGTAGTTAGCTGCCTGACATTTGGCATTGAAAATTTAATGAGTTTAGTCTTTTTCTCGTTCAGGAGAAGATTATTTACATTAAACCAATGGACAACTTTAGAGAGTGCATCGTTAACATGTTCAAAATTGACTAGCTGACGTTTGATTTTAAAAATGAGTGAAGTGTCATCTGCGAATAATACAATCTTGTGATTATCCCTTATGTGAAAAGGTAAGTCATTTATATAAATTAGAAACAAGAATGGACCTAGAATTGAACCCTGCGGAACGCCCATAGTGACCGCAGATCCTGCAGATCTCTTGCCATTAACATCAACCCTCTGAATTCTGTTGTTCAGATAAGAAGTCAGAAGGTCGAGAGCACTGTCCCTCAAACCATAATAGGTACATCCATTATATAATTATATGTGAAGACGATGCATCTAGAATAAAATGACTATACCACAATAGGTAAAAATAATTAATAATGAAGCAATGACAGATAAATTAATTATGTGATAGATACATGGTGCTCACATATTTACAAACTTAATATCAATGTGTGAGTTTAAGGTAATAACAGAATGTAAAAAAAAAAAAAAAAAAAATGTCATAAAAGTAATAAATTATAAAGTTAAAATAGCAATCAGATAGTACCTGGAGCTGGACCGGCATGGTTCCAAGCGTTCATCTTGGATATAATACTCTAATTTGTAATAAGCTTGTTTACAAAGTGTTCTTTTAATATGAGTTTTAAATTTTCTTTCATTTAATTGCAATATATCACAAGGTATTTTGTTGTTAAACACAGAACTTTTTACAGCTTCTTTACACGAGGACGTATAATGTACCTTGGATGGCCGACTGTTAGCAATAGTAAATTATAATCGCATTATATTCAATTTGCTATGTTGTATGCGAGTTGTGTTAAAAAGGATACCTAGTGTTGACTATGGAGTATATTTTTGGTGTTATGTGTTGGAGAAATACAATTAGTAAGTATATGAACACGTTTCTATAATTTATAAACCTTATTTTCAAAAGCCATGCACCTGAATAACAGCTAATTTTCATAGTTAGACTATTATTTGAATCTCTGTAAGAGTACAGAGTCTACATCTCAGAAGTGGGATAAAGATTCCTGTTTTGGCCAGTAAAAAAATGTTCCTTCTCTTAATTATGAAATATACCATTGTGATATTTTATTTGGACTATTTAGACTATTATTTGATTCTCTGTAAGAGTACAGAGTCTACACTTTGAATCTGTATTTTAGTTTTTTGCCACCCACTTCCGAAATTAAAGTTATTTTTTACTTTGTAGTGTTTTTTTTGAAGTCGGTTATTTTTTTTTTACAAAAAAAAAAAAAAAATATTTTTTTTACTTTTTAGTGGGTCAGTTTTTAATTTATCTAAGTTACAACAGCCTAAAGTCAACTGCTCATCACTTTTTACAAAATATTGCTTTTCCCGATGCTGGGACGTTAATTGTTGAGGAGTTCTTCTGGTAAGAACCAGGAGAACAGCCACTCACCATATGCATTGTGACGAGCATAAATTGCTTAGAAACCATATTAAAGTACGTAATGGAATCGCAACCTGTTAAATACTTATTATTATGTTGTTCCGGTGGCCATCTGTGGTCTCGATCATCAGTTTCACTTCACCAAATGGTGATTTTCGGGAGCAAATGCACGAGTTACTACTCGTATAAAAAATACCCAAATCGCTATAGGTTTGCCTATAAAATTCGAGGGTTTCCCTCGATTTCCATGAGATCCCTTCATCAGATTCTGATTTGGTGGCAATGGGACCACCTCGGGAGCATACCCTTTCAAACGAAAAAATAATTTTCAAAATAGGTCCATGACAGATGGAGATAAAAAAAAAAAAAAAACTACAGCCGAACATGTAACCTCCTCCTCCATTTTAAGTCGGTTAAAAATATATAATTTTGATTTAGGATTACGATTGTATGTTAAGGTCAAACCTATCTTCAAATTAACGTTTTATTTGTGGTAACTGTGTGTACATGACGCCTTGATATGAATGTAAATAAATTATATTTTTAAATTGTTATACTATTCTAATAAATATGTCGTATCGCCCGCGTTACGTGCGCTATAAAAAGTCTTCTACCATAATAATGTATCTTCAAACCCTAGTAATCTTGAGCTGTTGAACAGCTTTATGAATATCATCTTCTTTTCGATCAAACGACATAGAAAGTGAATGTCAAGGCCAACTATATCTGAAGTGGCCGGTTGTTGATGCATTTATATTGTTTTTTCTTGTGTAACTATAGATTTTATGGATATATTTGAGCTATTGCACAATTATGAAGTTTACATGTGATTGATCTAGTTTATTTCAGGGATGCTCTTCGAGTCGCAAGTAGTTTGTACAACAGTTTTTATACAACTATTCATTTCTCTATGCATTTTAACACCATACTGCGATCGCCAACCCGCCTGCCAAGCGTGGAGATTATGGCCACCCTCCCCCCTTTGGGGGAGGCCTATATCCAGCAGTCTTTCGGCTGGAATGATGATGTTATTCTTTTTAGAGTAATCTGCTATGAGAGAATTAAAAATAGACATTAATTTTCCAACTTCAATCCCAGGGTCAGAAAACAAACTATGGCCAGTGTGTGTGAGTGACATAGTATCGAGGACTAAGCACCTCGTATAATTACAATAGAACTTAACTTAGGTAAGTTCGTTTAATTTAGTAAATATACTTAGGTATGCCAAGATTTTAGGTAAGGAACTGATAGAACCAGATAATCAAATACGTATAAAAACCACACTATGCAACCAAATAATATATGAATATCGTTAATAGAATAATCAGGTTTGCAAAGTGTAGCACTCGTAGAATAACCTTAATAAAACAATAAAATCTCAGTTCCACATTCTAAAATCAATAAGTTCAAAATATATTGACACTTATGTCACTGATAATAAGTTTATTTATTCATCACAAACGTTGACAACACTGACGACACAAAATCATCATTTCAAGTTCTGGCAGGAGTCATTATAATATTTACATTCCCTATTATTCATAAAATGATAATCCACGAAATGAAGTAAGCTATCTAAAGTTTAAAGTATTAGGCAAAAGCTAGCATTCAAATATATGCAAAGTAGTCGCACCACGTATAAGTATATAAATGTGCGAAATTTCGAGATTGATCACAGTCACCGGTCCATCCTCTTCTTCTCCACAACGACCAATACTCTCCAACCCAAAAATGAAATCCGTAAGTGTTCATTGAACTTAATCATTATCTGGTTTCAATATCATTTCCTTCATCTTTACTTAAATTATATCGCATTTTAATCACTACATCCTGCTTTAAGTTTAACATTTTCAATAATTAGCAATGTTTCAAATTCAACTTTTAAAATCAATCTTCTCCAACATGATATTGTATCTCTATTAATCCACTTGTAGCCAAACTGTAAAGAAACCATAACATGTTATGAATGATGCTCAATATTTCTAATATCGTTTCTAGTATTAGTATGAAAAATATTTTATCTACTTTAACGTGGGCAAATATTTCCAAATTACCTTGTTTCATCATTCTCCAAGTGGAATCCTCCGATTCTAGCAGCGCAGGCGCAGCCGTGGTACCAACGATCACGCGGCCATTAATTCTGTAATATCAATAGTACGCTCACTGCAAATATGATCCACTCAATATATGAGAATTTCATGTATATTATGGTATGAATTACACTCAATGCATTGGTCAAGTGCCATTTAATATTACGTAGGAAATAATTCAGTGTGGTGTTAAGATTGTCAGATGGTCACTTGTCACTACAATGTATAATTATGTTCAGAAACATCGTCCACAATATATTCATTAATGTTATCTTACCTACGATGATGTTAACAATGCAATCATTACCAATAATTGCTCTAACAATGTCGTTACTTATAAGTTATGTCATTTATCATCTTAAGCTAGTGTTTTTTGCCACAGAAAACATCCTTTAAATCACTTGTAATGTGCTCTGCTATGTTTAAAGTGACATAAAGTAGAATATATATCTCATAGAAATCTATTATATATTCTATAAATATATTCATTTGATATTATTACTATTAGTTACGGAGATATAGTAATATATAGACTCAGCAGAATTACCCACCATACCCATCGCTGAGAAATCATTAATTACCTACATAATTAATACAATTCAGTATTGTTACATGGTTTAGAAATATAAAAAATACCATTCTTTTGGGTGTCGATATTTTACAACTGTGCGGTTTCATTATCATTTAGTTGATGTTACGGATTGCTATATTTAAATGTCTATTATAGTAAAAATCCGATAGACTACCAACATTTTTTTAATATAAATTGCGAACAGCTATGAATCTACTATTTCCTCATTGATATAAAAAAAATATTTGACTACTTGTCTGACATGCTGATTTTGGCTACCGCATTTTTTGGTGATGTGATGTGTTTTAAAGTAATAACTCAGATATTATATTGCTAATACTAAGTAACTCAGCGATACTTACCGAGCAGGAACAATTTAAGTGTAATAAAACTAGAAAGTGGGCTCGAATTTCTCCAAACAAAACCGTTGCATAGACACATCTTGGTTGAATAACCCAAAACAGTTCACATGTTAATTTAAAAGTCGTTTGATTTAACGGAAGCTTTTAACAATTCTATCAATTGTGCAGTTCATTGTCTTTGCCCTGTGCGTCGCCGTCGCCGTGAGCAGCCCGGTCGACAAGGACGCCGTCAACGTCAGATACCTGAACGACAACATCGGGGTGGAGGGATACAATTTCGAGTAAGTTTACTACTACTGTATTATTTCACAAAGCAGGTACATACGGCGTTGTAGTTTATAACAATCTTTGATCAAACCGCAGACAGAGTATATCAATAGACAAGATTTCTTTGTAAAAGATTATCGTCTACATTTTGATAGTACCTACAATCTCTTAAGGTTTAAGCTGAGTGCTGATCTTCAAAAAACTCTAAACATGCAATCTGAAACTAGACGCATTTTTCGGTAAAAGACAAGACAATCGCAATAATGAAAGGTGTAAAAGGAAATAATAACGTTAGCACTAATAGTAGTACCTAAAAATAAATTGTGTCGCTTGTCTTACAGTGTGGAGAACAGCAATGGCATCCAGGCCCGTGAGCAGGGTTACTTGAAGAACGTTGGCTCCGAGAACGAGGCCCTTGTGGTCCAAGGCGAGTACTCCTACATCGGTCCCGATGGCGTCACCTACCGCGTCACCTACACCGCCGACGAGAACGGCTTCCAGCCCCAGGGTGCTCATCTCCCCGTTGCTCAGCAATAAGCCAACACCATAACCTACTCAAATCTAGTCTAAACTGACCGACCTTGCAAGAGAGCTATGTTGTTGTTGACTGATCATCATGTTTTTTGGACTCTTGCATATTACTAGCAGATAGGATAGCGAATATACGTTTTTGATTTTATTATTGCAATTTAATTGAACCACCCTTTTAATGTCTGATGATGTCGTTTACAACCTACCTAATATTCGTGATAAATACACAAACAACTGGAACAACGAATTAATTTAAAGACATCGTCAGCACACAAACCGTCAAAGAACAGCAGCTCAAAGCAAGAAAAAGAATGTCAAAGGGTTTCAGGTATCGTTTGAAAGAACAACGAGCGTGTGTGAGACAATCCATTAGCTGTGAGCATACTACCTTCGGAGCACTCACCTACATCAAAGTTAATCAAAGCCAGCCCCACAAAGGACCGAAAAAGGAGTTCCATTGTGGTAAATAGTCCTGTGCTGTGGAGTGATGGAAAGATGCTCTACTAGCGAAACATTTTAATTCTAAAAAGTGATAGCCCTTTTCATGAATCATAATTTGTACTTAGCGAACGTGTTTGCTTCGCGAATAGAAAGTTAACCAGTAGATAGTAATGGTTAAGTTGCGAGACAATAATAATTATAGTCTTTAATGTTGTTAATCTAACGTTGCAGTGATAGTTATTGTTGTGTTTAAAATCATTATTAAAACAACAATATTACAAAATTAAATGGTGCTAAGTAATTAAAACACTTACAAAAATGAGAATATTGTCACTGCAATAATTAATGTTTCCAGTGTACTATTAGATTTTTATAAATGTGATGTCAACTTAGGGCGAGTTACACCAATTAAACTGAACGCGATCAGAACATCTAAACCGAGTTCAACAGTGGTTAGTGTCAATATTCCACAGAAAATAATGACACTGACAGTTTTTTAACGTAGTTTATGTACTGTTCGCGATCAGTTTAATTAATGAAATGAATTTCATGTAATTTCAATATTTAAAATATAAGGTAAACCCTTAGATTTTAAATGTATCATCTATCGAATCCATGTACTGACGCCACATCAATAATAAACATCGGAATAAAATACTCCACGTACAAGTAGATATCGCAAGTAGAGCACGTTACCCATGGTTCGCAGATAAGCAGACGTGTTGGCGAGATTACGCGCGGTCTCAAAGACGCTTTGATTCCGAGGTGTTAATGCACGGCGGTATTACTGCCAGGCTTACCTATGTGAGAGATTGAAGATAGCCTACATTTACACAATAAGATTGTAGACATCATCAGGTTTTACATATCAGTTACTTATTTTTGAAGCATTTGGGCTAGTTTTACAAGACTTATTTATTACAGAACACGTCATATTTCTTGTAGCTTGAAAAACTTTGTGAAATGAGTTGCAAGGTTTTTATGTAAGTACTAATGTGACTGTGTTGTGAGTCAAACATTTAAAATAAAATCTGATTTAAGGCTCGCAATCTGACTTAAGGCAAGGCAATCAGGCGCGACGCGACGGTGCGACGCGATTCTGGTAGAACAATTTCCATTACGTTTTCATAGAAATTGTTCTACTAGAGTCGCGTCGCGCTGTCACGTCGCGCTTGTCTGCGGGAGCTTTTACTCGTCAATTAAAGCTTCCATGTCAATTGAGTGCACCGCAATACGGGGATTGAACTGACCCCACCCGTTGGGCTATTAACACCAGCCTATTGTGTGCCACTGCAGCGGGCCGAGCATATGCCAAGACGTCAGTGACAAGACATGATAAATTATGTCATGTCAATTTGTACTAACATTTTATGACAAAACAGTTTTATCGCTCAAACTGTGATAAAATGTGTGACTCAGGTCGTGTCACAGTAAGCCGTGCTCACCCCGGAGGGCAAAGCCTCTTCTCATAGAGAGAAGGCACGAGTATTGATCATCTCGCTTGCTCAAGATGGATTGGCGATTTCAGACTATTAAATATAAGTCCAGGTTTCCTGACGATGTTCTCTTTCACTGATGTTCAAGAGAAACTGTAAGACTTTTTCTATTACTTTTTAAACCATCCACCAATGTGATTTGCCCGGATTTAAACCCACAACTTAGTGCATGAGAGGCGAGGCCTTAAACATTAGGCCATCACGAAACCTATTGCCGCTTTTAAAAGATCCTGAAAAAAACGCATCCACATTGGAATAATTCGAGCATCCACATCCAAACAAAACGCAGAACGCACGCACTGTACTCAAACAAACATCAGTGTGTGACAAATACTTTTTGTTAGTCGAGCGGCGACGTCGCCATGTGTGGCTGATAGTGAGCGTTAATATTACAGGTGGACTTGATCTATTGCTGCGACGTGATTGGTGGAGAAAGTGGGAAGAGGCAGCGGATTGGAGGAACGCGGTGTTCGATTTGAGGAAGTATTTTTGAGCCAGATTGAAAAACAAATATTTTGACCGCGATTTGGTCGAAATATTTATTCTTCAATCTGGGTTTTTGCGTCCTTGCTTTTCACGGGGTTAAAATACAAAGAAGGTTTAGTTTCAGTGTGACGTCATACTGTCAATCGACGTAGCCTTAACACAACTATGTTAGGAAAGGATCAGCTTCCAGTCTAACTGGATGCAGATAAATACTAGTAGTACCCTATCCGACCTCCAAACCCCAGTAACTAGGTAACACGATACATACCTTGGTAGGACTGGTTGACAGACTGTTGGCCTTCTGACTACACGTAACGACTGTCAGCCAGGTCTACGAATGGCAGCCAGGACCAACGGCTTAACGTGCTTTCCGAGGCACGGAGTGGTCTCGATATCGAATGGATGGTCGAATCACCCATCCACGAACTGACCGCAAACGTAACTTAACCTTCAATCGACCCGTGATGCTGTTATCAGTAAGTCACAAGCCCGTCTGTCACATCACACTATGTAGTAGTACATTATAATGATTTAATGTAGTACCTAGTAGATCTATAGAGGCACGAGGAACAGGGTGTAAAGTTCACTCATCCTCCATAGAAAAGGGAGGATCCTCCGACCAGATGGGTGTTGAGTCTAAGTCAAAAAGTCAAAGTCAAATTGTTTATTTAAAATAGGCACTTTTGAACGTCAATATTTACAAAAAAATAGAATTGATTCTGGTAGGCAACTGCCCGACGATTGATGTTAGGACGTTGTATACAACATTATTTTTAGTATATGCGAAACCTGAATATAGTTTGTTCAGATTATGGAACTGAACTCCGGAAAAGAACCGGAGTTACCGACATAGCTTGCAGAGTAAGCAAACTGAAGTGGCAGTGGGCTGGCCATGTTTGTCGAAGGACCGATGGCCGGTGGAGCAGACGAGTCCTGGAGTGGAGACCGCGTATCGGCAAGCGTAGTGTGGGACGCCCCCCAGCTAGATGGACCGACGACCTTAAGAAGATGGCTGGGTCAGACTGGATGCGGAATGCGGAGGACAGGGTGTTGTGGCGCAGCCTGGGAGAGGCCTATGTCCAGCAGTGGACTGCGAGTTGATTGATTGATGGAACTGAATCGATTTCAATAATTTTACACCATTTTATATTTTGTCCCAAAAATATTTAAGTGTGATGGAAAATGTTATCACCATTTAATTAAGTACTTACAATATAATCGCCGTACGGTTAGGTACTTACTGTCAAATTATTATCAATGAGCGCAAGATGACCCTGGAGGCGCGGGGACGCCGTTAGCATGTTTTTTTACGGACAACCAGGTAACATTACAACCTTATAACTTTGTGATTTTTCATGATAAAGTTTTGAAATTTTGAACATAGATTCTTTACATAAAAATACTAGACACGTGTTTCGGGTTTCGCATATACTAAAACTAATATTGTATATGCTAGTCGCGCGGTAAACTCTGCTTGCGCGATGCAGGGTTTTGCGTATCAGTGTGACGCGTAGTTCACATGAGGCGATATTGATGCCGCCACAGGTCCACTGGCCGATACCGTTGGGTTTGAGGTCATCTAAAAATTGAGTTCTGCAAAGATATAAATATAATACATATCAGTATACTCGTACCTTCTTTGACTATTAAAATATTCACAGAAGTGAAGCTCCAATTTTTCCCTTAATACTGAACACCGATCTTGTAACTTGCACCACACCCCGCCAACGCGTTCTTCCGACTCAACGTGTTCTTCTAACACGCGATATATTTGTTAAACACACCCTGTATATCGGGCACGGCTCACCCTGTATATTGGGCACGGACGCATGATTTATGAATTTCAATAACTTTACACTTTTACCTAACTTGGGTTAAATATTTTCTATCTTTCTTTGTTCCTTACCTCTAGGTTGTTAAAGTTCGGGAGACAGTAACATGCCTTCCATGTACGGCATCTTTTCTTTGATGGGAAGATAATTATAGGGACTACTATTGAAGTGAAAGCAGCAATGATTTATTAAGTACTATCTGATAATTTGATTCAAGATGGTGATCATTATTTTTTGCGTCTCCGTGTGAGTCCGAAGTTTCCTAACACTGCGGCGCCGCCACATAGCGTCCGCAATTTACCGGCGAATGACGTCACTGTTCGGTGTGTTTTCCTAGAGAGTGTTTTTACCCGTGTGCCCTAGAAGGACGGCTATGTTTTTCGAGTGTATGTATGTATGTCTATAGCCTAAACGGCTTGATGGATTCTACCATATGCGGTATCATTAGATTTGTTTTAATTTCGGGAGTGACATGGGGTAGGTATAAAATTTTAATATGGCATCTGAGATAAATAAATAAATGCAGTCGGAGGCAAATTTTACGGTGTTATTTACATCCTAGATGCCTCCAACTACATTTATTTATTTTTGCTACTTAAAGAATTGGTACTCATTTTTCTTTTCATCTTGTTTCCATCTTTTCAGGTTGTTTTTTTACAGTTGGGTTTTTGTTTTATGCTATTTGAATTTTTGACATCGGAAAGTCGAACGGCATGACGGCCGTCACTGTGCGGTCGTTATATGACGGCCACTGCTTTTCTAGGAAACCGTAGGTTTAATACAGAAACGTGCACGTAATTAATAGGACAATAATATTATGTACGTATCCCTACATAAGCTGTACATTGCAGGACACAATATGTCTGTCCCAAACTTAAGGGATCGTTCGTACTCTTATTGACTACTCATAAAAAATATACCTCTCCGTAAAACGCGAATAATATTCCTTGCAAAATTCTCTCTTGACCAAGTTTCTCGAGAAATTCTACCTCAAAACACATCATTCCGACATTATCTGGGAAGCACATTTTTTACGACTATTCCCCAACTTTTTCTGGTAAACGACGAAGTTTCAATTTTCCTGTCATTAAAGGCCTCTTAACACCGGTGCGTGCAAAAAGTGTGCGAAAGAGATGCAAGAACAATCAAAAATAGGTTTCGATTCGAGGGGAGATGACGACAGTAGGTAGGTATAGAAAAGAGAATTTGTATATAAAACATGTGTTAGAATATGGGTGGCGTTAAATATTGAGCCAGTGTCTTGTTTTTAAGGAGAATGATTCAAATAAGGGATGAATTAAAATAAAATAAACTTGTTTATTGTTTCAAAGTAACAGGTGAAAATTGAATTATGTTCCTGGTTAGTTCGTGTGGTATTCCGGTCATAATATTTATATTCCTTAAGATTGCTAAACTGGTCAACAAAGGCACAATATATAACAATAATAAGTATTAAGAAAATGGGCTCGACGAATCTATAATTAAACAAAAACTGATGAATCTCAGAGACCCATAAAATATCAAACAACAGTATCAATTCGAAACAATATCTTTATTATTATTGTTAACCATTTTGATGTATCGACCAACATTGGAATAACAAAAAAAACCGGCCAAGTGCGCGTCGGACCACGCACAATGAAGGGTTCCGTAGATGGGATGAATTTATCCTAAGAACAAACTTAACATTGTAGTTGAAAAACATGACCCCCATACATTCCAACTGCAAATGTAAGTTTGTACGCACAATATTGATTGACTAGCTTTCGCTCGCGGCTTCGCCCGCGTGAATGTCGAAAAAAACAGCTTCTCTATCAGCAGCATTCCCCCAAAACATTGTACCATATCTTAGTTGGAACCAACTGCAACGTAAGCGTGGTGAGCAGATAGGAGTGCAGTTTGATTTACAACTTTACGGAAGATATAGATAGCGTATAAATACCAACTTCGTTTGGTACATACTTGTTCAATAAACGTGTCTATTTGAAAGAAATTTTGTATTGTTTCTTTTTTCTACGTTTTTGTTCTTAAATAATAATTGATGTATACCAACTATTGAGTTATTCAAGGTACGCAGTAAAGTTCTCCCGAAAACTTAATTACACCCCTTTTTCCGATTCTCGAAAACTCAATTTATTTTATTTATTTTTTCTGCCAAAAGTATGAGCACTGAGGTTCGAGTTAATCGAACCACGCGTTAAGATTCTTAAATACAAACTGAAATCCCCAAAAACCCAAAAACCCTGACCCCCTAAAATCCTTTAGAGGGGTAGTTTTCAAAAACGCTAAAATTATGACAAACTTTGTTCTGCATCGTTAGTCTAGTGGTCACAAGTGCGACTGCTGAGCATGAGGGGTGGGTTTGATTCCCAGGTCGGGAAATGTGTTATTGGATTTTCCATTAGGAATTTCTTTGTAACAGTCCGAAGTCTGGATTTATACCCGGGTGATGGCAATAGACTCGCCCCTATTACATGGGACTTAAACAAAACTGGTGAAATGTAGGTGTACTAAAGGTACACCTCTACTTAACCCATTGGGGATTGCAGGCGTGATGTTATGTAAATAAGCACTATAATATAACAATAAGCAATTATTGGATTTATAGGTTATTTATACCAATTTTCAAGTTAATCAAGCCAAGCAGTAAAATTCTCCCTTATATATTGACTATCTCTTTTCACCCCGTTATTAGGGGCAGATTTTCAAAAAAACCTGATACAAGTTATTCTTGATTTTTTGTTAACATACTGAGTTTCAAGTTAATCGAACCGTGCGTTAAAATTATTCCATAAAAACTTTGATATCCCCCAATCCCCCTTTAGGGGGTAGTTTAAAAATACAAAAAATGAAAAACTTTATATTTTACTTAGGTTAGTATTCGTGCCAAGTTTCAGGTTTGTTAACTCCATGAATAAGATTTTCCGTACAAACAAAATCCCCCTTTTCTCCCCCTTAAAGGTCGAATTCCCAAAAACCCCTTCTTAGCTGATGCCCACGTCATAATTTGGAGTTAATCAAATTTACTTAGGTTTTGTATTCGTGCCAAGTTTCAGGTTTATTTACTCAAGGAATAAGATTTATCCCACTTTTTCACACCTTAAAGGTCGAATTTCGAAAAATGCCTTCTTAGCAGATGCATAGTTTCCAACCATAAGCCGAAATATTAGTGATTTTAACTTAAAAAGAACTTTCATTAAAAAGAAAAAAATCCCCCTCTTCACCCCTTAGGGGTTGAAATTCGAACAACACCGTTGCGTTAGGTTCCAACCATAAGGCTAGATAATAAATCATCCCGTTTTTAACTCTTCGGGGGTAGAATTATCAAAAACGCTGAAACACCTATAAATTAATTTTCAATCATCAGCCTATACACCAAATTTGAAGATCCTAACTTTAAAACTGACGGACTTTCATATAAAATTCCATCTCATATTTCGCCCTTTTAGGGGTGGAATTTCAAAAACCCCTTTCTTAGTGGATACCTACTCTTCACAAAGAACACACTCTCCAAATTTCATGTCTCTAGGACCAGCGGTTTAGGCTGTGCGTTGATATATCAATCAGTCAGTGAGTCGGTCAGGACTTTGAATTTTATATATATAGATTTACCATGTTATTTTAAGACCACAGACTTCTTATAAGTTTTCCTGTAATATTTTTTCAAAGTTTTCCTCATAAATTCTGTAATAATGAGTAAAGAACAATTTTCTGTATTTTTATCAATATTTTAGGCTCAGTAGTTTCGGAGATAAGGGAATGGTTATTTTTCATCTATTTTGTTAAAAAATTTCAAAAGTACGTATTCTAAAATATTTTTAAAATCCTTAAAACAAACCCTTTCATTTGACATGTCACACGGTACAGTCAGCAAAACTTTTTTTTAAATGTTCTAATTTTCCCCCCAAACGTGACCTCCATATTCAAAATTAATTTATTTACGCAACACGTCCGTGTTTGGGTCACAGAAGTTCATATGTGTACCAAATTTCAACTTAATCGGTCCAGTAGATTCGGAGAAAATCAGCTGTGACAGACGGACAGACAGACACACGAGTGATCCTATAAGGGTTCCTTTTTCCTTTTGAGGTAGGGAACCCTAAAAATGGTTAATCTAACATTATAATTACAGTTTGTAATAAAGTTATTAATGTAAAATAACTGTCATTAGATAAATTAATATATTTCGCAAGATGGCATTCGTAAGACCTTGAATTTTGATAGCGGCAATCAATCAACAAGTCTATCTAAATGATAATTAAAAATGGATGAAATAGAAGTAAAATTGGGAATCAAACGAGCTTACCTCTTAAGCGAAGTCTTGATTCTAATTTTATGGACGGCGATCTGAAATATAATTAATTAAACAGAGTAGTGATCCTTACACACACGTATTAACATCGCATTTTTAGATATATAATATATATATTTTTTTAAGTTGGATTATTATCTCAGCGTTGGCAAGTGGCAACACAGAAATTTCACTTATTTTAGAGATCCATAAGTAAGGAACAGGCTCTGTTTTCTTTAAAGAGTAGTTCCGCATACTTACATTCACTAGGGTTTCCTGAAAGGATAAGTGAATTAGGTAGACTGATTATTGCAGCGTTGGGGTTGATAGTTAGTGGCGGGTGGGTGATTATATTTCAGGTCGCCGTTCATAAAATTAGAATCAAGACTTCGCTTAAGAGGTAAGCTCGTTTGATTCCCAATTTTATTTCACGGCGATCTGAAATATAATTAATTAAACAGAGTAGATGTTTAGAGTTGTCTGCAATAATTCAGGTTTACTTCATAAATAAATTATCTGGTTATATATATTCTGGTTTGTTAAGTAGGTACTTTTTATTTTTGTTCATTAGCGTTACTTTGTTAGGAATTATCACTCCTATTATATATAATTATTATTCCTATTCTTGGCTATTGTTAGTCAGCAATGAGGCATAATCAACAGCGAGAAAACCCACATTGTGTTTGTCTCAATTGATGTCAACTTTAAGTTGAGCTGTTGTATTTGTTGTACTGTGAGAGGTAAAGGATTAATATTATTTTAACTTACTATTTCGCTTATCGCAACTTACGGTTATAATGAAGTATTTGTTTTATTAGTCCACAGAGTCGACATTAGAGCCAAAACGCCAGCCAACTTTTGTTCTGTATGTGAGACTAGCTTTTGCCCGCGGCTTCGCCCGCGTAGGTGGCGGAAAATATCCCACGGGAACGTACTACCGGGATTAAAAGTATCCTATGTATATAATCTACGTTATAGAGTTAGTTCGTTCACATTTTCACTCTTTATAAATGATTCGCACGCCACCTTTTGTAAAATCCGGTAACTGAGGGTAAAATTACTAATTACATTGTTATTCACAGGGGGTTAATACTATTTACTTTTTGAGCTTATACTTAAAGTACCTCTTTATATACTACATTAAAGGTTCTGCCTCAGGTGCTTTTTTTTGTTCCCGGAGTTGAAAATCCTCATCGATGTTCTCTGCCCTGGGGCGGACGGAAGGGTCTGTCAGACACTTACTGACTAAAAACTGCCCCGGTGTTCCCTTCCCACACTTGCACCAGGGATCAAGAGCGACTTCCGCGATCCCCGGCTGGTGCCCGCCCGCCTTTGCGGGTCACCTCATGTATGGGGGGTGAGGGGTTTGACGCCCCCCACGACGTCAAAGAGGGGCGCGCGTGGAACACTACGCGCCGCAATTTCGGGTCCTGTATGATAGGGGGCGGTGGACGTCCCCGAGTCCACCGTCCCTGGACCCATTTAAGGGGGCCGGAAGAGGGCATTGACTGCCCTCTGCCGATGTCCGGTGCGCCTGCTGCAGGCCGGGTGACCGGAAGAGATATATATGTCCTACCCTCTTTCCGCCGCCTCCTTCTGCGACATGACTGTTTCGCAGAAGGATACCACCGCGTCCCAGGACTCCTCACTGCCGACCATCGCGTGACCACGGCAGGCAGGCCCTCAGGTAACGCAACCCGGCTGCTCGATGAGCTCACTCTTGAGCAGGCCACGTAAAACTGGCCGTGCGAGAAGTAGCCCCCTCTAAGATCAACTCCCGCTGTTTTGAGTGACTGACCTTGAGACTTATTAGTCGTCATTGCGAAACATACCATAAGGGGGAACTGCAGCCTTTTAACTTCAATGGGTACTCCAGTTTCGTCGTTTTAGTGGTATCCGCGGTATATACAAGGTTATTTTTAAGTCGTCAATAACCTCTTAAGGGGTTCATAATGATGAGTACAATGACCGCTTAAGAGGTTATTGACGACTTAAAAATAACCCTGTATGCCGATTCACCTCGAGCACAGCCAGTAGATACAATGACGTCGTCAGTGCGTTTTCAGCGGCACTGGACTAATTGTTCCCGTTACCATCGAGGACCTTAATGGCAAACTCTTCCCAACTGGCCACCACATGGCTAACGATTTACTCGCGTACCTTCCTTGTGTGTCATACAATAGATAGTTTTGCACTAAAAAGTACAGTTCAGTTGTATAGCAAACGATCGCGAAGCTTGCGCTAAACGTGTTCTCTAGACAAATATTGCATATTAGTTCTCCAGACAAATATATATTGGAAGATAAAAAATCCTAAAACCTAACAATAATATGGGAATATACAACATTAGTTTTTGTTTACACTAAACCCGAAAAGTGGTCATTGTACTCATCATTTTGATTTTTTTTTTCTATGGGACCAACCTTGAAATCGGGAAAAAAAAATCAGCTGTCCCATACATTTGTGTTCACTTAAATCGACAAAATGTATAGAACAGCTGATTTTTTCATTGATTTCAATGTTGGTCCCATAAAAAAAGTTGTTGAGTACAATGAGACCCCTTTTCGGGTTTAGTGTAAACCAAAACTAATGTTGTATAACGGAACAGAAAATTACCAACTTGCATGCCAAATTTAAAGGCAACTTCTAAACGAAAATATAAAAACTCTTTATTCCCCATATCGTGAATAAAAAAATTGTTAATAAAACAAATAATTACAGACAAGAAAATTAGGAAAATTTTAATATTATTACTCATTTGATCCCTATAATGATATCATATTTATTTGCAAGACTATAGGTATACATAAGTTCTTATTAGCTATGGGTTTCACTTTATTCGGCATTTAAGCCGTGCAAATATTTAGATTTTACATCTTGGTTATACATATAGCAACTTATTGTTCTTTAAATTACTAAAAGTGTCTTTGGCGATGGCGGAAGTCGGCCCGAGTGATTACGGGTTTCCCACACAAACTTTTATCCCCTATTTTACCCCAAAAAGGGATGATTTTTCAAAAACGCTGATACTTATAATAATTTATTAATTACCAACCAAAAGGCTAAATACAAATTTTCACGGTTTGAACTACAAAACTAACGGGTTTCCCATTATACTTGCATCTCCTATTTTACGCCTTCAAAAAAACACTGAAGCTCCTTCAGAATGATAAACACCAATTTTCATGGTTTAAACTACAAAAAATACGATTTTCCATACAAACTTTCATTCCCTATTTAACCCTTAGGGGTTGAATTTCAAATAATCCTTTCTTATTCCTTGTCTAAATTATAAAGTGAACCTATGTGCAAAATTTCAGCTTTCTAGGTCAAGGGTTCAAGGGTTTGGGCTGGGCGTTGATGAGTCAGTCAGTCAGTCAGTACTTTTCTTTTTATTTATATAGATTTTTGGTTTTCAGTATAAATTTTCGGGTTTTCGAGTTAATCGGACCGCGCGTTAAAATTCTTTGATACAAACTTTGATATCCCCCAATCCCCCTTTAGGGGGTAGTTTAAAAAACAAAAAATGACAAAACTTTATATTTTACTTAGGTTAGTAGTATTCGTGCCAAGTTTCAGGTTTATTAACTCAAGGAATAAGATTTTTCATACAAATAAAATCCCCCTTTTCACCCCCTTAAAGGTTGAATTTCCAAAAACCCCTTCTTAGCTGATGCCCACGTCATAATTTGGGGTTAATCAAGCCACACAGTAGAATCCTCCCTTGTAAAATTGACTACCCCTTTTCACCCTGTTAGGGGTCATTACCGCACGGTCTTCCGTAAGGCGGCGAGGCTCCTTGCTGGACTGCTGCCATGGGATCTGGAGGCAAAAGTCCTCGCGCACAACTGGGAGTGGCGCGAGGAGGCGAAACGCTGTGGGGAAACTCCGCTGCCGCGAGAAATCACGGCACAGCGGACGGAGCTCCGGCGGGATCTCATGGCGGCATGGAGAGTGCGATTTAGTTTTAGTTTAAAAAAAGTTTAAACGGAAACGCCCGGGTGTCACCACTGTGTGGATCGCCTGGAGGACTCGGTGGAGCATACGGTGGAGGTCTGCCCGGTTTGGGCGGAGCCCCGCCGTGTCCTCACGGAGGCTATCTGCAGTGGCGATCTCTCGCGTCCGGCCCTGGTTCAGGCTATATGGGCGCTAGGGAAAGTGCATGGGAGGCCGTTACCTCCTTCTGTGAAGCAGTAATGCTCGGGAAAGAGGAGGCGGAACGCGTGAGGGTGAGGCAAGGTTCGCGCCCTCGCGCCCCTAGTCACCGCAGTAGCCGCCTCGGGCGTCGGGAGTCGCAAGCCGTCTTTCGGCCACCGTAGGCGCGGGCTTGCGGACGGTGAGCGATGGGTAGCTCGCCGTCCGATAAGGACCAGGCCCGGGTCGACGGCACGTTGTGTTCCAGGCGCGCCTTAAAAAGATGTCAGCACCAACTGACGGGGTCCGTTAGGACCAATGCCTGCCAGGGTTGCCAGTTTGTCTGAAAGGGATATCGTGGCCCTGGCACACAGGCAACGGAAGGAACACGGGTGGGTTTTAGTCAGTAAAAGTCTGACACGCCCTCCTGCTCTGCGCAGAGCGGGAGAAGTTATTTGATAATTTCCCACTCAAAAAAAAAAAGGCGTCGATTTTCGAAAAACTGATAAATTCTATTATTTATTTTTGGTTTATAGTATAAATATTGAGTTTCAAGTTAATCGGACCGCTCGATAAAATTATTCCATAAAAACGATATAAGATAACGTTTAAAAAACCAACAGTTTTAAAAAAACCATAGTTTAAAAAAACAAAAAATTACAAATTTTATATTTTACTTAGGTTAGTATCCGTGCCAAATTTCAGATTTATTAACTCAAGGAATAAGATTTATCCCCTTTTTCACCCCTTAAAGGTCGAATTTCGAAAAATCCCTTCTTAGCGGATGCATAGGTTCCAACCATAAGCCAAAATATTAGTGATATTAACTTAAAAAGAAAATCCCCTTTTTCAACCCTTAGGGGTTGAAATTCTAACAACACCGTTGTGTTAGCTTCCAACCATAAGCCTAGATAATAAATTTAGTGTTTTTACTTCGAAAATTAAGGATTTTTCATACACACAATCATGCCCCTTTTTAACCCTTCTGGGGTAGAATTATCAAAAACACTGAAACACGTATAAATTAATTTTTAATTGTCAGCCTATACACAAAATTTGAAGATCCTAACTTCAAAACTGACTGACTTTCATATAAACTTCTATCCCCTATTCTACCCCTTTTGGGGTGAAATTCCCAAAAATCCTTTCTTAGTGGATACTCTTCACAAAAAACATACCCTCCAAGTTTCATGTCTCTAGGACCAGCGGTTTAGGCTGTGCGTTGATATATCAGTCAGTCAGTCAGTCAGGACTTTGAATTTTATATATATAGATAGATGATAACAATCCAGGTACGGAGGTAGAGTCCCACAGTCACTAAGACCGTTTAATGATTTTGCACGTGTATAGTAGCTAGTAACGGGAAGGTCACGTTACGTGTCTCGCACGCACTGAATGTTGCTGACCTATGTAATGTTGATAAACGCATACCAGTTAGCTATGCACAGTAACATTGCTAAGGGCTTCACGAGCCTCTCTGGCAGCTCCTCATCCAGCTAGTATCGTTGAGATAACAATACTGGTGACATCTCGTGTCTATGGAGAGATAATGCTTTAGAAAATTTGCAGCAACTGGCATTAGGCAGTGTTAATGTCCACCATAGTGCTTATATAAAGCGCTGTCAGTATCACGTACTAGGTGGTCAGTTAAAGCCAGGCACTCTCGCACATTAAGGTTGTGAGATGCCTCCGGATCTTGGGTCAGGTTTAGGAGTCTGCCTCTGATGTATTTATCTGCTTTCTGTTGATGTCGTTCATGAACGTCGTGAACTCGTGGCCGTCTCAGGTCTTCACTAACAATGCACTCATTACACTTTCTATCACTTGGCATAATTGGCACTTTGTCAAAGATCATCATTTCAGTAAAGAGCACTGTAAACTTATATTAGAAATTAACAATTTGACGAGAGAGAATTTTTTCTTGCGATGTCATTTAAGCGCGCGAAAGAAAAGTGAAATTTCTGTGTTGCCACTTGCCAACGCTGAGATAATAATCCAACTTAAAAAAATATATATATTATATCTCTAAAAATGAGATGTTAATACGTGTGTGTAAGGAACACTACTCTGTTTAATTAATTATATTTCAGATCGCCGTGAAATGAAATAAAAGTCATAGTTTATTGAAGGAAAGCCCAAACTTATTTAGCGTACCTAAGGTCTTAAAGTGAATAAATAATGCGAAAAGTTACTATGTTTTGGTTTTACATTAGTTTTTGTTTAAAATACTAAACCCGAGAAGGGGTCATTGTAGGTACTCATCATGTTGAACAATTTTTTCTATGGGACCAACCTTGAAATCGCGAAATAAAAATCAGCTGTTTCATACATTTTGTCGATTTAAGGGAACACAAAAGTAGGGAACAGCTGATTTTTTTATCGCGATTTCAAGGTTGGTCCCATAGAAAAAATTTATCAAAATGATTTATTTATTTATTTATTTAGGTTAGCCAACAATTGTTTACACAATACATTAACAATATTTTACATAATAGATACATTTATAAGTGCAACAATCACTTACAGGCTAACACAACATGCACCATTTTATGGTTTTACATAATAATACAAAGCCAAAAAGGATATAATAAATAATATACAATTAAAGTTATTCAATAATTTTGGTGATTCGCGTGTAAAAATAAAAATATCAAAAATTTTATTCAAAATAATATAACAATAAGATTAAAACATTAACATTAATTTAACAAAAAAAAATTATAAAAATCTAAAATAATAAAAATTTAAATTAAAAATTAACATTTGCTAAGGAGATCATTGGTTATTATTGGAATGGTAGTTAATAATTATTTTATAAAAATGTCCTATGCTGTCATGATGTATATCAGTGAGATCACTGCAACTGTTCAAATTTTTACACAGGCGAGAAATCGGTGAGTTAGCACCCAGAACCGTTCTGCGCAAGGGTGGGTAAAGTGGTGTGATAGGATTTCGCGGATATCGGACTGGGGCACGAAACTTCAGGAGACTCAGTAGGTTTGGGCAGTCAATTTTATTTCTAAGCAACTTATAGAGGAACAAGGCATCAATAACTTCTCTACGAGTTGATAACGAGTGCATTTTGAAATATTTGAGTCTAGTATTATAGGAGAGAAGCTGTTTACTTTTCCCTCTAGAAAATGCGAGGTGCCACAGAAACCGTTTTTGAACTCTTTCCAAAAGTAACTTATGTGTGGCGTAGTGTGGTCTCCATACAACACTGCAATACTCCAGGACGCTTCGTACAAGGCTATTGTACAACATTATTTTAGTACCAACCTGTTTAAAGCCCCTTGTGTTTCTTAGCAGAAACCCTAACATTTTCGATGCTTTCTTGATAATAGTCTCAATATGGGGGACAAAAGTAATTTTTTTATCAAACAATACGCCCAGATCCCTAATTGCATCGACTTCTTGTATTTTCTTATTGCCTATGATGTATTCCGAGTGTATAGGGTGTGACTTTCTTGAAAATGACAGATGGTAACACTTTTTTAAATTAAGTTCCATTTTGTTTGTCTCACACCATTTAACAAGTCTGTTCAGATCATCTTGAAGAAGCGCGATATCGCTCGATGATTGGATTCTTCGAGCAAACTTTAGGTCATCAGCGTAAAGAAAGCACTCGGAAAAGTGAAAGCAGTGGGTAAGGTCATTAATATATATGATAAATAATATAGGAGCCAGATGTGATCCCTGTGGGGCACCGGAAGTCATGTAATAATTGCTGGCAGATCGAAAGCCGTTAACAACAACATAAAATTCACGCTTCGATAGATATGATTTCAGCCATTTCAGCAAGGGACCAGTGATACCATACGTTGCTAGCTTGTGAACTAGTATGGAATGAGGAATTTTGTCGAAGGCCTTGCTGAAATCGGTGTACAACACATCAAATTGTTTGTTAGAGTCGACAGATTCTATTAGGGACTCCGAGAAAGACAATAAGTTTGTGGCAGTAGACCTTGACGCAATGAAGCCGTGTTGTTGATCGCCAAGATAAACTCTGAAATGGCGTTGGATGTAAGGACAGATCATCGACTCAAATATCTTGGCAAACGTGGAAAGAATCGCAATAGGCCGATAATTGGAAATAGTGTCTTTTTTGTCCGACTTGTACACAGGAACGACTTTGGCCGTTTTCCACTCGGATGGAAAGGTTCCAGTAGCTAGCGACAACTTATATATGATTAAGAGCGGGGTAACCAAGGCCGATGCACAGGCAGAAATAAATAAGGGTGGGATTCCGTCAGGACCTGCTCCTTTCCTGGTGTTAACACATTGTAGCTTTTTGAGAAGGGAATCACTATCCAATTCTGGTATTGTTAGGCACTGGCTATTAATTTCCAATGTGTCCAGACTTGAGTCGTTTTTAAATTTTGTGCCATGTTCAGGGGTGTAAACAGATGCAAAATAAGTACCAAAAAGATCACAAATATCCGAACCATTAGATGCAACAGTTTGTCCGTCGGTCATTGTTAGTGGATATACACTAGATCCACCACGTTTAGCCTTTACGTGAGTCCAGAATAGTTTAGGATTTTCTTTAATTTATGACTCTAAATTTTCCATATATGTACTGTACAATGTTTTGGCCAGGTTTTGACAACGTTTTGAAACTAACTTTAGTTCCAATTCATCTAACGGGTTTTTATATTTCCTAAAGCGCAATCTTAACTTATTTTTCTCTTTGAGTGTTCTTATAATTGCTTTATTAAACCATGGGGGATAACGGCAAGTCATTGACTTACAATTTGGGACAAATGCACTTATTGCAGTGTTTAACACTCCATAGAATACTTTTAACATACTATCTACGTTATTACTGTTCGCAAAAAGTTGAAGCCAGTCATGTTCGTTTATATAAGAAGTAATATGTTCATAATTTGCCTTAAAAAAGTATTTTCTTTTGTTGAGATAATTGTATGGGAGATTGGATTCTTTTAATAATGATATAGTAATATCAAGCGGAGGATGGAAGTTATCAACAGCAATTAAAGAACAACTGTTACTAGATTCACTCACAGTGCTCGAAGATATTGTGGACAAAACTAGATACAGAATACGCGCGGAACAGTTTTTTACGGAATTGTACTGAGAAAGACCACTAACGTTCATAAATTCTAATAATCTTAAACAAGTGTTAGGTAGTGTACTGTTAACGGAACCTTGAGCCCAATCTATTTTGCCCAAATTAAAATCCCCAACTATACAAACCGGGATATTTGCTGTCTCAAACACGTTATTACAGCGTTCTATAAAGTGCTCAATTGTTGGCATACAGGCGGAGGAAGATAGACTGCACAGAGTGCTAGCTGTCGTGATTTATGTGCAGTCGAAATATCTATGGTAACCCAAAGATCTTCACATTTACTGTGCCATGTATCAATGCACTTTGAACTGATTTTGGTTGAAACAGCAATCAGAACTCCGCCTCCCTCTTTATTGGGATGGAAACCTATAGTCTCCCTATCTCTTCTGTATACAACATACCTATCATCAAACAGTTCACTACTAAGTACATTACTATTCAGCCAAGTTTCGGTTAAAATTAATACATCATAATCCATACAACAAAGGTTACTGTAAAAGGTGTTCGTTTTAGTTCTCAAACCTCTACAATTCTGAAAATAGATTGTTAAATTGTTGAATTTTAAAACATAGTTGGGTACTTATACATGCTTCTACAATAATATGAAACAAATATATCTATATATCTTTTTCTTGAACAGCACAGTTGACAGCTTTCCCGAGTTGTGTGACAATAGTGTACACATTCTCGTTTTTTGTTTCTGGCATACATTGTACCTCAAGATTACTTGATCGAGATTGCTGCTCTAAGTTATTAATTCGGACGCTAATATTCGCAATACTTGTTTTCAGTTCCATGTTTTCTTTTTCTAGCTTCTTTATGGTTTCATTTGATGCCTTCTGATTACTCTCAAAGTCTTCAAATTGTTTGTTGATAAATTGCATAGATTTAACCATCTCTTTCATTTCTGTCTTAACTGTTTCCAGTTCATTGTTCATAGTGCTGACCAGATTTTCATTAAATTGTGTCAACATATCACTAAATTCTGCCTTAATTATCTCTTGAATAATAGACCGAATATCTTCTTTATTACAAATAGGTGATGATGGAGATGGATATCCACTAGCTTGCCTCTTATTTCCTCTATTCGTACACACATTACGGGAAGGGGTCGAATCATTTTTAAAGATTTTGGATTGCTCCGCTTCACTGGCCATAATGGTAAATTAAAAAAAAACAGACTTGGAAAAACAAAAAAACAATTATATGTATATCCTCCCAGAGGCAATGCAAAGTCGGTAGGAAACACTGCGCCGTCTTCGATAAATAATCTTTGGTGCGAGCGCTCGCATGCGTCACTGAGCGCGGGCGCACGCCGATATGCTACTTATGCGCGCTGTGTAACCGCGAGAGTAGCTTGCGCTGAGCGAAAAAAGTCTTGTCATGCACTCACCGGTTGACCAGCCGTGATTTAAAATTTTGAACACTTAACACCACAAATTGTTCTTTTACACACTTTTTGATGATCTTTATTATTAATTACACTTGATAATGGGATGATACATCACTTGGGATGGTTATGATTGTAAAATAAGTCTAGATTTAGTTTTTATTTGTATTTAACCAAAGAGCAAATTCACACGTATGTTAACCGTTTGACCGCTAGGGCAAAGATGTGAGTGCAATGATGAGTACAATGACCCCTTTTCGGGTTTAGTATAAACAAAAACTAATGTTGTATACAAAAGTACGTCATATTCTTAAAAAAAGAATAACACAGAGATCGCAACTTAAGAAACGTCGAGAGTCGGGCACAGCAGTCCTAAAATAAAGACACCTAAAAACACGAAGGTAGAAAAGAATAAAATCGAAACGACAACGCTGAAGCAAATTGAATAAGATTTTATTTTTTTATTTTTTACCTTTTGAACAAATAAAAGAAAAAATAGAGAGAGAAGAGCCTTTTATTACACCTCTATTAGGATCGCAATGAGCTTCGAATTGGCTAATAACCGTTCTATCAGGTGAAAGGAATTCACTCTCGCTTCCCTTTTGGTATTTAGGGACGTGCCCGCGAGCTACCGATACCAATCAATATCGATAATTTGATTTGAGACTCGCGGAGAGACGATTCAATGTGATTCTGCTCTTGAAATTGTATTTGTATTTAATAAGTAAATTGAAGTTGTATTGAGCTGGGGGTGTGGTATCGAAAAGGCTTGTTATTTTGTTGGTTAATTTTAGAATTTCTTGCGGTTCACATTAAATAATATTTTAACTATCCTTATATATTTACCCTTAATTATAATTTAAAATGCAAACTAAGGTATTTGCTATGATATTTATCTTTTAGTGAAATCTACTTTTCAAAGGGAAAAATAGTGGTTTCGGTAGCGATATTTTGAGTCAAAGAAGGAAAATACTGGTATCGGTACCGATTCGAATTTAATGATTCTTTGCGCGTCCCTATCACGAGCGTCGTTACCGAAGTCCACCTTGATAGCAGTTTCAGTACTTCGGCAGTTACCGACGCACGCCTTAACGTGAAGATAGTAGTTTTACCAATTTGCTTTTATTTTTGTTAAGAATTTTAAGAGTTTTTTTCCTATTTTGTTACCCTGAAAGAGATTCCGTGAAATGCGAAAGTAAAACTGCTTTCGTTGTGTTTTTAGGTGAATCTATTCTATTGTTGATTTGCTACGGTCAGTAACTAAACTTGATTAAGAATATAATTCATACGACTAATTATTTAACAATGATCGTTACGTACAGATATTCCTTTGTATTCGAAAATAAATAGTTTCCTGTGAACAAAAAAAAAAAAAACATAAAACTACAATTACATGAAGATTATTTCAATCTTTCCGTCAAATACTTTTGTCACAAAATCTCGACGTTTATCCTTGCACACTTCGTGCATTCGTTTTCGGTTCGAACCGTGCCGGATTCGTGCCGCGTGCGGGCCCACCTGCTGTGCCGCCGTCAATTTGCATACAAATTTGCACTTACACGCCACATCACATCGTATCGTACGTGGATTTTGTTATTTGGACAAAGGCTTGTTGCTTGTGTGTAGTACAGAATAGATTTTATTGGAGGTAAATTATTCATAGTTGTTGGAGCTTAGGGAAAATGTGGGTATGGTGGGTAAACGGTGCTAAGGTTAGGTGTGAGGGGGAGAAGTTCACTCAAGGAATGTAATGGTTGTTAAGTTAGGTGCTGATGTTGAATTCAGTCTTCATTGCTGTATTTGTGACAGACACTCTCTCAGTACTGGAGAGCTTATAAAGGGAACTTAGCGCGTTATGGAAACTTATTTTCTTAAGTTTTCTTCTCCTGCTGCAGGTTTGCGGCTTAGTTATGTTAATATTCAGATCTAGATTGAGATAAAAATAAGATATATAACGTATTACAAAACAGTTGTCCCGGTTTAGAACGGTAGGTATAAACTTTAGTATGGAACAGCTGATTTGTTTTTCGCGATTTCAAAGTTGGTCCCACAGTAAAAGTTATTCAGTTCGATGGTCTTCGCCAGTATGTAGAAGCTGACTTCATTTCGAAGTCAGCTTCTACATACTGGCGCGAGTTGTCGCGCGACGCTTCATCGGTAGAACAATTTCCTTGATTTTTTCATAGAAATTGTTCTACCGGTGTCGTGTCGCGCCACAAGTCGCGCCAATATGTAGAAGCTTTAAAGCTCACTCCTTAAAGTTTGTAAGATTATTTTTTAAGCCCCTTAGATAATAAATAAGGGTTACAATAGTGTGAGTCTTATTTTGTGACCGTATCAAACATCATCTTCGTCCGAACCTTTAAAGACAGGGTTGGTGTTTGACTACTGGTATGAAACTGACAAGATCGTGGTCACAGATTCTCTGCTCATTAGCATTGTAGGCTACCACTATATTCTAAAACCAAAACCTAAACGAGCACAATAGTAAAATTAGAGGTATATTTGTTAGTCAGGTCGCGAGACCGCGTCCGCCATTACCATATTTCAGGCGGTTGTTGTGTCCAGTGAATCAGTCACCTGCCGGGTGCCTTGGGGCGCGGGCGTGATGTATGGCGCGTGTTATTGCACCGCTGTGTTACTGCGCCGAATAGTTTTGATAGTGGGTTAGATAAACGAGTCTCGATGGAATGGAGTCAATTATTTCATTTGTTTGCTAGGTTGATGCATTTGTTCCAGCAGCGGGCACTGGGTTACGATATGAAACATCTAAAACGTCAAACGTTCACTGATATACCTATGTTACAGTCTCTCAAATTGAACAGTTAAGAAGAGGCTCCCTATTTTATGTTAATTTGCATGAATATTCTGAAACAGTCACACATACAAGCAAAATTAAACTTTAGTATATGATTTATTCGATCTTTTTCTTTCCATGTTGAAGACAGCGTTAGTAACCGAAGTAATATTTTCTCACGATACATTTTTTATTCGAAAATCATGTCTTTTTTAAGGATAATTATAAAAAACAAACATGATTGTTTGGCTTTTATGTTTAAAATAAATATTCACAGCAAGAAAATATACTCTATTATCCACCCACCAGATATTTTTTCTCTAGATCAATTATTACTATAAACGAAATAAGAATTGAGACTTACGCTATTTAGTTTCGTGCTCGAACACGATCAAAGTGCGCACGCGATATTCAACTTTATTACTGATATGTTAGAGTTTAGCACATAATGGAGTGGCGGGGAGCAAGGGGCGGAGTTTGAGTGAAAATTTTATTTAGACTGCCTGCTCTTAAATTCTTGATACAGTAAATTAAATTAACAATGTAGAACTTTTTTCTATGACAGAGAGAAAACTCAAGGTAGTACCTACCTATAAGAAAAGGGCAAATAACAACTTAAACAAAAAGCTAGGTTTCTGCCACCAACTTAGTATATTTAAAGGCAGCAAGCAACAAACTCAGAGGCTCTTTTACCAGTAAAGGGGAGGATCACAGGTAAACTTGAAGTTCGGTGAACTAGTTATTAAGCGTGTCCCAACATTTCGATAATTCTTATCACGTTAATCGTACAGGAAAGATAAAGCCACCAGTTAGCGTAGTTCCTATCTCTGTCTACGATCTGCGAGCGGTGGGAACTCTTAATTTATTCGCGTAACATCTCGTCGAGATTAAAAATGTTAATTGTAGAATTATTCGGAGCAATTTCTTCGGGCACCGGGGGACGAACTAGGACGTACCTTTGTGAGGTGAGGGTACACGGTGTGGTTTTATAGTAGTTCGGGGAGTAGAATGACAGTTTGTTTATTTTTGTCTGGTATTTCGTATACGTTTTCAGAAAAATTAAATGTTAGTTAAGGACATTTTCAGATTATCGTATCGATGAGATGAGTGAGTTGTTATCTTCTCTTATTAAGGCAACGCAACCTTAGAGGAGCCATAATATATTTATTTATTTAACAGTTTATGTACACACATATATACAGACAAGAAAAAAAAAAAGGAACAGAAAAATACTTACAAAGGTGATGCTTATTTCTAAAGAAATATATAATATATATATTTATATTTATTATTCATTCTTCACCAGCCAACATTAATGATACTGAAAGTGTTACCACTTGCTGAAAACTTAATTAACCGACTTCCTTTTAGTTTACTTTTCATTATATCGCGTTCATTTTTCAAACATCCTGTATTTCAGTCTCAAATGTAGAGCGATATCTTCATTAATCTGGCGCAGTAAACTTAATTAATGCTAACTAATGCTAGCGCCGATTCATTACGACAACCCTTCACTGAGCTAGGCAGGTACCGAGGTGCTCACAGTGTCTCGTAACCTATTAGTTAGCCTTTAACACGGTTATTACCCTTACCTCTATCCGACTAAATTTTTATTGGAATGCCTGGGATATAACTCATTAGAGGTAAGGCGAGCACGAGATCAGCTCAAGATAGCCTGCAAGACGCTCCGTGGCACTATTGACGCACCTGACCTGCATGCTGTGCTGGCTTGTTTCTTTGTCCCATCAGACAATTACTGCCGCGGCAGAAACCACAGGCTGTTTGCTGTGCCTCCATGTCGCACCGTTTCACGAGCTAAGTCCCCAGTACCTCCCGATCTTGTCACACTTAATGATCTCTTGGATTCTTATCCAACAAACGATCTGTTTGCGGATGAATGGACGAAGATTTTATTGGCATGCCTGAGATACTGTGAGAGAGATTCATGAAAGTATAGTTTTTGTTTTTTTTTTGTTTTAAATTGTTTTTATGTTTTTACCAGAATTTTAAAATTTTATATTTTCGTTTCTAGGTGTATGTGTCTCTGCCTCTAATTAATGTAATTGGTTTACCCGTGTTAATTAAAGTTAAAATAAATGTATCATCATCTGCCTGTCTTTTCCTAGCTAGGTTAGGGTCGGCTTCCAGTCTGGTGCAGCTGAATACCGGTATTTTACAAGGAGCGACTGCCTATCTGACCTCCATAACCCAGTTACTGGGTAACACGATACCCCTTGGACTGGTTGTCAGACTTTAGGGCTTCTGACGACCCGTGACAACTGTCAAAGATTTATAAATAACAACCCTAGCCTTAGCCAGTATAATAGTGACAATTTAAATACGTTTGCAAAAATATTTCTGGTTGTTCTTTAGAAAGAGAAGCTGATCCATTTTATATCTAGGTGTCGTAAAAGGTGATTTTAGTTACCTGCAATTACTCATTTATGGTATTTATGGTTCCGTGTGGTGCCGGACGTAAAGAATACATTACCCCATTTCTTCCCGTGGGTGTCGTAAAAGGCGACTAAGGGACTTACTAGAGAATGGGCAGCAGCGTTTTCTATGCATTTTAACACCATACTGCGATCGCCAACCCGCCTGCCAAGCGTGGCGATTATGGCAAATCCCCCCTTTTGGGTGAGGCCTATGTCGAGCAGTGGACGTCTTTCGGCTGAAATGATGAATGATGGCTCATTTATGCCTGCATTGTGATGGGGGTATGATTTCAAAAACAATCGTTATCATGCAAAAGTAGTAGCAGATCGAAGTGTAATAATCTAATGTTTGACAATGTGCAAACAGCGTTCTTTCATAATTATGATACCCCACATGCCCTAGTAGCTCCACTTCAAAATTTCAAGACCCCCTTTCAGTCCCTTTTGCAAAAAAGATATATTTTTTTAAATTCATTCTTGTTTGCAAAATAGTTGGGCAAACGTCATCTAAAACTGTTCTAAATTTCAAGTTGATAGCATTAGAGTTCTTGAGATATTCAGGTGTGACAGACAGACAGACAGACTTAGTCTCACCATAAGGGTTCCTTTTTACCATTTTGGTACGGAACCCTAAAATCTAAACACTCAAAAGTACCCTAACGAAAAAACCCGGTTACAAAACATACATTTCACTCCACAGAAACCTCACATCATAAAACTCGCTCACACACAATTTATCACAGATAAAATCAAAATAAACAGACAACTATTTCACAAACATCAGGTGTGCAACCTCGGGGAATATTTTAATACAGAGCCCTCGGACCCTTCGCAATCATTTTATTTTCATACGGGGTCTCTTAGCCCCCGAAGGTCTACCTCGTGATTTGCCATTCAAAGCGGACGACGTGACGGCGCATCAGGTACGGGGATCATTTTGACCCACACAGTGAGCGCAGGGTAAAGATAATGCTGTTGACAGATAGTGGAACACTATAAATTGGCGGAATCAATTTCTTTTTTTTTCTTTCGTTTTGTTGTGAATCGGACAGCAGTCGGAATCTTGGTGTTAAGGATATTATTGTTTGACTAAAGGTATTTTGTAGGTAATGTTGTTCTTATGGCTATAAACACAAACGCTTTGTATTATCTACGCCATACGATGTTGTGTTTTAATACTAAAGTCTAAAGTATATTTTTTCGCGAAATTAAAATAATATGAGTTTCGCTTCATACAGGCGTTCCCTATTTAAACAGTGCGAAAAGTGCACGTCTGTGTAGCTCCAATTGGTTTGTTTTGTAGTGTTCTGGATTTGGGTCTCTAAACACACCTTTAATTTTTATTATTTGTCTCTAATATTCATATGCTAATGTCATGCATACCTGTTATTTGCATGGTTACTGAAGTGCCAATTTTAGATGTTATTTAATTTGAATTGTAAGTGACTGTGCTGTTGGTGTGCTTATTATAAATAAATAACTAAACCTGAAGATTGTAATAAAGATAATCCAAAATGAAAAGACTTAAGCTAGTGGAGAAATTACTTAAACAGCTGGTACCTCAGGTTTCTTCTAAAAGTTATTTTAACCGAAAACCACCTTTCAAAAAAGAGAAAACCTTTTAAAAAAGGAGGAGGTTTTATGATCTTTATGTTTTTTATTTAAATGTATTTTCATCTACATATTTCTCCTCTAGTTGTGGACTTGATTAAAAAAAAATATTTTATGGTTTGTAAGGGTGTCGAGGTGGTCACATTGTCACCAAGTCAGAATCAGATGAGAGGATCCCATGGAAATCGAGGGAAATCCTCAAATTTTATAGGCACACCTATAGCGATTTGAGTATTTTTTATATTAATTCATACATTTGCACTCGGAAAGCACCATTTGGTAAAGTGGAACTGATGATGAAGACTACAGATGACCACCGGGACTACTTAATGATAAGTATTTCACGCGTTGCGATTCGATTAGACACTTTAATATGGTTGTTATGCAATTTATGCTCGTCACAATGCATATGGTGAAGTCACCATCATCTTCAGTTCTCCTGATTCTCACCCGGAGAACTCCTCAACAATAAACGCCCCTGCATCACGAAAAGCAATATTTTATAAAAAAGGGATGAGAAGTTTACATAAGACTATTGTAACTTAGATAAATTACAAACTGAACCACTAAAAAGTGAAAAATAAAAAACTTATTAAAAAAAAAACAACAGTCTTCGAAAAAAACACTACAAAGTGAAAAATTACTTTTATTTCGGAAGGCGGTGCAAAAAAAATGAAATACAGATCCAAAGACACCAACTTCCAAAATTAAAGTTGTTTTTCACTTTGTAGTGGTTTTTTTGGAAGTCGGTTTCTTTTTTTTGTAAAAAGTTTTTTAATAATAGTGCTAATGCACTATCATCAAACACCCTTACATAAAAAATCAGTTCCTCAACAATTCTGACCACAAGTTCCAAACAAAACACGTACGAAATCAAATCTATACGATTTCAATATAGAGATGAGATGAGGGGATCGGATAGAAAAACTTTATATCAAAGGAATACCTATACGTAGGTACATCCTATAACCCCGTGTGCTACGTGTCTGGGGTGCTAAGGAACGAACCCTTTAATAAATGCCACTATTTTTTATACCACACACCTTGTGACCGAGGTCTCTGTTTATGACTACTCTGTGTACTGAATTTGCAAACGGGTAGATTTTGGATGAATTGTGGTAGTTTTTGAGGATATAGGGAGAGGGATGTTATTGTTTTATAAAGTGGTGTCTGTTGTCTGAAGTTTGTTTGACTTTGTAACTGCAATTTCATTGTTTCTTATACACGCAAGGTATTTTTTTTTTTTATGATAAAACGTGGTATTTGAGAATAGCTCGTAGTGGTAAATTGATTGGCAAATCAGCCAGGTTGAATGCGACGCTGACTAAAATATCATTTAAAAGTTATAATAACTAGAAATTGAAGCTACAAGTAAAACGGTAGTCTAGGACAATTAATTCTCTTTAAACATGAGACTACAATAGTTATTTTTCGAACTTATGATCCAAGATTTGAGGGATTTGCTATCAGTATAGTTTATTAGTTCTTTTTATGAGAAACTTGTTACGAGCATCTTGGATTATTTAGCTTCAAGAACATTGGATTTTTAATCCTCTGGTGACCTAAGATCACCCTATGGTAGGTACCTACGTCACTGCTTTTGAAGATCATAAGATACGATTATTGTGGAGCATGATATTCTATCATTCCATGTCCAATGAAGAGTTAAGGTAATCTTCGTGATGACTGATTGAATATTATTACGGATGCCACTAACAAAACTAAATTCCCATTCTAAAGAATAAAAGAATTATGTTTTGAGTTCCATCAGCGTATGCGCAAAAGACTTGAAAATATCATACTGTTTTTGTTTTGGAAAAATTGTTTACGGTTTAAGAGATACACTGCTTTAAAAAACTCACATTTTTGACCATTTTCAGAAATCTCCGCCTGCATTTTTTTAAATTCACACTGGCTGTTTATACACTCACAAGACCGCAGCTTTTTTGAAGTAAAACTTGTTTTGCTAGCGTTAGACGAACGGTGATTTCTGTTTTACTTCAGTCGTGTTGTCTAAAGCACACTCGTTTTTAGGGTTCCGTAGCCAAATGGCAAAAAACGGAACCCTTATGGATTCGATTCGTGTTGAGAGATGAGATAGTGTTACCGTAATTAATTATATTATGGTGTTAGCAGACCTTACAAAACAATTTAATAAATTGTATATTGTTAGTAACAGGACAAGAAAACTGCACGTACATACTATGCATAGTAGGTAATATATACTTTTTAGGTGTTTGAAAAATACTTGACGGGGTTTTGTTTTACATTCTGAGAAAGAAAAAAAAAACTCTTGCAAGTTTATTTTTACATTAGAAAAATGGTGGTCAAGTTTTATTGACATTTTCAATCGTTTGTAGTGTTAAAAGATTTTCCCGACGATAGTCCGACCTTTTGTATACCTAGACGAACAAGATTGATCAATACAAATGTTCTCTCAAATGAAAACGTCAAGCGAACATAAAATCTGATTGAAGACAACAAACCGCACGATAATAAATAATAACAAAAACTTGGTTTTGAAGAAAACCAATCTTAGACATATACCTACTGTTGAGACCAAAAGGTAGTATAAAGTGGTTATATTTATTGTGATTCTCAAACATTGATCCATTGTATTTATCTAGTTTCAAAAAAATATATTCTGAAAAATAGTTCTGAGGTGGCCAGTGAATATGTTTATTTTATTTCATTAAGGAAATCAAGCAGTAGTTACTAACAAATATGGTACTCACTACATTTCTCACAGACAGACTTTAAATAAGTTAATAACAAACTGTTAGCAAATCAATGAAACGTATTTGAGTTGAATAGAAAGAATGTACGCAATAATAAATGGTCTTTATGAATGGGCTGGGGAAGTCCAGTAAAAAGTAAAAGAAATTATCTAAACTATCGGTAGAGAAATCCGTGCCAACTTTGTGTTTAGTTTCACTATAATATGTCGTAGAATTATTATCCTAAAGTAAAAAACCTAAGAGACCGGCGATGGATGCGTAGTTCATACAAACGTAATACCAAAATAATTTGTAAATCAAACATATTCTTAAGGTAGTGTGTCTTTATTCCGATTGGAATACAGAATATCTAGGTTCCCAAATATATATTTTGAAAGGACAATCATCATATACATATATTTTCAGACACGGACCTACACGGTCCTCACATGACATGAGGGAGGTACCCTAAAAAAAAATGTTTATCATAATTTTATTTTACCATTTTTTTGGCATGATTAATATGTATACCCATGCCAAATTACAGATTTCTAGGACTAAGCGTCTCTGAGCTAAGCTGGGGACAGACAGACAGACAGACAGACAGACAGACGGACATGGCGAAACTATAAGGGTTCCTTGTTTACTACGGAACCCTAAAAAAGATGCACAAAATATATCAATTGTTGGAAATCGAACTTAGGTTTCAAAACAGTCGTCGAACCTTTACGCTATTTGCTTTGTTGAAAGTTGATTAAAATAGCCGTTTTTATATTATGTCATGAATAACCGCTTAGCTCCATAAAGGTAGGTATAGCGTGATGGTCTAAAAGGTTTAAGGCTTACTACAGACTTACATACTGGCGCGACACGCGACGCGACACAAAGGCCCCGCGTGTCGCGCGACGGGCGGTGCCTTTGTGTCGCGCCTGTATGTAGAAGCCTTTATTCTGTAACTATATCATGGTTAGAGTATTGCTCTAACTAACTTTATAAGAATACGAACTTCATGCAATATTGCTCAAGCAAATAGCGTGATAATGTATAGCCTACAAACTTACCACACTTATAGGGAATCTCTATGCAAAATTTGAACAAAATCTATCTAGTAGTATTTGCGTGATGCTGGACATACATTCAGACAAACAGACAAAAATTATAAAAGCGCTGCGTGTCGCGGGTTCGATTCCCGTTCGGAACAAATATTTGTATGACCTACAACTAGGTATTTGTTCCGGGTCTGGCCAACAGCCACCGTAGGCTGAGAATCAGCACTTTTCGAACGTCAAAATTACATGAGACAGTCCCCCACAAACGCCCACCCTTCACCACTTCCTAGTGCTTTAGCTGGGAAGAAGCGGCGCACCAAACTCCCCAGCAGTACAGCTGTCTGTTCAGTTAAAAAAACTTGATTCTATACAATAGTATGCAAAATAATTTACATTACGCAACACAAAACATTAAAATTTATTTATTTGCCATAATATGTTAGCTAGCAGACGCCACTATAGCAAAAAAAAAACATAGGTTGTACCGTCGAAATTAAATGAAAAAGAAAGAGAAGACCACTTATTTACCATCAGTCTAATCGACTTTGAAGACATAAACGTTTAACACAACAAGCATAAATACAACCCTCAAACATATTCTTCCTTCTACCCAATACTTGTCAAAATGTTCCGGCTCGTCAGCCCCCCTACGCACTTTGAGAGCCACTGGCGTGTATTATAGTGCGTGTATCAGCCATAAAGCTCGTCTAGACAGGTGATTTACGTTCACCTGCGCGTTCTGAAAAAATACGCGGCATTCGACCTTTTACAAAGTTATTTATTATTATTATAGTTTCATGTTTGGGGGTCGACGTGCTGAAAACGTAGGCTGAGCTTTAAAGTTATTATATTATGTTTTTCACGGTACCGAAAAAAATAAGTGAAATCAGACATCCGTGAGTACCGTTTTTAGGTGATCGGTTCGAAGAGTTACAAGAGTCTTCATGAGTCTTATCATTTTCATGCGTTAAAACTGCTATTAATATGTAAAAAGTTCCGTGTATTCCCGTTGTCCCCGTCCGCCGTGTCCCCGTCCTACGGGGACAGCGGTTCTTCAATTAAATATTTAAGAATACTTCCCGTTGTCCCCGTGGTTTGGTTTTACATTCAAAAATATGTTTCTGGCACGTTGTGTGGTCACAGTTCTAACCTAACCTAACCTAGCTGTTTTGATTTAAAAACGGTTTACTTCGTACGTTAAGGGGAACACGGGAAATAAATTTAATCACGTCCCGCTGTCCCCGTGACGGGGATATGGCATACGGGGACAACGGGAATACACTAAAAGTTCTAAGGCAAAAGTTTGATTAACGAACTTTGGCTCTAAATTAACTTTAACGCATCGTTCTTCACTTAATACTTCATTCACTAAACAAAAGCTCACCGTTTTCTTAGTGAATCAGTTGCGCCATCAAGGTGGGCACTTAGCGCAATACTTTGAGCCACAAATCTCGCGCACAATACGTACGAATACTTACGGGTTCGTACGGACCCTACAGGAAATCTCTTAAGACGATAGTGTTGCAAATGGGTTCCGTGGGGCTCCCGCACCAGCGGAGATAATGTTGAGGTTAGTTGTAACAACTGTTCAGGGCAAAAAAATACTAAGAAGAAGATTAGAACAACCAGCGTAAAATTATGTCATATAAATTATTCATATAATATATGAACTATAGAAAAGTTTGAACACGAGCAAAGAGACTTTTATGCCAGTGACCTTGAGTGGTTAGCTTGCGTGTTCTGTATGTACTGAGCTCACGCAACGCGTCGTACGTTCAGCATTAAGAGTGCTGTCCCCAGTTTGACGCATTATTAATTTATTATACATAAACCAAAAGGTATTTTAATAAAACGCGTATACTAAAAGATCAATAATTAAATTATCTTGGTGAAGGTTTCAGAAAAATATGCTTGGTAGATTTTGCGCCATTCTCAGTTTTTTATCCGCGTTAGACATAACTTTACAAATTATTTTCACTATGTAATATAAACATAATCTAAAATATTCACAAATCAAGTTATTGAAAAAATGCTCAAATTTAACATATATTTTTTTCAAATCATTAACACTACTCGTTTAGACGTGATCTTCAGTATAAAATCATCAAAAGTCGGTTATCGTCGCCTTAAATTAAATATTCTTTCACTCACTAGGTTTTCCCCCACGCCACAAAAGTAAAATATAATTATGTATAATCATGAGAAAAGCTTCTTTTGTATGAAAATTAAATGCAGGTGATGCCTTGTTTTGCAAACAAAAGTAGACTCATATTTTAGTTTATTTCTGTGTACATAATTGCTTCATGAACATACAAATAAATTGTTAACCTGTTAATCATAATAATACACTCGAATTTTGTGGCCACCCAATGAGGTGTAACGACTAGGATTAGCTCTGAGGTAGACACTAATGCTATGTAGTTGTCCATTTGATTCGACACAACAAGGATTCCGATACAGTGGAAAATTTGTAAGAGTCACTTAGAATTATTTATAAACGCATGTTACATTTTAATCAATTGATAAGCAACTGATTAGCAAAATACTTATTCATAAACGCTATTTAACGCTAACAGGTCGCTAAGCAATTGATTATTATCTGTCAAATTTAAACACCACCGGTACCCTGTTTAGAGCTTGCTAAGAGGATGCTAAGAGGGAAGATGGCGGATTTTATTTTAATCAGCTGATCGATTCAATAAGATTATTGTGTGCTTCGAGGTAATTTTGTTCTGAGCCTTAGTAAATATGGATTTCGACAATCTTCTACGGGATTTCAGAACGATACGAGAATTTAACGTCGGCGGGAAGAAGACCTACACAGTTCGTTTAAATCCGCTACGAGAATGATTCGAATGAAGAAGTACATATAGATAATGAAAGAATGTATAGGGAAAGCTCAATCAGGAGGAGGTTCAGTAGGTGCTCAGAAGGTTTAAAGAGAATGACTTCGTGAGGAAGCTTATCAGAGATAGTGATTACCTAATATTTTATCCCATGTGCCCATCACCAGCTTTAAGGCCCAGAACTAAAGAAAAGCCATGTTGTGGTCAGAGACACACAAATAACAAGAGATATTTTAAAGAAAACAATATATTTTGATGCTTAATAAAGTTAAATTTTTGTAAATTCATTCTTTTTTTATTTCCAATAATCTTCCTCCAAAGATATGAGTGCAATTCTTTTCTCATGCCACTGTCATTCCACATCTTTTTCACGTAGAATGGTCTCCTCCCTCGCCGTCTTTGCAAGGTTGAATAGTAGTGGTGATAGGTGCTAGTGGCTTTCATAGCAGCAGTCAACTCGTACCTGTAAACAAGTATAATTTGTTATTAAAAGATCATTGAACCCCGGTGCAAAAGCATTAGGAAGTAATATAACATAAGCACAAGTAAATACATAATATTTCTAAAAGAGTATATTTAGTTTAGCTTTACATTAGTAAGTAGATATAAATTCAGAGATAAATACCTTTTCTTGTTTATTCCAACATATTTTGTTTATTTTTGTTGTTCTTATAAGCTTGTGCTGAAATCGCTGTATGATCTCTGTGTTAGAGTGTGATGCTGCTACTCGTAGCTGAATGCCATAGGTCTGATAGGCTTGATCATAGCTTTGCAAAGAGGGTTTTATTTTCCAGGTGTAATTGTAACTTCCGACCAAATTATCCAGTAGAACTTTCTTAGTGTCAGTCCAAGTTGCTTCCGTTTTGGAGCTCCAATGTAATGGGGTTTATTATTTTCATTGCTACCATCGCTATCACATTGAAATAAACTTAAAAATGAATGTATTCAAATTCAAATTTTTCAATGAAATTTTTGACTTTTGTCTGTCAGTGTCTCAGCAGATACAAAAATCGTGGTTTTGACAACTTTATTCGTAATACTCTGTTTTGTTAGTTGACTATTTTGATTATAATCTGTGCCGAACGCATATTGTCTCCTCTATTTCGTTTCGCGACTAATCACTTGTTATCTAGCGTTTATAAATAAAGAAAATTTAATCACTGATTAGATCCGCAGGCGAACCAAGGTAACCGACATAGCCCGAAGAATTGCCAAGCTTAAGTGGCAGTGGGCAGGGCACATTGCTCGCAGAACTGATGGCCGATGGGGCCGAAAGGTCCTGGAGTGGCGACCGCGTACCGGAAGACGTAGCGTTGGAAGGCCTCCTACAAGGTGGACCGATGACCTTGTGAAGGCCACAGGTATCCGCTGGATGCGGGAAGCACAGAACCGGTCGAAGTGGCGGTACTTGGAGGAGGCCTATGTCCAGCAGTGGACGTCTTTCGGCTGAAATGATGATGATGATGAATCACTGATTAGGAGCTAACGAATTACTAAGCTAATCAGTGGCAAATCAGTCATTAGCGAGATTTTTATAAATAAGGCTGTTAGTAATTAGTTAAGCTATGTTGTAAAGAGAGTGATGCTGAGCTAATTTTACTCATTATTTTTCTACCCTTGTCCCATGTTACTTGGGGTCGGGCAATAATTATAACAAAAATAAAGGTTTATAAGAGCATCATTTATGTAAACAGAGTATTGGTACACGTGCTTTGTGATGTTAGGTATATGTACGATTGCTTTTATGAGACCATGACCTCCAAGTTTGTTGCAGCATTTCTTTTCAGGAGCAGTCAGGTAGGAAATGCCGTCACCATCTAGTTGTAAAATATTGCCCGACAATTGAATCTTAAATTGCATCTTAAGACGCAGATATATGCCAGTGACCTTGAGTGGTTAGCTTGCGGGTTCTGTGCTGAGCTCACGCAGCGCGTCGTACGTTCAGCCCATCAAGGAGCGCTGTCCCCAATTTGACGTATTATTAATTTATTATACACAAAACAAAAGGTATTTTAATAAAACGCGAATACTAAAAGATCAATAATTAAATTATCTTGAAATTAGTGAAGATTTCAGAAAAATAAGCTTGGTAGATTTTGCGCCATTCTCAGTTTTTATCCGCGTTAGACATAACTTTATAAATTAATTTCACTATGTAATATATACATAATCTAAAATATTCACATATTAAGTTATTGAGAAAATGCTCTAATTTAACATATATTTTTTTCAAATCATTAACACTACTCGTTTAGACGTGATCTTCAGTATAAAATCATTAAAAGTCGGTTATCGTCGCCTTAAAAGAGCGATTCGATTTACAGACATAAACATCATCAACATTTTCTATGGAAAGACAGTATTGTGTCGACACAAATGAAACGCACCCCCAATGAATCTTAGGAGCCTCGTTCGGACAACGGTATTAGGGGCTGAACAGATACGCCGGAGACCGACCGATCCCATTGACTTTACGTTACGTTAATAGTTAGTAGTTTAACTTTAGACTCGTCTTAGTGCAAGAGTTTACCTTCTGTCAATTGTCTACAGTGGCTTTGAATTGACTGAACTAAAACTTTCAGGCGGTTGGAATGATTAGTTGAGAAAGAGAGTTTGTGATTTAGAAGGTAAGTGCTATTATTAAACACTAGCATCCCGCTCCTGCTTCGCCCGGTTTGTACCTACGACTTGACAAAACATCAAGATTTCTTATGCGTAAATGCTCTAAAGGATGGTGAAAACCGAATCATAATCAGTTGTGGAGTTTAGAAGAACAATGCGGTCATACAGACAGACACGAAAAGCGACTTAAAACAAAACGACTTCCGAAAGAAACACTACAACGTGAAAACTAACTTTAATTTCGGAAGTCGGTGGCATTTGATCTGTATTTTAGTTTTATGCCACTGATTTCCGAAATTAAAGTGGTTTGTTACTCCTAAATAATTAAGGCTTCTACATACTGGTGCGACACGCGACGTGACACAAAGGCCCCGCGTGTCGCGCGACGAGCGGTGCCTTTGTGTCGTGTCGCGTGTCGCGCCGGTCTGTAGAAGCCTTTTTATTGTTGAGGAGTTCTCCTGGTAAGAACCAGGAGCTACTTCACCACATGCATTGTGACGAGCTTAAATTACTGAGCAACCATATTAAAGTACCTAATCGAATCGCAACCCGTGAAATACTTATTATTAAGTACTTCCGGTGGCTATCTGCCGCCTTCATCTACAGTTCCACTTCACCAAATGGTGCTTTCCGAGAGCAAATGCACGAGTTACTATAAAAAGTACCCGAATCGCTTTAGGTGTGCCTATAAAATTTGAGGATCTCCCTCAATTTCCATGTGATCCCCACATCAGATTGACGATGACCTCGAGAGCATGCACTTTTAAACAAAAAATATTTTTTTAAATCGGTCCACAATTAACGGAGAAATCGGTGAAAATACATTTAAACAAAAAATAGGCAAACATATAAATAACCTCCTCCTTTTTGGAAGTCGGTTAATAATGAAATGCTGTTCGTTGGTAAGTAAGCGCATCACTTGAGAACCGCTGGACATTGCCAATTTTTTTTGTTTTGAAATGTTTGTAATAGTCCGAATTATGTTCTTATCGAAAATTTGGAAAAGCTTCCCGGAAAATGTTAAAATTCGGGAAAAGCTGAACGTCCTTTTACTATTGGATATTTGTATGAACGACTGTCGAGGCAGCTAGTTTATAATGTATAGATTTTGTCATACGACTCATTCTTACCAGCGCGCGGGGCGAACACGGCCTACTGGGACATGACTTGAGTTACACATTTTATCACAGTTTGAGCGATAAAACTGTTTTGTCATAAAATGCTAGTACAAATTTACATGACATAATTTATCATGTCTTGTCACAAACATCTTGACACGCCTGTGCTCGGCCCGCAATAGTAGAAAAGAGGCCAATGAGTACGTATCTAAATATTACGTATTATAATACCTTTTCAGGAGTCTTAAATATCATGAAAACCTGACCAGCAAACTTGTGTAAATTTATACCTACACAAATTACGGTCCGGTTTAGTTTATACCTTTTTTTGTCATAGATTAGCAACTTATATCATCAAGATTTACGCCCCATATCAAAATACAATCATGTCATTAAGAATGAGTGTCAGGGAGACACTTTCCACAAAGCTACCGCCAAAAAGTAAAACACAGAGGTATACAATTTATGTTACTTAAAGATATAGGAAAACGATCAAGTCTGCGTGTCCGAGGTGCGATTGCCATTAACGTGCGCCGTAAACGAACCGGCCCGGGCGGCCGGCCAGAGATACCGGGCCCAAGGATTATACCGCCGGACGGGCACACCGGGAGGGGAAGGAAAAGGAGGTTTTTCTTTATCTTCTTTTCTTTCTTTGAGCATTGTGTGTCGTTTGGTAAGTATTGGATTAATGAGGTAGACTGTTGAAAGTAGAGGTATCTGATTTAGAACTTCACAATGATGCAATTGTCATTCGGTTTTAAGACATAACTTTTTTAAATCCACAGTAATCGTTTCGATTGTGAAGTTATCGTAATGACATTATACCTCACAAACTAAATTGATTCGATTCAATATAAAAAATAAGAATTTAGAGATGGGGCTGGTAAGCAGCTTTATGTTTTTTTTATAAATTGGTTTTGTTATCGTTGTGGCAGTTTCAAGTTGTAAAACATACATTATTTTTGACGTATAAAAATGTTTTTTAAACCAATTCCATTCCACCCAACGATTTGATGTAACTACATCATCATACAATAAAGCATACTTTTTAAGTCCCTCATGTACTTCAAAATCTTTATGTACCTCAATAAAATTATCTTAATGAACAAAAATAAATGTCATTAATTATCATGTAGAATTGTAGATAAACGTTTGTTAATTGGTATTGCAATAAAAAATAACCTATGATATTCTTTACAACTCCTGGAAATGGTAACAGGCTGCAAGAAAACCTTTAACAATAAAGGAAAATAACCGTAAGAAATCCCTATCTGCTCCCAGTACATCCCGAATTCTTTGGCTACCTTATTTTATGGGGATTATACGATCATCCTCCACCTTGTCAACGTTACACATACACAGGTTGGACATTGTTACCGATACCTACCCATCCATACCTTCAGCGTTACCTGTATGACTTCACTAATAAAGTTGAAAATTGCGTGATTCGGTTGCCTAGTAATTTTGCACCTTTAGGGTAGAGTGGGGAAAATTGACTTACCCTAGATAAAGATGGTAATGGCCAGTGTTTTTTTTCTGCCAAAATTACTTTCGGCCGGTAACAGTTTTCTTGTTTACCTTTATTTTGTTTTTCTTTTTTTATGACGTCTGGGCTCGTCTGCGTGTGGAAAGGGAAGTGGTTATCGAGACAATTGGACGGTAATAAAGTGAGGTAGGGTAAAAGATAGTAAAAGATTGATTGTTTTGATGTGTTGGCTTATTGATTTGTATTGCTTTTGTTGTTGTTAATGTCAAGGGTAGTAAATGAAAAGTCTGATAAAAAGAACATGCATGTTAATATAAATTATCATAGAGAAAACTTAAGATGAGTCTGGGGTAATGAAGATTTTTTGTAGTGTTTAGTTCAATTATGTTAACATTTTACTTGGTTAAGTTAATTTGCCTGGATGTTTGTAGGATTAGTGAGTAAGGAATTCGGCTTGTCGAACTCAATGAATATAAGCTAAGCAATGGTTATTTCGTTGATGTAATGAACCTTGCACTGACTCTCATTACAGGTCTGCTCATACACTAACTACAATGACTAAAACGGTTATTCAAGAGTTACTTAGAATTGCACACTAAAACGGTTATTCAAGAGTTACTTAGAATTGCACATTTTGTACACTAAAACCAACTTATAACAAAACTACCTACAATCCTCCATTCCCAAGTATTGTAACGCCAACATTTTCATTTCGGTGCGTCCACCGGGCACCGGTACGACTGCAGCAGGAACCTTGCCAAAGTAACCTGTCAAGCCGCCTGCCACGTACCTACTCCGTTCCAGATTTATTTTGTATAGGAAATTACTGTTTTAGTTCAAAACTGTATCTGCCTTTGAATTGTTAGAGTGGTGAATAATGGTGAATTGTGGTGTGGCTGTAATGCATTTGGAATCTGGAAACAACGATTTTCCGATATTGAATTTCTGGTATAAATTTAAAGGTTTCATAAATAATAAGTAGGTAGTCCGGGAATTTCAGTGAGTTATTTATATCAGGTTAAAATTTTAGATTGCAAGGATTTTGTTTTTGCTTAAGCATTTTAAGATTTTTTTAAAACCTATATATAATTATCTGTCAGTAACAAGGAATAAAAATGACGTATATTAGTAGACTCTATTTACCCTATCAACTATCAGCTAGTAAATTTTAGGACCGATGGAAATTTAACAAAATAAAAAACTCCACAGCTGAAATTTTATGACGTATTGTAACGTGTAATTGTTTATTAACCCAAATAAATAAAATAAAAAAAGCTCTAATCAATAAAGAAACTTCTTCTTAATGCGACTTAATCTAATACAACTGACAATTTAATCTAGATACCTTTATATTATCCCCATGTTACTTTTACTCAAAACTTTAACCATTAATATATTCCCCGCAAAAAATAAAAAAAAACTGTGCCTTCCAAGCCCACTTTAAAGCCATCCAAACCCATTCATAGTCTATATCGAGTTTTATTGCCTACAGTACCTGTTGTATGGCGCACGGGACATTGAATGTAATATTGTGGATGAGAGGCTGGCTCCTCTGCCAAATAGCCTCGACCATTGCCAAATTAGATCATAAAGGTTAATATGTGAGGGGATGAGCACGTAGCCACCGTGCACCGGCTTATATTTATTTATTTTGGTTCTGCGGCTTTAATGTAGTTTTATGATCGTTAGTTCAGGACGCGGGTAGTGTATGATTTGGTTTGAGGTTTCATGTCGTGTTGGCTGTTGAAACTGCACTTGGAGCTGCCGAAGGTGCTGAGGACATCATTTCTAATGTTATGATAATAATGTACGCACCCGCGATACATTAATAAAAATTTGCACGCTTGCAGGCAGAACACAATGAAATTTAGGTTATAATATTATTTAACACTAAAACAATTTCTTTCCAGAAAATAAACGTCGGATTTGATTAAAATTAATTTTAGAAATTGATGAGTTATGAGTTATTAGTAAGTTGATGCGAGTGCCAAGTTAAGGTGACGTCATGGCCGGTTTTAATAAGCATTAGTTAAGTAGCGAGTTAAATCCCTTAACGTCTGTATGTGACACTTTACAATAAAAACCTATAATTTTTGGACTGTCGTTTGGACACAACTATTGCTACTCTCTTTTGCCGATCGGCCTGAATCAGGCCGATGACAATTATGCGGGATTCGCTAATCGGTTCAGTTCGTACATGGCGCACACCCATTTTCACGCCAAATAGGCTGGTTCAGAAGAGGTTATGAACTAAAAAATGTAAATCGGTCATGAGATCTACATAGAATTTTTGGGTCCAATAATACTAAATTGGGCACCAACTATTTGTTATAGTTACTGTTTGTAATAGTTAGTGCAGCAGAATTCAAATTTTCTTATGTTTTTAGGGTTCCGTAGGGTGCCAAACGGAACCCTATTACTAAACCTCCGCTGTACGTCCGTCTGTCTGTCAGCGGGCTGTATCTCATGAACCGTAATAGGTAGACAATTGAAATTTTCACAGATTATGTCTTTCAATTTCTGCTATAATAACCAAACAAAGTTAAAAATTAAAGGCGGACCCTTTAATTTTTAACTGTATTTACTTTATACAATAAACTTTAGTTTAAAAAAAACTTACTACATTAGTGTACAACTTTTTGTTAATCTTCTAAAATGAAGAAATATGGCGTCGTAAAAGTTGTCCGTTTTAGACCATTTTTGTACGTGCTCTATTGCAACAATTTAGGAATTTGAAGCTTCTGTATAACATGCACCATATACTGTATTTAATCAACACATTAAAAACGCTGATTATTTTATTTAAATGGTGTAAAAAAATACTTTGTAATTTACGGTAACATTATGAAATACAAATTAATCTTTGCGATCTTTAAAATAAAGATAAGAGAAGAGAAAGAAAGAAGAAGGTTTTTTGCAATCAGCGGCTCAGTGTCGATTGTTTGTTGAAAATACAACTAAGTATTCACTTTGGTTAAAGTTTTCGTCACAAGCACAATTAGTATCTCAGGGATATGAATAAAGTCTTAAAAGTATAAATAAATGTTGTGTGATCGAAGTTACGTGACGATAACTCCGCATGGTCGTGCTAGGCTCGCAGCCGCCCACAGGCCCATCATCAGCATCACCATTAGCAGCCATATTCCACTGTTGAGTATTGGCCTCCTTCCTTGGTGCCATGCTTCCCTGGTCTATGCGGCCACAAGACCTTACTTTCCTAAATTTCACTCCAGCATAATACTCCTACTCCAACCTCGTTGGATGCTGCGCCATATCTCACTCCTACGTGTAGTAATGGTTCGCTTATTGTGACTTAGCGCGAAGGTGCTACCTTATCTCTGAAGAATTTGGCTCCAGCTCCTGCATCTTAGAGTAAAATACTGTGTTTTTGTGTAAAATTTATTTGTCTACTATAAATGTTAGTGGGGTTGCAAAAATAAGAGTTTGAAAATAATCTATAATTTCTATATGATATAAGAGTTTTTCCAGATTATGATTATTATAATTAATTGCAAATTTGACCATGACATATGTACCAGACTATATTATTATTAATTGAATTCATTATAATTTCTGTTTTGTTTTGTTGACATTATTTTGTTTTTTAAAGACTTTTTAAATGATATGAGTTTGTCCAGATTGTGATTATTATAATTAATTGCAAATTTGACCATGACATATGTACCTGGCTATATTATTATTCATAAAATTGACTTCATTTTAATTTCTGTTTTGTTTTGTTGACATTATTTTGTTTGTATTAATATTTTAATTTATGTGATAATTTTCACGCCGTAAGGTAGACTGTAGCCGATCTCATTAATTTATGTACAACATCATATACCTGTACCTACATTCATAGCAAATAAAGTACTAATTTCTGATTTCTAAAATTGATTGATTAAACCTTTGTTTTCTTTGATTTTTACTTATCATCATGGCTGGAATTTGAGCTAACGATTTCTTGAGTAAAAAGTTAAATTGGCTTACTATCATGCACATATTTCATTAATTACTAAGATCTAGTCAATAATTTATACGAGATCTTGTCATGAAAGTTACAACAATATTTTATAACAATATTCGCTAAAGTTAACAGAAATGTGTACAACGTCACTACGAGACAATCCGGCTGAAATATATCTCCAAGTGAAATTTCTTTATTTTGGGGACGGGGACGGCCGCGCTGAAACCAACTAACTGCGCTCCTGGATTGTTGAAATGTGGATATGAGTCCGTCTCCTACGGTGAGCTTGGAAACACAATGGAAACAAAGACTTACGTAATGGGTTAACGAAATTAACATTGGGTGGTAGTCTTGTCTTGACGGGCTGCTAATTGTAATTTCAGATGTGTTTACTTGTTAAGCCATACACATTTACACATTTACAATAAAATTATACATAACATCACCCTTTTTGTAAATTGTAAATATTGGTTTTTGTAAATATTGACGTTCAAAAGTGCCTTATATGTACCTATTTGAAATAAACAATTTGACTTTGACTTTGACTTTTTAATCCCCGAAGGGTTTGCCAGTTATGTTTAAGTCCCATGTAATAGGGGGCGAGCCTATTGCCATCAACCGGGCACAAATCCAGACTCCAGGCTGCTACTGAGAAACCCCAATAACACTGCCCGACCTGGGAATCGAACCCAGGGCCTCATGCTCAGCAGTAGTTCTTGAGACCACTAGACCGACGAGTCGTAATAAAATGATATATCTCCGAATATACTCTCGCTAAGTTAAATATACTCTCGCTAAGTTAAATCAAAACGGTATAAACTGCTCTTTGAATCTCACATCATACTACAGTATTCTAGAATTTCTTAATGACAACATCTAATACCCAATATGAATACATCTTTGACATAATCTGTACATAAAGCAACATATTATTGCTGTGATGATCATTTTAATTGTCATTTAGTAATTGTTATGTAATTATGACCATATATTTAATATAACTCTATTGACATTTACTATTTTGTCCTTATGTAATCTAATACTTATCCAATAACTTTATTAGGTACTGAAATTTAAATATTTGTTCACCACTAAGGCCAAACATGGCTGGTCTTAAACTACAATATATTTAATAACTTTCATGCTCTGTATGTGTACTCATGTTTCCACAAATGTAGAATCTTGAATCTGTAATGAAATTGATCACAACTTGATAACTTTCTTCTGAAGCAATCGTTATATTAGCTCTCTCATGGAAACGAGTCGATTCGGGTGTTGGTATGTTACAGGTAGGTACTAGTTAAGTTGAGCTGGATATCCAACCTAACATAGTCCAAGCAGTACACCTATCTTACGCAGGGAACATTGCCAAAGTAACCTGCCACAGTGGCGCTGCATACGTACCGACGTAGCTATGGTACCCTCTCTAGATGCGACGCGCTGCATCTCTACTCTCTACGAAGAATAATTCGTAAACTACCTCTTTTATCTTTTCCTTGGGTAAACTATTTGTTTAGGAATAAGGCATAGCGGAGGTACACTCACACAGCTGTCCTTTGTGCTAACACGAACTTCAGCAAACCGGATATCGATTACCAATATTGTATGAAATAATTAGTTAGTATTCGGTAATTATATGTAAGGAAACGCATAAATAGACGGAAAGTCTTAGGCAATTTTAATACTTTGTAAGTACGTTCGAGGTCTATATAACCAACACACCATCACTTATGGTCAAAAATTGATCCAATCACCAACCTTCCTAAATTTATATAGAATAGGTGACACGTAGGTTGAAATAAGTATACCTACTTATCTGAACTCTGAATAAATCACCGTGTAAAAACAAATAACTCGGCAGGCAAAAAAAACAGCTGACACCATGAAACAACAAAGCACAGATGAAGATTTATCACCAATTACATAGAAAGGATATACCTATGAGAAAAAAACTCAGCAAGTATCGCTTAGTCTCAAACAAAGTTAGGCACAAACAAACTAATGGACTGAAGATAATTTATTACGATGTTTATGATTATTACTACATGTTGTTTAATGTCAAATTATTATCTGATGATTTTATGTTATTTTTAATTACCCAACTAAGCCACAATTACAACATTTAGAAATTCAGTAGTTCAGTTAATTTAAATTACGTTGACTAAAGGTATTTTTTGTACGATATTTTAAGGCCCTGGTCCATTACGAAGGGATAATATGATGGAAGTTATTTATTACCCACCTAAATACGAAGAAGTTCAATCATTTACTTTAGAAAGAAAGAAAAATCAATTCGCCTTTTCCCAACTATGTTAGGATCGGCTTCCAGTCTTACCGGATGCTGAATACCAGTACCAAGTAATAAACAAAATTAAATTAAAAACTCGCTGTAAATAATATAAAATACCAGATGAAGAAGACTTCAGGAATAACTGTTTTTTTATTAAATCGTGAGAAAAACAAAAGAAAAGTTGAGGAAGTTTTTACTCCAATAATTTTGATTGTAATGCCATTACATTTCCCATACAATCATACACAAAACGCTACATACTTGCACAACAGCACAAGTAACAGATAAGCATTTCCACGTAATTGGCTGAATTAAGCGCGGGCGGCGCGACGTGCAGTGCCGGAATTTAATTTAAATGTTGGCGCGTTAAAAATTGGCGGCAAACGTTGTTACCTGTCGTGTAAGCACGTCACGCCGTGTCACGTGACGCGGGCTGACGTGACAGCGGCGTGTTTTAGCGTGTAGTTGAAGAAAAATGTGTGTGGTTTAAAAGTGTTTTTTGTTTGTTTAAAGGTTGGGATAATAATAGCGAAATTGAGATGTTTTTCGCTGGATTTATCAGCTCGCATTGAATACTAATAAAAACTCATGCCTAAGTGAGGAGCTCATGGCTAAGTAATATAACAGACGCACGGGTCCATCTATCAGGTTAAGCTACGCTTGCCGGGTTAGTCCGTGGATGGGTGACCATCTTTACATACTGAGATTCCTCCGTGTCTCGGAAAGCACGTTAAGCTGTTGGTTCCGGCTGTTATTCGTGGATCTTTGGCAGTCGTTAAAGTCTGACAACCAGTCTTACCAAGGGGTATCGTATTACCCAGGGTTATGGAGGTCAGATAGGCAGTCGCGCCATGTAAAATACTGGTATTCAGCTACGTCTGGTTAGACTGGAAGCCGACCCCAACATAATTGGGAACAGGCAGATTGATTGATTGAAAAGTAATAAAAACTATTGAACTGTTCCCAAATTACACTTGGTTAAACACAGGGAAAGAAATATAAATTCAGTTTTTTTTTTAAATTTGTGTTCAGCGTGAAAATTAAATTAAACTTCTTTTTCAAAAACGAGAAAGAAACAACTGAAAATTGTTGCAGAACTTTTAATTTCTTCCACCCTTTCTTCAACCACAATAAAGTTTACCAAAACAATTAACTAATGACTCCATTATAAAAACTCTAAAACTCAAATAACAAGATTTACAAAAATTCCTCCTTCAAAGAGTCGATTAAAATTAAACGTATTTCAACCCCCTCCCTTCAGCCGGTTACGTCGTAATTTTTATTTTCAACAATTCATCACGTCGCTGTTTCTTGGGGGTTGTCACGCCGCGTGACAGGTGACGCCCGTCGCAAGCGTTTTTTTGCAAATTAATAAATTGTATTTTTTCGTTTAGACCACTTTGTGAAGGGGCTTAACGTTTAACGTGAATAATGTTTCACGTCCTTTTAGGTAAATGTTTAACTTACTTTATAGGGTTTTTAGATTACTTTTGTGTTTGAATATCTTGTTGACTTAGCTGTAATGCTTTGTACCTATAGAGTCATTTAGAGAAGGTTGTAGACTAAATTCGGAGCAAAATTCACACAGCATTCCACCGGCCCCCTTCTATTATCGGACATCTAGACGCACTGCAGGTTACCATCCTTGTTGCTATTCCACCAATTCGCACTAAGCGTTTCCAAATGTCTTTTATAATGCGCACAGCAAAAAGTGGAACTCTCTACCTGCGTCTGTGTTTCCGAACGCATGTAACAACCCTAATCTCTTCAAAGTTAGAGTGAACAGGCTTCTTCTGGGTAAGCTCACTCCATCGTCGACTTTGTCTCTGTCACCTCTGCCCTAGACTAAGGTCAAGAGCGAATCCATCCTAAATAAAAAAATAAAAATCCATGCAAAGCCTGTCAATGACACAAACTGTTTAAACATTGATCATCATCTTACTCTTTAATTAGATTATTGTACCTACAGTCAGTGAAATTAGTTTTAAGCAAATTGACACCCTTCGTCAATTTGTTGTGTTATAGCCATTTGATACAACAGTCAAAGAATGATAGTTGTGATTGTAATATACGGAAAATTTATGTTGGTAGATAGTCAATTTGCTTACACTGCTTGACTTTACAAATCTTATCTACTCTCTTAATCACAGATATGAAAAAAGAAACACTTATTTTTCCAAATCTCTCCTATTTCATTTATTGCTCGTATAGTTATGCTTAAATGCCAGAGGTACCCAACCTCTTAATATGAACTCCCCATAAACACGATTACAGACGAGTACTTGGAGACAAGCGGCAGACGCTGCATAATACAGGTGTTAGCAACTGTCTCACGTAGACGTCGCGATAATTAGATGAAGCTCATTACCAACCCTCCTGCGGCCCGGTGTTGGCGGCCCCTGCCTCTGGATGCCGCTGGCTTTTTGTTACTATTGATTAGGTGTTTTTGTGCTGAGAGAAGGTGGTGCCATCCAGTGCTATTTATAAGAGTAGTCGAATAATTTGTTGTTACTTGAAATTTAATTGTGGTAACTAGCTTAGGAGCGCAGACTGAATCACTTCGAGTAAAACTCGGAAGACTTCTAGAGTTGGTGGACCCTCAAAATTATTACAATATCTGAAATCTTAATCAGTTTGCTAACTACATAAAGTTGAATCATTATAGGAGTAATACATAAACATTAAATTATTATAGGTAGAGATAAACTACGATAACACAGCGCGCCCCTCCAAAATTCAAAACGTTTGAAAGTATTTGTGACAGTATTTACAAAGTGCTACCAAGACTCACAGCGCATTGTGTGCGCACTGAGACAGCCATCCAACAAAAATAAATCCAATTATTTATTTATTCGTAAGGACTTGACTACATACATTGAAACAGTAATTAGGAGGGGCGCGCCATGTTATCGTAGTTTATCTCTAGCGGTATTCAAAGAAAATTATATTGGCAAACACTTCCAATATCCCAGTTGTGACCATGGACGTATAAAAAAAGTGTTGTGACATGTAAAATAATTGTAATAATGCGTATACATAATTATTGTAGGCCTATTAGGCAGCACATATTGGAACTGTAAGTTGTTGCTAAGACCTGTAACAAAAATATGCCCACAATAAAGATATTTTGAATTTTGTTTTTATTCTGTTATATTATTCTAAACTAGTTGCGCCCCGCGGTTTGGCCCTCTGGATTCCGTGGGAAAAGAGGGATAAAAAGTATCCTATGTCCTGATCAGGTCATGGTCTACTCATGTGCCAAATTTCATCCAAATCCGTTGAGCCGTTATAGCGTGAAAGCGTAACAAAAAAATAGAAAAAAGTCACTTCGCATTTATAATATTAGTTAGGATGAACAATGTTACCTTAAATACGGGACTGTTACCGGCTTTCGAATGCTAATAAACAGTTTATTTATTCATGTAAATACAAAACTCAGCAACAGTACCTACACAGTAGCTAAATATACTTATACAACATTAGTTTTTGTTTAACCTAAACCCGAAAAGGGGTCATTGTACTCATCATTTTGAACAACTTTTTCTATGGGACCAACCTTGAAATCGCAAAATAAATATCAGCTGTTCCATACAATTTGTCGATTTCAGTGAACACAAATGTAGGGAACAGCTGATTTTTTTTTCGCGATTTCAAGGTTGGTCCCATAGAAAACATTGTTCAAAATGATGAGTGCAATGACCCCTTTTCGGGTTTAGTGTAAACAAAAAGTAATGTTGTATATTAACGCAGAAATTTGACCACGTGACTGCTGTCTACCGACAAGAACCATCGAATCGAACGACAAGAAGGAGTTAATAAACCTTAAATACCCACCACAAAACATTCCTATCTTCACCAACCCTTGTCCATTCCCCATTACCTCCAGCCCATCCGATCAGATGGCACAATAAATCAGTCTACCTGCGCAGACACTTGTCCTGCACATAAATCTCTGCTGACCCCGCTCTCATAAATATTGAACTATTGACTCGGGTCAGCTTCGCGCCGTAATGATAGTGCGATGGGGCCGCATTAACTAGTTCAGTGCGATGGGGCCGCATTAACTAGTTCAGACCTTGTTGTGTGGAGGAGATAAAAAGAGGTTAGTACCTATTTCTCTTATTTTTAAAATAGATAGAAAAGATACGGATGTCTTACGGCCGAACCCAATAACTTATTTTCAGTTAAAGACAGATCGCTAACAGATATGATATATGAATTTAATTTTTTTTTTATTACTTTAAATAAAAAAAAAGATCTATGATCATTATTGCTAAAGAGTTCAGTTTAGCTTGGCTACTTTACGTTTATTCCTAACAAATCGTATATTGGGACGCATACTTTGGCATTTTCATACAAAGAGATATCTGTTGTATGCGATACCCCCTTCCATCAGTAGCGTGGGCCGGTTGATTCATAGATTATTGGGAAGTTAAAACCATCGATAGATATATTTTTATATCTCCAGTAGGCCGAAACTGGTGATATATAGGTTATTGGGTTCAGCCGTTACACGTCAACGATGGTCTGGCTGTTCTTTCGAAATGGTTCGCAGCTAATAATCTCTTACTTAATGCGAACAAAACAAAATGTCTTAAGTTCTCATTACCAAATGTAACCCAAGTAGGTCTTAATTTAAAACATGATGATAAGAAGCTAGATGCTATTATGGAAACTGTATTTCTAGGAATTACTCTAGATTCCAAATTGCAGTGGGGTGCCCACATTAGAGCTCTTTCAGGTAGATTAAGTTCAGCTGCTTATGCAGTAAGAAAAATAAGGCAGTTGACAGATATAGCCACAGCTAGGTTAGTGTACTTTGCTTACTTCCACAGTATTATGTCTTATGGCGTTCTGCTGTGGGGATCGGCAGCCGACGTAGGCTCAATTTTCATTTTACAAAAGAGGGCAATCCGCGCGATCTGTGGAATGGGTCCTCGTAAGTCCCTTAGAAACAAATTCAAATAAATTGATGTACTAACTCTGCCTTCTCTTTATATCTTAGAAAGTATTTTATATGTTCGCAAAAACTTAGGACTTTTCAAAATAAGTGATTTCCATAATATAAATACACGTAGTAAACATGAAATTGTGATACCCAAAGAACAATGCCCACTGGCCATACATTTAAAAACCTGACTATTAAAATTTATGTATAATTATACGGTATATTAGAAACAGTACCTGTAAGTTTATAAAATAATGTCTTATAGTCATTTTTACGATTTAAACGCTACGAAGTCCAAATAATACTAATGTTACTTTTTAGGTTAGGATTTGCCGTTACTATATACAAAGAAATAAATCTGCTAGAACTATTTATTAACACAAGAAGTTTAGTCTAAAATAGGAATACTTATCTAGCTACGGTCTAAAACGTCTTTTTTACTTCGTGAATTCCTTGAAACCAACTGCCCTTACTGTCACTGGTTACTCTCGATGATTGTCACTGTAAATTGAGTGTTGAGCATTAACTGTTGTTTCTCCAGCACTCATAAGTTCTTAGTATCTACATTTTTAGTAAAAAAACGATAGTTAGTTTCTATACTTACCTCTAAAAAGTCTAACTTAGTTCTTGTATTGTCAAAAGTGATCACTTGTGGTATGTACCGTAGGCCAATAAAATGTGTTGGGTAGATCCCAACACATTTCATTGGCCTACGGTACATACCTGATGAACAAAATGGGAAAAACAAATAAAACACTACCTATGTTAAAGTAGAATGGTTTATTAATTATAACCATTTTTAGCTTTGTTAGTTTGATAAGGACATGATTTATTATGTTTATATTAAAAATAATAAGCATAAGTACTTACGATTACTGGTCTTACCAAGGGGTATCGTATTACCCAGTTACTGGTTTGTGGAACCCAGATAGGCAGTCGCTCCATGTAAAAAAAACTGGTATTTGGCTGTATCCGGTTAGAATGGAAGCCGACCCCAAAATATTTGGGAAAAGGCAGGCAGATTGAATTTTTGACTTACGATTACTGGTGATATCCACTTGCTAAGTAACGAAATAACTCTTGTGTTGAGCTCATGAACAAGATATCTTCGAAATGTATTTGTGCAGACGTTGCAGTTTAAGCATTGTATACGTTGACTTTTTGCTGATGGCGGCATTGTCAAGAGGACGGATTTCGAACGGTATGGTAAGCAAAGGTCGTCAGATGAGGAAGATATCGAGGTCCAGGGGCGTTAAATAGGGTCGTAAAAAGAAGTAACACACAAAATTACACCTGCCTGTCTGCGCCTGACTGCGCCAGGAGTGCGCCATGACTGCGCCGATGCCAATCACAAAACCACAGAACACTTATACCAGAACTGTCAAATGTCAAAAAAATCCGTTTCAATCGTGCGAACTCAATTACATACTGCATGATTAATTTATTTCATATTTTTAATTAATCTGTATTATACTAAAAATACTAATAAAGAAATACTTACTGTTTAAAAACGTAAAATAATGTATAAAACTCAGAAACAGATTTGAATAAAGTCAAGTGGCAAGAGGCAGTGTGTCTATTGGAACGTCGTAAAACAAGGGATGCATTCAAAACATCGTAATACGTACCCCTTGTTGTAGAATAAGCATATAGAAATATAAAAAAAATCCTGCGTTTCTTTTAACATTGTGATAAGCGTAATTAATATACAATTAAATTAGCTGAATTTTAAGATTTATTTCATTTCTATACACAGTCAGGTGAAAATTGGTCATCCTTCTTTAGATTAACTAAAACAAGCAAGTCATTTCTTGTAAACAGTATCCGCTTTTATAACAAGTTGCCACAATCGGTTACAGAACTTAGTGATGGAAAATTCAAAACGCACATTAAACGTGCCCTTATCAAAAAAGCATATTATAAAATTAAGGACTACGTTGAAGACAAGGAAGTTTGGCATTAATTCCTTCTGTACATGTGGCTTCCCTGGTACCTCATTAACGGCCAAACTTTGTAAATGTCTATTAACAGCTCCCAAATTACGAAGTTATGTTTTAATTTAATTTAATCTTTTTTACAAACTTCACTGACATAATGTTTTTCTTATTTGACATTATTATACTATTACTATTATTAGACATTATTATTAATTTAAATTTCAACAAGGTTCTAACTTTTATTATTTTAATCATATTTTATATTGTTTTTTTCTGTCAATGTGAGGACGTTGTAGGCTTATTAGACTGTAGATCTGTAGACCATTTTCTATTTTGTTAAGATCCCGGTATTTTTGACGGGCCTACGCTGTCCTCTCATACCTATTAACACTGTAATTTGAAAACATTGTAAAAGCCAATTTTATTTTTTTTAAAGAGTGACCGTGGAGTTTCTTGCCGGCTCTTCTCCATAGGAAACGACCAATTGGAACCGTGCACCTAGCTTCTGACGTTCCATAAGTGCCCATGTAGGCTTCTGTGAAATAAAAATATTTTTGATTTTGATTTTTGATTTATTTATTATAAATCTGGGTTAAAAATATCACTCTTTTTACCTTAACGCGATCGCGGTGTTTTCGTTTTCAAAGAAGAACTGCATCATTCTTTAGTAACTGTTATAACTTATTGGTAAAATCAACTTTAAAATTAATATTGATCATTTGACAGCCTTACCGGCTCAACCTTCCCACAAATTTCGTTTTTGTCGGGCTGTGGAAAACACGTTAAAAATCTCACAATATATAACAGGTAAATGCAAATGCAAATGAAATAATTCTGTTTAGCAGTCTAGACTGCCGAGCCGTTAACTGTGATGAGTTGATGACGCACGCGGCATAATAATGCCAGTCATACCTAGTAATTCTATTCATTTACATTCTATCATCTTGTAATGAGCGGAAATTTAACTTTTGGTTATGAAGATCTTGAAGGTCAAGTTCTTCACTTTAAATACCCATACCTCCAGTGCCGTTACATGCACCCTTATGCACAATGTTGTGCTTGAGTTACATTACACACTTCCACAGACAGCGATTATAACATTAAACGTAAGAGTCGTTAGGAGCAATATTATGTGCTCAATGTTACCTAGCTTTATGTACAGAACGCGTAGTTAAAGGCTGTGTGATGGCCTTTGTACAACCTATATATAAGGTGTATCTATTCATACACGAAACTCTTAAGGGGTAATTGTACTCATCATTATGAACCACTTTTACTATGGGACAAAACTTGAAAACGCGAAAAAAAATCAGCTGTTCCCTACATTTTGACGAGTTATGAGAACATAAATGTAGTTATAGTCATAGTAATTTATTCATAAACAAAGTAACTTGTATCTGAATTTACACACAATATTACACAATTACAGGATTTATACACTACGACACAATAAATTTACATTTCTTAATAGTACCTAAATTGAACAATATGAAGGCATTAAAATTTAAAATAATAACAATAAAAAGTAAGGAACCGCTGATTTTATAGTTTGGTCCCATAGTAAAATTTGTTCATAATGATGAGTACAATGACCCCTTAAGAGATTTCGTGTATGAATAGATACACCTTGTATATCAAAAGCTCAGAGGCGAGACAGTGCCAAGCTATAGTAAAAAAAAACCACATAAACCTGCATGGGCACTTATGAAATATCAGAAGCTAGGTGCACTGTTCCAATTGGAAGTTTCCTATGGAAAACAGCTGGCAAGAAACTACACGGTTACTCTTTTAACAATAATTGGCTTTTACAAAGTTTTCAAATTAAAGTGTTAATCGGTATGAGAGGACAGAGCAGACCCATCAACAAGTACCAGGTGCTTAACAAAATAGAAAATAGTCTACAAATCTACAGTCTATTAAGCCTACAACGTTCTCAAATTCACAAAATGTAGGTAGTGACAGTGTTCTGACTCAGCAAGTTAGCTGTCTTGATACGGTACGTGTGGTCAAGGCATTACTACAGCTTTTATTCACAATCATCACGTGAGATATAGCACCATGCGCATGGTGGCAAGGATTGATATACAACATTAGTTTTTGTTTACACTAAACCCGAAAAGGGGTCATTGTACTCATCATTTTGAACAATTTTTTCTATGGGACCAACTTTGAAATCGCGAAAAAAAATCAGCTGTTCCCTACATTTTTGTTCACTTAAATCGACAAAATGTATGGAGCACCTGATTTTTATTTCGCAGCCTGTGGGTCTCATACACGCGCGGACAGTACAACGCCTTGCGTGTCCAATATAATAATGCGTTCAGGGTGCTGATGGGGCTGCCCCGATTCTGCAGCGCATCAGGGATGTTCGCCGAGTCGCATGTAGACTGTTTCTATTCTACTATGCGAAAGCGGTGTACATCCCTGGTGCGCAGGGTTCGGGCTAGCTCCAGCGGCATCCTGAGGGCATTCGCGCAGAGGTTTGATTGCCAGTACCTGAACCATTGCTGTATGGTTCACATACTGAGCAATCAAGGTCGGTAATGTGTTTTATGTGGCATGTTCAATTGTGTGTGTTTTTATTATACTTGTATTTTTTTTTTAATTTGATTAAACATGTTATGCATAATTATGATCCTTGTTGGTCGAAATAAACGAATTTTATTTATAGTAGCATAGTAGCACTAATATTAACAGCAAGTCAACAATGGGTGCTAAATATGACTAATCAACCGAACTATTTCGGCATCACTTATGTCACAGCAGAAAAAAAATAACTGCTTGTTTTCCCCCTTGGTCTGTTCCTGGCCGAAATCAAATTCAGAATAACAAATTCTATAGTCATCACACTACCAAAAATTCCCACGATTTATGATGAGAATGACATCACTGTCTACCTCACGGTGGGTAATTCGTAATTAAATAGCTACATAGAGGTCTACTTAGTAGTCCAGGCCGCAGTGTGATACACGTCCGATCATGTATGCTGCATATTAATGTTAGTCCTATACTGTGGATGTTATTTAACTGGAGTTTAATAGGAGGATGAGGAAAATCTTAATTTTTTTTTGGAAAATCCAAAAGTGCACGCCTCATAACGTTCACGTCGTTTTTTTCTTATTACTGCTAACAATAAGATAATTAATCAATTAAATAAAATAAAAAACAATTATAAAAAAAAGAAAACTGCTACGTTTTAGTGGCGCCATAATTAAAAGGTGAGGAAAAAAAATACAATAATAAATAGATAGCTATACAAAAAAATACTCAGTCGTATATTAGTTTTTTTATGAATAATAATTAAACGACAGTGAATTAAACGCTCATATTAATGGAGAAAGTCCGTAGTGTATTACTTTAGATAATTAAAATAAAAAAAATATACCAATTTCCCTGCCACATACACCAATCTATAAACACAGACACACGGACGTCCAGGAAAGATCATTTTTGATGTTATTATTTACTATGTTAAACAAAATAATTGTTATTGAATTATATTTTACTGACAAATTATTTGGTGGTGGTCACGTGATGCGCTTAGCTTAGCGGCAATAAAAATATAGACAGATATCGTTAAAAGTAAGGAAGTTCAATCGTATAAAGAGCATGGTATGAAAGGTTTCCCTGTCTGATAGTACCTAGCAACGGAATGCGAACACAAATTCTACAACCAATCATAGTGATTAGGGAATGTCCTAATCACTATGATTGGTTGTAGAATTTGTGTTCGCATACTTCTTTATAAACAACTGCAATGAAGAGTAAAGTACCTATATCAGCAAAAGTACCATTCGTGGCAAAAATATTGGTAATTGTCATTATTATGGGACTTGGCGACGATAACAGACTTTAATGATTTTATACTGAAGATCACGTCGAAACGAGTAGTGTTAATGATTTGAAAAAATATATGGTAAATTAGAGCATTTAATCAATAATTTAATATGTGAATATTTTAGATTATGTTTATATTACATGGTGAAATTAATTTGTAAAGTTATGTCTAACGCGGATAAAAAATTGAGAATGGCGCAAAATCTACCAAGCGTATTTTTCTGAACCCTGCACCAATTTAAAGATAATTTAATTATTGATCTTTTAGTATACGCGTTTTATTAAAATACCTTTTGTTTTGTGTATAATAAACTAATAATGCGTCAAATTGAGGACAGCGCTCCTTGATGGGCGAGTCCTATTACTGGCTGAACGTGCGACGCGTTGCGTGAGCTTAGTACAGAACACGCAAGCTAACCACTCAAGGTCACTGGCATATATCTGAGTCTGAACTGGCAAAATGTGTGTGTACCTTATGTACACCTCTGCTTAATTCTTCCGGGACTACAGTCGTGACGTCATGTTATCGTCATTATTAGCAGACAACAATACAAAAGTAAGATGCTGCTATGGTTTTGACTTATTCAGTTTATTCAAATTTTTACCCGCGGGTGCTGGTGGAGGAGTTGACTTATACAAATTGTAAAGTACGGTAACCTCAAGCCAGTAACCCACAGTTTCAATCCAAACTACTCGTCTAACCACTAAACCGTTCTGCAAGGGTTAAAATAATTACCAAAGACGTAATAAGGGTAAATAGTTGGTAGGGTGAAGCGCCCCATTACTGGCAGGTACTAATCGAAAAAGTTCGGGCGCAGGTTATTGACTCAGCGGAACTTTTCCAATAGCCGGTATCTGGTGTGTTTACCCCAGTGTGAGGTGATTCCTTTATTATTTTGTGAGTGGGTAATTAACCGTGTGCTTAGCACATTGTTTGTTGTATTCATGTAACTGGAGTTATGTCTGTACAATGATTGATCTAATTTTGTGGTTGATGGTGCTTCGTTTTCCACAGAATCTTTATGATGAGATTTAAGAGAGTGAAATTATAAAATATTTGTAGGTCGTCAACACCGTTAATAATCGTTATAAACGTCCAACAGGTAAGTTTTGAATCTTAAATTTACCTATCCCTAAGTATCTTAACATTTTTTTTACCTAAAATTCTTTAGTAAAGGTTAATAAAAAACCCAAATTTTTGTGCCAAGAAATAACACAGAGACAAAACCAATTTTCCTTTAAATTCGTTACTTCCAGAAGACCTAGGTTTTAATTTAGTGTCCAAGTCTGGCTGGGAGACCTAAATCATACCTGTGACAAGTAACGGCTTTCCTGCCAAGTCGTCTGTGAAAGATAGTAATAAATTGGTCCTGTAAGTAAAGGTGACCGTAAAACCTTCGGGAATCAATGGGGCATGGCGGCGCTTTGATAGCGTCCTACCTGCCATAAAAGCTATGGGAGAAAGTTGAGATGAGTTAAGATATTTCTGATTTGGGGCTTTTGACGGGAGATAGGGATAATAATGTATCTACTAAGGAAAATCAAGACATACTTTGAAACTGCCTCGTGGGTCTGGTGGTCGCAAGCGCTACTGGTGAGGTGATGAGGTCCTGGGTTTGATTCCTAGGTCGAGAAAAGTGTTATTGCGTTTTTCATCTGGAATTTCTCAGAAGCAGATTGGAGTCTGGCGAAATGTGGATGTACTATAGGTACTTACACCTCTGCGTAATTAATCCTTTGGGGAACGCAGGCGTGATGTTATGTGTTACTTTGAAATTGTTGAGACGTAGGAAAAATATATTCCGTGTGGTGCCGGACATAAAGAATAACACCATCCTATTTCTTCTCGTGGGTGTCGTAAAAGGCGACTAAGGGACTTACTAGAGAATGGGCAGCAGCGTTTTCTATGCATTTTAACAATATACTGCGATCGCCAACCCGCCTGCCAAGCGGGGCGATTATGGCAAAGCCCCCTTATTGGGGGAAGCTATGTCCAGGACGTCTTACGGCTGAAATGATGATGATGATGATGAGGAAACATATTGCTTTTAGTAGACAAATTAATGTATCAAATAATACTTCATTATTTAATATTTCGAAATAACTCAAGTCAAATAGTCGTAACTCCTAAATGTCAATCAATAAAGTTGTGATACTAAAATAATCAACATACTTAATTAGTGTTATGGTGTTAACCGACGAAAGAGCAAGAATATTAAATCAATTTAATAGACGGTGATTTAATATCATAAACCTATTAATGAAAAGCTAATTAAAATGAGTACTTGAACGATAAATCATTAAAATTTGACTTTTCGTTTCTTTGAAACAATTTTACTCTGCATAAAGGCTCGTGCAGAACGGCGCGACGCGATATCCGTAGAACAATTTCCGTGAAGTTTTCATAGAAATTGTTCCAGCAGTGTCGCATCGCTCCGTCGCGTCTGTCTGCATGAGCCTTAACTGGAAGAAAGACTGGTAGAAAATGAGAAACGTTAGTCCGCTTGTTACAACCATATAAGGTTCAAGAATCAAACACCAGTAAAATTAAATTTCATGTTTATTAATAATTTTTTTGTAAAACTAAATCAAAATACAGACTCTACAAAAACCTCACAAATGTATTAACATTAATATGACGCAGGAACACAAAGTTCATACAAGCGACATCCCTATAACTCACACGCCAACGCTTAGGGTCATCACTTTATTTTGGAATCCCACGTGAGGCCAGACTCATATACAAACATTGTTTTTGAAGCTGGTGTATGTGATTATAAGCCTTTAGTAGTCGCTATAAGGTTTAAATAGAACGAATTTAATAAAGTTGTCTAGCAGCACTTTCTACCAAATTAAACATTCGGTATAAGAACACAAAACTAAGCTCTATGCTGTTGTTTTAAGGTGTTATATGATAGTAAATGAACGTGGTTAGTTCAGGTTATGCCAGATGGTCTCATTTGCATTGGACAGGAGAGAAAATTGTCTGTTTGTCACCTTTGGTTGGGTAAGCATGAACGTCAGATATACATGCTGTTTGCTCAAGATATTGTGTGTGCTGCAATAATTAAGAGGTTCTCGTGTACATAATTATTTATTAGAAAGTTGGATTTGGTGCAATATTTGCTTCGTATAATATGCATGTCACTTGAATGCGCCCTCATTACTTCATCATATCGAGACTTTTGGGCAACGTTTGTAAAGATTAGTTTCATTAGAGGTAATTCTGTAGTGGAATTTCAGCTGACTTACAAACTACATTGTCCAAAACAGTTATAATCTAGTTCGGCAACAGGGATCTGATTACATCTTCATGATACATTAGATGAGAGACTGGTGGATGGCTTATTCTATAGTTTAAGAGACTTTGCTTTTTTGCAATTTGATTCTAATCTTATTAGGATAAAGACTCCAACCTGTATACAAAAAAATCTTGACACAAAAATTCAGTGTCCCACACAGACCTCAACGATATGAACATTGGTCGTAACTCACACGTGCGACTGACTCATCACTTTATTCACTAGGTGGAGGGCACCTCGGCCCCTGACTGTCAGGGGACATCTGCTATGCAAGCAAGATCACTCGGCCGCAGGGGACGAACGTTGAGCTTTCCCAAGGACATATTTTGCAGGGCATGGTATGTATGAATTGCATATAGATGTGATTCGGAAGGGAAATCCGATGACGTATGTGGAATGTGATGGGTCCATGTCCGTATATTTTTCGGGAAAATCGTAAAGCAAATGTGAAGGTCATGTGTCGACTGTGTAATGAATTAAATTTTGAATTTTAGTTGTAATGAAAAGTAAGCCACAAAAGTTTACTGCGAGGTAAACGAGTCCCAATTTCAATGTGTAGATCCCAGTCTTCAAACACCTTAAACTATTTACGTACCGAATCAATTTTCCGTCAATCGCGTCCGATTCCAAAATTACACCGAGTACTAACTCTTCCCAGCTCAAAGAATCTCAGACACAATCCAATATTTTCATTACGAACTTGATCAAGCAAAAAGCTTCCCCTGAAGGGTTAAGCCGTGAAATATGATGTTTTCTCAGCACACCTACCGTGGTCCAGACACACTCTCATCTGCCGAGAGCTATGATAGCCATTCGTGTGATCGCTACGTGGAGCGGTGGAGTTTACGCTGACGTGTGGTAGATTTTCTAAATTGATTTGTTGAAGTTTGACTTTGTGCTGTGCTTCTTTGGAGGTGGATTATTTTTGTTTACAGTGTTAGATTTGGCTAAGTCTTGAGTGACCGTTGTATTTTGGGTTGGACTTTTATTATTATTGTTCTGGTTTTTTAGGGTTCCGTACCAAAATGGTAAAAAGGAACTTTTGGTGAGACTAAGTCTGACTGACTGTCTGTCTGTCTCACCTCAATATCGCAAGAACTACTAATGCTATCAACTTGAAATTTAGAATGGTTTTAGATGACGTTTGCCCAAATATTTTGCAAACAAGAAAGAAATTAAAAAATATATCTTTTTTGCAAAAGGGACTGAAAGGGGGTCTTAAAATTTTTAAGTGGGGCTACTAGGGTATGTGGGGTATCCTATGAAAGAACACTGTTTGTACATTCCCAAACATTTTTTATTTTTATTTTAAGCAGCATAGTTTCCGACTTTTGGAAAAAAATAAAAAAAATACCCCCCCCCCCCCCCCCCTTATCTCCGAAGTTTTCATATATAAAAATCTGAAATGATTCTATGTGATAGAAGTGTATGTAAAGATTACAGGAAAAATAAAACGATCTCTCTAAATAGCACAGTTTTTCAGAAATCATCAACATCATATAAGACCGGTTTTTTTAATTCTTTATAGTACTGCTGTTGGTGTACCAAATAAATGAGGTGATCATGACTTGCGGGCGAAGGGCAAGCGTTTGGGCAAGTATCTACTGTTTATAGATCAATGTTTATCTATTTATCAAAACAATTTAGTTGGCTGAACATATTAACAATACGATTTTGAATGTGTGGTGTGACACGAATGGGTAGAATAAGAAATGAGTACAGAAGTGGCTGATGGCCGATGGGGCCGAAAGGTTCTGGAGTGGCGACCGCGTACCGGAAGACGTAGCGTTGGAAGGCCTCCTACAAGGTGGACCGATGACCTTGTGAAGGCCGCAGGTATCCGCTGGATGCGGGAAGCACAGAACCGATCGAAGTGGCGGTGCTTGGGGGAGGCCTATGTCCAGCAGTGGACGTCTTTCGGATGAATTGATGATGGTGATGACATTAAAGGAAGTCTGAAACTGACACTGGTGACTGAAAAGTTGTGTGGAAATCGGTTGTCATGCTATGGGCATGTGATGCGGAGGAATGAGGGAAATGTCGTCAGGAAAGTTTTGAGTATGAATGTCGACAGTTATAAGAGTAGGGGAAGACCGAAGAAACGATGGATGGACTGTGTGGAAGATGAAATGACTAGAAAGACCGTGGATGCTGAGATGGCGTCTGATAGAGAAGTGTGGAAGAAACGGACATGTTGCGCCGACCACAAATAAATTGGGATAAGGGGGGGGGGGGAATGATGATGATGATGTTTATCTATTTATCACGTACTAGTTTCTAATGAGATCTCCTCATGGGTAAAGGGGCAAAAAGGGGGTGGGGGATTTGCCATAATTGCCACGCTTGGCAGGCGGGTTGGCGATCGCAGTATGGTTTTCAAAATGCATAGAGAACGGTGCTGCTCATTCTCTAGAAGGTAAGTCCCTTAGTCGCCTTTTACGACACTCATGGGAAGAAATGGGATGGTGCTATTCTTTACGTCCGGCACCAAACGGAACTAACAAACACACTTACTCTAGGTATAAGTCCTCCGATCCTCAGTATTTGTCAACCAGCCAGCAAACATCAAGAAGAACGGATAATAGCACCTGCAACGCTTTTCTTGGCAGACGCCGCGGCGCCGCCATTATAACTTAACCTGAGCTAGAAAACTACGAGATCTTTTTTTTAAAGATCATACAAGAATTCGTTCACTATTCACAATTTCAGTAAGAATTTTTCCAAACATACTTTTTTCCAGCTATAAATCTAGATTACACACCTATACAACAGTCAACATTTCTGAAAAAGTTCAAAATCTTGAAATAATCCTAATACCTAAAACTATTAAGATTTCTGTTTAGGTATCCTTGTACATAAGAATGTCGCAAGAATGGCAGCGCCATTCGTTGGCAGAAGCCCAAACGTTTAACTTAACCTGAAGTGAAACTTTGTGATGAGGTCTTACTTATTTGTTCGGACTAAAGGTTAGAACTATTCTCAAAGAAAGTTTAAAGTTCATTCAATCAACTCGGCCAATCGCAGTCCTCTGCAAGTCGGAGTTTACTCTGTTAGAAGTTTATTTTTACTTTGAATAAATCTTGTACCAGAAAGGTATGGTACAGATTGAGCTCATAAAAGTTATCGCTTGTCGAGCACTAGCGCAATTTCATAATGTAGTTTCAAATTTAATTTTGGTTACCAGTTGGTTACGATTCAAGAAAAGCTATTGACGAAATCTAGGCTGTAAAACCTGAAATAGCCCACGCACGCTTTCAGATAATTCATCATTCATGATTTCAGCCGAAAGTCGTCTATTGCTGGACTCTCCCAAACACCGCCACTTCAACCGGTTCTGTGCTTCTCGCAGACAGCGGATTCCTGCGGCCTTCACAATGTGATCGGTCTAGCTTGGGAGGCCTTCAAACGCTGCGCCACTTCAAAACCTTTTGGCCCCATCGGCCATTTGTTCTCCTGCCAGGGTTGCGCCTGCCAGGGTTGCGGGTGTATCTGAAAGGGATATCGTGGCCCTGGCACACAGACAATTGAAGGAATACGGGTGGGTTTTAGTCAGTAAAAGTCTGACACGCTCTCCCGCTCCGCCCAGAGCGAGAGAAGTTATTTGATAATTTCCCACACAAAAAAAAAAGAAGCCCATCTGTTCTGCGAGCAATGTGCCCTGCCCACTGCCACTTAATTTTGGAAATTCTTCAGGCTATGTCAGTCACCTTGGTTCTCTTGCGATTCGTTTCATTTCTGATTCGATTACGCAGAGAAATTCCAAGCATAGCCCTCTCATAGACTTTTAGTCTTCTAATGAGGCCCATTGTGAGCGACCACGTTTCAGAGCCAATACTCAGTCCTACTCAAATGCAAAGGGACCTGTATCCAGCATCATTTTCGGGACAATGCATGCATGGTTTATTTGTCTGAAGATTAAACTTCGACAAGTCGACAAATATCCTTTTTCTAGAAACACTTCAAAAGGGAAACATTATTTTCAAAAGTTTCCAATCTATCAGTTAATTACATTCATTCAATAATCGAACTCCACATCGCACTAAACTTCATCACTCTCAGACAGTAGGGTGGATGTAATTGTAACTATCCAGCTCCCCCCACTTACCCGCAACATCGCGTTAGTTCAAACTGCACTTTTTAAACTCTTTGCCGAACACTGTTTGCGATTCTCACAATATTTGCTTTCACCTTGTGAGTGGTCGCTGTGGACCGGACAGATATTGTTACACCTATTGGGTTTACTTGTTTGACTTCTTTGTTAGATAAAGTCTTGTGCTAGGATTGGAGAAATAAAATGTTTAAGTTTGTTACAAGAGTTCCGTTGACTTTTGAGAGAAATGAAAGGGTGCACTTAGATTAAAATTGGTTACTTCGTTTAACAAAATTGAATGGAAAGAGATGCATGGTGATGAAATGGCATACAATTTAGTTGGCTGAACATTATTATTAACAATACGATTTTGAAAAACAATAAAAGAAATAAATAAATGGCTTAAGTTGTCTTTGAGATATAAAAAAAATAGCAACACTTTTGCCAAGCATTATTTTGCTAAAATAATGTCACTAGGAGCGCAATTTACAATAAAACAAACAGCTCAAACCCACTCATCCCTACCTTACACAATAAAGTGTTCAGCAACTCCAAATCCCACCTTGTATCAGGTTAACTAGCTCGGAGTTATGGCGGCAACTAACAATAAAAGCGGTCGTGCAATTCCGCTGGTATTCGGGCCGTGGTTCCGTGGCGATGCAAGTGCGCCCCGGGGACGTATAGCCGTGTTGGAGTTGGTACATCTACCCAACGTGTTTAGTCCGATTTATATTTTTGTTTGTTTGAAGTCAGGTGATTTTGATTAAGTAGGTAATTGGTTATGATTGGGTGTAAAGTGTGGTCTATGTAATCATGATTTTATAAACATGTAAAATTTTACCACCAAATATACCAGCGTTAAAATATTTAAAATTTCACAAAGATGCAGCTACCAACAATAAGAAGTTATAATTGTGTCCTCTTTTCAAGAGCTGCAAAAAACATAGGAAAATGTAACAATTGAGCAAGTGTCTTTTACGGGCATTTTAAACATAATGAAGAGAATTGAACGAAAATATCTGGAGGAAACTATGATACGTACATCGAGATATAAGTACTAACGTACTAGAGAAGACACCGTAAATTCCTACTTTGTCTCGTTCAACTGCGGCGATCGCGCCGCACCTCACTCAGTCGCTCTCTAGCTCTTTCGCGCCTAGTACTTCCGACAATAATAAATTATATAGAATAAATACACTTCCGCAGCAAATCTAGCGCTGTGGTAAATTAGTTACGGTTTAGACGAATTGTTATTATTTTAGCGCTGCGCGAACTAAAGATTCAAATTACGAAGAATAGGACAATTCAGTTATTTGACGTAGCTTCTCTAGTAGTAGTAGTAGATTTCAAAGAATTTTGGAAATTATAGCTGCATTTTTAAGGACACTATAGGAAAATCAAAACAAACATAGTTCAGTAACCTACCCTCTAAAACGTAGTCTAATCTAGCCAAACAAGAACAGGAGTAATCCAGGCACCGACAGAGTTCACGTTAATGAAAGGTGTCCCGATAGTCGTAACTAAGTTAAGTTGAGGCATTAGTGAAGTTCTGTAATGTCGCTACCAGTTCAAACATGCCGCCGGGAGGCGCGTTTGCGTTATGCTTATGATGTAGTGATCCGGTAGATGAAGCTAGGTGGAAATTAACGGTCATTTGCAAGACACTGTAAATGGACAACATAATAATTAATTGTACTCGTAGCTGGAATTTTTCAGAGATTCCATTTTGGTTTCCTAAAAATAGTGACATATTTGTCTATAGAATCACGATTATAAATAATATCAAAATTTTATGTCATGTAGACTTTTGCGAGGCATACGCGCGAGGCACGCCAATGTTGTAGATCTGCATGCCTTGCAAAAGTCTGTCGACAACCTTGGCTACTCTACTATTCTTTTGAACTTCATCATCATCCGATGTGACTTTTGCTACAGAAGATACAAAAGCGACGTCACAGAATAGACGTTCATGCTATTGTACCTGTCAGCTAGTCTAAATACCAATAAAATTACGACGACTAGTAAAAATAACGATCCGTTAAAACATATAGGAACCATCTATTAAACAATTGACATTCCTCTACCCTTTTTTCCAGAAACAAGAGCATGAAAAGAACATCAGTAATAACCCTCAATACGGTATAAATATCGGAAAGAAACCCAATAGAGTGGCAATGGGCAGCACCCCCACCCCCTCGCCCCCCTCGATACCCGGGTACTGCGATAAGGTGGCAGGTGCGGCTTACCCATGATTTATTATCAGAGGTGAATGCGGCACTAAACCGATTATGTGGACCATACTCGTGTGTGAGAAAGATGGGATTGGGGCCTTTGAATTTTAGTTGAGGATTTTTTCTGGAGGAATTGATGAAAAATCATTGCATCGAAAATTAATGAATGTGAACACACAAGATGGTCGCTGTTGAGTGCCCCGGAAAGTTTTCTTTAAAATAGACTATTTAATTGAATTCTTAATTAATTGTAAGTAGTCCCGAAACGTCCTGAAAGTAGTGTAGATTCTTGAACCTGCTGCCTTAAAAGAGAAATTAGGATGGAAAACTTATAAACATAACGCAATTTGTGTTTCGCGCATCAACGCCGCTCAAACTAAGATTCAGCTTACAGAAACAAGTAAGTTTAGTAAAATGTTTCACTTACATAATCAGCCTATAATGTTCCCACTGCTGGGACACAGGCCTCCTCTTTCTGTGATAGGAAGTGGCCCGTAATCCACCACGCGGGCCTAGTGCGCGTTGGTGGATGTCACATGTCTTCAAATATTTAGTTCTATGACATGCCGGTTTCCTCACGATGTTTTCCTTCACCGCTTTTGAGAGCAGTCAGTGGTGATGAAATAATTTACACAAAATAAAGTGCCTGTCTGGGTTTGAACCCACGACCTACTCGTATATGTTTCACTTGATTTTTCAAAAGTAGTCAAAGTACCACCGCGAACGTTCCCGGTCGACCACTTTTCGCCCTTATGCCCTTAGTAATAAGGTTGAAAAGTGGTCGATCGGGAACTTTCGCGGTGGTACGTAAATTATTTTCCAGAAACACGGTATACAGGATGTTTATAAATTTAAAAATAGGTATACTTTATAGTGTTGACGACAAGTTAAAATAAATGATGGCCGAATCTAATCTAAAATTTATCATAATTTTAGATTGCACCTAAACGTCAACCACAACAGCAAATATTGAAAAACAAACTTAACATTGTAGTTGGAAAGACATGTTCTCTCATACATCGATATACGTCACGGTCAATTGTCCAACTGCAAATGTAAGTTGGTGGACTACTACTCATTAACTTGTAAAGCCTACTTAGCTATGATAGTTTTCCTTTTAAGTTCGTTATAGTATCTACTACTGCGATGATTTTTTTCACATATCAAAAAACAACCATTTAACTGGCAGGGCCAGGGGACCCTTGATTCTAACAAAAACTAGCACTTTAAAGCTTTACCCAAACGGATCCCAGAATAGAAAAATAATCTTCACGGAACCTCAATATTTTGGAACGGCCTATCGAACGATACCGCACATCATGGGAGGCAGACGGACATGGCGAAACTATAAGGGTTCTTTGTTGACTCCGAAACCCTAACAATGAAGAATGAAAATGGAGTCTACCTGAACGTAAAAGTAAACCACACAGCAAATATTATTGATACTTTGAACACACGATAAAACGTCCATGTAGCGAGGCGTTTCCGTAACGATGAATCATCGTGAGCGCTCCTCAATACAGTGCCGACGGTGTGTCAATGGTAAAACAGCGTGTCATTTTTCATACCGCTGCCCCGGCCATGACGTGGTGAGGGGTTTGGATGTGGCAGTTTCAAGAAAAAACAGAACATGGAAAATCAAAATCAAAAATGTTTTTATTTCACATAAGCCTACATGGGCACTTATGAAACGTCAGAAGCTAGGTGCACGGTTCCAATTGGTCGTTTCCTATGCAGAAGAACCGGCAAGAAACTCCACGGTTACTCTTTAAAAAAAAACTGGCTTTTACAATGTTTTCAAATTACAGTATTAATAAGTATGAGAGGACAGCGTAGGCCCGTGAAAAGTACCAGGTAAGTACTTAACAAAATAGAAAACGGTCTACAGATAAATATGTTAAGGAAGTATGTCAAAAATAAATAACTTATACATCGCAACTTGGGAGCAGTTAATAGACATTTACATATTTTTGCCGTTATTGAGGCACCAGGGAAGCCACATGTGCAGGAAGGACAACCTGATATCTATCTGATTTTGATTGGAAGTTGACTCCAACATTGTTGGAAAGGTAAAATATATGAAAGGATTGGTTCATTAATCGGTTTTTCCATGTGATTTGTTAGTTGTAATTGTCGAATATCGTTCAACTGGCAAACTTTTAGTTCACGCTCACTCATCTGCCGAGCCTTTTAGTTCACACTCACTCATCTGCCGAGCCTTTTAGTTCACGCTCACTCATCTGCCGAGCCTTTTAGTTCACGCTCACTCATCTGCCGAGCGTTTTAGTTCAAGCTCACTTATCTGCCGAGCCTTTTAGTTCACGCTCACTCATCTGCCCGCCTTTTCCCAACTATGTTAGGGTCAGCTTCCAGTCTAACCGGATGCAGCTGAATACCAGTATTTTACATGGAGCGACAGCTTGTTATATATTCCTCAATTATCTTGATTACTAGATTTTTTAATCTGATCTTGGAGAGCATATTAATTGCATCGTGTATCGCTGAAAATCATTTAACCCTTAAAAACAAACAGCACCTGACGCCTCCAACCCCTTCCCACATCTTCGCACGTGAACAGCTCCGTCACGTCATGTCGTCACGTCGCTGACGTCACGTCATGTCGTCACGTCACTGACGTCACGTGACAGGTGACGTGTTTACACGCTTTTTATAGCCCGTCACGTTAACCGCCGCTTAATGCGCAGCGTGACAAATGACCTCGCGTCTCATCTCATACATACCAGCATTATCTGCAACCTATTTTCTTTAAACATACTTTTTAGGGACATGTTTTTAAATTAGGTTAATGGGAAAGAGAAGGGGTGAAAGGGATGGTTTTATCAGGTATATGAAATGTTCAAAGTAGTGAAAATGTAATGATACAAAAGTGATTTTTGATAAATATGTTTAAAGATCCATGATACAGTATCTACCTAAGTTAAACATTATGTCCACTTTTTATTTTGCTGCTTTTAACAAAAAAGTCAATGACCAAAAATGGTGCATTTTTTTTCGCAGCTATTATTCAACCGTTAATAATTAGGTGCAGAATAATATGACGAACAAAAGTTAATATGCGGTAACATAATGTAACATCAGTCTGAACGAAGTTAAGTTTATAGATAATAAACAACAAAAAAAAACGTATTTATCATTTAAAGCAGGTTTGTACAGCTTAGGTAGAGCTTACTACTTACTTTGTACATAAAAGTTGCAGTTAAAATAATTATATCACCTCGGACGGGATTTGTAGAAAGAATCGTTTATCAAATCATTTTTGTGATAGGTTTTTCCAATACCGCCTAGGGTTTCAACGATGTCCGCGGTATAAAACCAATTGCACCACTTCCCATAGTGATTAGGTCACTGTCCTTGTATGATCCACATATTTAAATAATTTAACTTTAACACTGAAATAAATGTGAAAAGCTTGAAAAATTCAGTCGATTGAATTGTTAAAACTATACAAAATGTTGTAATTTTCAAATCCCTATTTACAAAAGTAAAAAAATAATTCTCTCAATTGAGCCTCCAGTTTTAATAGTCGGCAAAATCAATACGATCAATCAGAACCAACAAAAGGGCAATACGGCCAAACACCGAAGTGAAATACATCAGAAAATGACAAATACGCCCAATTCAAAACGAGGGTGAATGAGCGCTTTCAGTCGAACTGAAAATCGACGTTGAGGTGAAAACAAGTGGAAAATGGGCCGAAAGCTCGCCTGAATTTATTGCAGCCTTTATGGCGAATGGTGACCGATGATTGATTCCTATGCAAGCGCCTGTCTGCTTTTTTCCGACTGTGAAATGGGAACTTTAGGAGGTCGGTTTTGGCATTGGAAAAAAATGGTGGAATTAAAAACGAGATGTGCACAGCTCATGACTTTGCATTATTTAATTTATGCTTAAAAGTTCCAATACTTTGACAATAGGTAATATTGTCGTCTTCACGTATATTTTCGATAGTATACGCTGTCTTCGGATTCGTTTTCTCCATTATAAATTTGTAGATCCTGTCACACCGCTAAATCGCTTGGAGAAAGGATGCTATCTACTACTTTACCATATCCAGACTCTTTTGTAAACTATCATCATTCATCATTTCAGCCAAAAGACGTCCACTGTTGGACATAGGCCTCCCCCAAGCACCGCCACTTCGACCGGTTCAGTGCTTCCCGCATCCAGCGGATACCTGCGGCCTAAACTATACCTGCATAGTTATTTCACTCAGAAAAAGTATTCAATCAGCTCAGCCTACCGTAGCCTGCTTCTATAAAAAGAAGGCACACATAAAATATCGCCTGCAATTTAAATCCAAACGAAAAACCGTTAAAACAAATGGCGGCAAAAGAAACGTGTCAACAACCGTGAGTCCATATTGATGATGACAATAAACGCTGCGCTGAAGAGAGCATTCAATTAGAGGGTAAGCATCAGTTCGTGATTAATTGTAGGACTACTGCCAGGGTTCCGGGTAGCGCCAGGGTAATGCCAGGGTAACGGCAGACCCTGTGATTGGTAGGTGGTGGCAGGGGGATAGGCGTAAGCGGAGCGGGATGCGGGAAATGGACATAGGTAATGTTATAGTATGATGCGCCTTTGATGTAAGGAAAATATTTAAAAAAGAACATTGTGTGCCGTCACGGGACGCCTGGCAGATGTGAAATATCTAAATCAAATAAACAAAATCGAAAAAAAGGTCAGGGTCGCATAGCGGGGGGACCGCGCATGCGGAGTGAGTGGTGAAACGCCACGCGGCATGCGTCGCCCCACCAGCAATCGGTTTTACGTGCGACTCTATATGTTTCACATCAAAAAATATTACTTACCTATATTTTTTTGCCAACGAAATAAGGAGGCGTTTGGCGTAGACTAAAATGTTTATTTTTAATTTTTCCCTCTTCAGTTTCTTTTTTCGTCCGTTTAATTTGCTTCCATTTGAATGGAACCTACTATTGCCTTGCAATGGCAAGCAAACCCTAGGGAGGAATTCATGAGGATAGTTGTATATAAAAATACTAAAATTCTCAAACAGTGATAAATGATTCCACCATTTTACGGTAAATACAAATTCGTTTTAAGGTACATCTGTCACTGTTTGCAATGTTCCCTGTCCGCTGTACGCTCGTACCTCGGCGTGATGCTAAAGAATGCTATTTGTGACTGATTGCCAGCGAACGGGTCGAGACATCTATTCACCTGTCCAGGCGGCTCAACACTTCGGCCCGATACCGAGGATTAACATAGAGATGATAATCAGGAAATAACTTAAAATAAGAATGTAAGTAAGATGCCCATTTGAATTGGCTTACCTATAAGGTGTGAAAACCAAGGCTTTTTCAGTTGTAAGATAAGACAAAATGTTATGATAATGTTGGAATCACCATTCTCTCTACTTTCACATACCTATAAATAGATTGTCTAAAATTATCTATTCCAAAGTTTCATTAAATCTGAACAGTAAGGTTGATTAGAATTTGATTTTCACTTATCAGTCTATCAAGTGCCTTAAGCTACTGATTTTACTGTATTCAGGATTTTTGTACAGACTGTTTGTTGTAGTATTTTTGGAAAATCTTAAAAAGGTATTATTCTATATATTAAAATGAAATGTTGGTAAGCGCATTACTTGGGAACGGCTGAACTGATTTGGCTATATTGTTTATTTTAAAATATTTTATTATGGGTATTTTAAAAGGTTTTTAAGGAAAAAAAAAATGGGAAAAGTCACTCGTAAAATTATCAAAGTCGGGAACAATTGAACGTCCTTTTTCTATGGGATTTTTGTATGAATTATTGAATTTTGACAAGACAACGTCTGTCGGGTCAGCAAGTTTATTAAAACACAACTGTTTTTATGTAAACTTATACAATATTTTCGATGATCAAACATTCAGATTATTTACCTCACGGTATCACCAACTTTATACAAATCCGCAAAGTCTGGCAAACAAAAGCATTTATCGCGATAACTCCGACCGGGGCGGGGGCGATTGAAAAACGAAAAGGAAGTGTCTGAAGGTTTTTAAAAAAGAAAAATCGTCGTGAATAGCTTTTAAAGGTGGTCCAAGACAAATGGTTGTGTCGGCGCGGCCCGCTCCGTGAGCGATGGTTCTCGAAACGTTGCTCACGGAAGTATTTACGTATTGCTCTATATTTGTTTATGGAGAGGGTTTAATAATTGTTGATTACTATGAAACGCGCACGTAGATACTAATAACAATAGGACTTTTATTGGTCAATCAACCTACAACGTCATAGAATTATTCTCTAAATTGCACCACATACCAATAAGTACCTACTTCATTTTGCCACATTTTTATAGACTAGAAGAATTTATATTGTCCGAGTATGTGGGTTTATTTAGAAACGTTGCTCAAAGTTAAGTAATGATTATTTTTCGACGTTTAAATATCTCTTAACTTTAAGCAAATAAAAGGGGATATTATTACGTGTTATGTAGATAGACACAGCAGGTGAATATTCTTTATAATTCTTGCTTCTTCTGTTACTTTTGCAAAGTGGGATGTGGCAGTGTCTACATTGAGCCACCAAAAACTAAATTAGAACTATCAACTTTAATCATAAACTCTGTTCCTTGGAAGGAAACATAATTATAAAAGAAAAGAGAAATCACTGAAAGTTTTACCCTAAAACTAACTATCGAAAACTTTTAAATGCAAATTAAGCCCCACTATCATAACCAGGTAAACAGCATCCCAGCCCAGTGAACTGGCAGCAAAGTTACTAAGATGCGCCGCACACGACTATAAATCTACTGAACTTAGTCGCAGGCTCGCAGGTGAGCGCCCTCTACAGAGTTCAGATATGAAGTTTGTGATGTTAGTGAGCTCGATTATAGTATTATCTTGTTTGGTATAAGTTGGTTGAAGATAGTGCTTGTTTGAGGGGTGGGAGGATGTCCTATAAGTTCAATAGGTTAATATGTTCCATAGGAATCTACATGATCTGTTTTACTTTATTATTAAGGTAACGGTTTGGTTACCTATTTATAAAGTCCGCGTAGTAGGAAGGGTAGGTCACCCCATGTATGAAACATCTCAAAAATATAAGCTGCAGTATCCTCTTGTCTGCAAAATCTGGAAGTAGGTACACTTCCGCAGCTGTAGGTAGACGTTCAATTGTATTAAAAGGAGTATGATGCATGAATGGCATGCCAAACTTGGTTATAGAACTAAGGGATGGAAAGTTCAAAACCCACATCAAACGTATCCTAATCCAAAAAGCATATTATAAGATAAAGGACTACGTTGAAGACAAGGAAGTTTAACAATCATTCCTTCTGCACATGTGGCTTCCCTGGTACCTCATTAACGACATAACTATGTAAATGTCTATTATCTGGTCCTAAATTACGTTTATTTTTATTTATTTACATACATGACATAACCTACAATTTTAATTTAAAATATTTAATACGAGACAGATTATTAATTCAGATTTGTTACAGTTGTAATGGCAATTTTATCATTTGGTTTAAATAGGTTTTTATTTTTATTATTTTAGTAATATTTTATAAGCTTCTTTTTTAATTTGTGAACGTGAGAACGTATTGCTTCCTATACTTAAAATACTCCCATAGCTATTAACACTGTAACTTGAAAACATTGTAAAAGCCCATTCTTTTTAAAAGAGTTACCGTGGAATTTCTTGCCGGCTCTTCTCCATAGGAAACGACCAATTGGAACCGTGCACTTAGCTTCTGACGTTTCATAAGTGCCCATGTCGGTTTATGTGAAATAAAATACTTTGATTTTGGATGCTTGTGAGTGAAAGCATAATAACCTACTACTGTGAGTGCCATGCCATGCAGAACAATTATGTTCATTTAATGAAAAAATAATATTTTTTCATTAAATGAACATAATTGTTCTGCGAAAGTTGGCAGTAGCTCGAATGCAACAAGAAAACTATCAAAATTAATTTAATCTCGTATGATTACATTCTCTTTTACGACAATTTTGGCATCATTAATTATACAAGATTCATGATACTAGAAGACAGATAGAATAAAAGGAAGATTGGGTATATTATAAAAATAAAGGGTGCTAGAAGTTCTCTGTAGACTAAAAAAATAAATCTCGTAATCCGAACACGGGCAGTGAGTAAACTCGTTAAGGGTTTCCCTTATTTTTCGTGAAAGTCGCAAGTGTTTGGGGTTTGTTAATTAAAAACCTGTCTGCGCTGACGGGATGCTGTTTAATGTTGAGAAAAAACTCAAGAAATGTGTACCACAGTAATTAGTGGGAAGATGTAGGTAATATATGTAGGATGTATTTATTCGGAGTTTTGTATCAGGCTGAAAGAAGGAGCTATTCGAGGGGTGTTTGTTAAGATGAAATAAGAATCCAAATGTATAACTACAAAGAACTCACTCAGTCACAGATTCACACCAATGTTTTCCATTTCAAAAACTTCGAAAGCTGCACCTGTTTTTGAAAAGCAGGCAGGTGGAACTAGAACCATCCAAGGTTTAACACCATGTTTACTCGCATTTCTCATACATTGAGCATTGTATAAGTGATACATTAATGATGGCAATCAATCACTAGACTTCTGTCATACCTGGTATTTCTTTAGTAACTACCAAACAAGAGCCGGAACTACTTTTCCAGGAGACGAAACTGACAGCAACAAAAATTCAGCGAACTACCTAATCCACAAAATTAACCCGACCAAATTCGAAAATCCTCAAACACTTTCCATTATTACCTTCAGCAGAGCTCCTCAATTTTGCACAATTACCCGCGTCTGCGCTTTTTATTACGACACGAAAAGTAATAAAAGAGGATTAAGGATTCAATAACTCGATCTGATGGAACAGGAACACCACCTGCCCCGAATTTACGAGCAACCCTTTTACCGGCCAGTATTGAAACTTTGCAGATCATTTCATGGTACGGTGGCTGCAATTAGGTGCTTTCTGTCCTTGGGTGATGGGTAAGTGATTTGGTGGAAAAGTTCGAAAGTTTAGAAGGAGGTAAGGTAGTGAGGAAGCTTTCTTACAGTTACAAAGGAAAATATTGAAACGGATTAAAAGTTTTCAGTCTAATTCATCGATAAAAAGTTTAAGGCACGAGCTATTATTAATACACAAATAATTATCTTCATACTATCTAATTACTTCGATATTTAATCATTGGACGTAAATAAAGCAATTTTCAGAATATTGATATACTTTTTTACTACTAAGTGATGACTATGAAATTTTTCTGATGGCGTGTTTGTCACCTCAAATGAAGAAATTAGACTGAAAATGTTTTTATGCAGTTAAATGTTATCAAAATTCAGTCGGTTCCAGTTATAAACAGGCCGACGTGCGCTCCTGAGGGAGGTAATGCGTTTACGCTAAGAAACTACACTGTAGTGCAAATAAAACGCACACGTAGTCCGCGCACGAACACCTGAGTTAGTGGCGCTTTGTTTATTATAATTACACTGGAGGCGAATTAAGAGAGCATTTAAATTAGTGAAATGCTGTACAAGAAAGTGCTTGGTTTTCCAAAACGAATTTCACCGGGGATAGAAGTTCATGTAGGAAAGCATTACTATTCTCAGGATAAGGAGTCATTTATCGTTTTTAGGGTTCCGTACCCAAAGGCGGCCATGACAACGGCCAATGTCCGTTCGTTCGTCCGTCTATCACGGTGTATCTTTTGAACCGTAATAGGTAGAAACTTTAAATGTTTACAGAGTATGCAGTACTATTATGGCCACTATAACAACAAATAATAAAAATTAAATAAAGTTCAAAATTAACGGGGGTCCCAATACAAGAAACATGTATTGTTCTTTTTTTTACTGAAGTATAAAAAAAAATTGTGTTTAATATTGTATGGTAGTTAGTATCCGAGTTAGTGTCCGACTAGCACTTGTTTACACACTCAAAACCTGAAATATCGTTAGACAGACACACAAAATCAGACTTTTGATTCAGCAGTTTTTTGTAACGCGGAGAAAATTGCGGAAAAAACCAATAGCTTCGCCATCCCATTACCACAACGATAAAACAAGTTTGACAAATGTGCAGCGACAATCGTTAAATCCCACAAAATCTTTCGTTTCCCATAAGCGCCCAGCTCACCTGCCTGTACCCACATTGTTTGCGAGGGGATAAACGGAAAAAAATAACAGCACAGTCCAATCAATCGGGGAAATAAGAAAAAACTATTGGATTCACCTCACGTGCCGACAGCCGGACAAAAAATAATGTGTGGCCATTTTTATTTGGCACTCTGTGTGGTGGTTGTGTGGCAGGCTTTGCTTGTCATAGTTGCTGTCATTATTTGATGTCGTTTTTGCAGTGATTTTGTGATCTGTCGCGACTTTGTTTGGGATAGAATACCTAAGGATTAAATAGAATAAAGTCCATGCTCATTTTGTGTAATGAGCCTCTTATTTTAACTCAAATACTTTTGACTTTGACTTTTGACTACAAATTATTGTTATCAGCAAACAAGAGGTCACAACTCACCCATAGAGGATCCCTCAATTTACTCTGAATTTCACTTTAACCCATTATCAAAACCCAGCTCGATTTTATGAAAACCCTTAAACTTTTTGATATCCAAGCAACCTTGGTTATAATACCAGCAATTACTTAGCCAGAAACTATTTAGGCACTAAGTAAACTCACAAAACTAACACCGAGTTGGCAAGCGCGCCCAAAACTTTCCGTCGATGAAACGAAAACGTAAAACTTTAAGTTATCAGTTTGAGTTTTGAATAGATTTCGATTCGGGTTTGCGTCCAACTTAGGTGTGTTGTTATGGACTCAGACAGAAATATCAATCAAAGATGGAATCGTGTTATTATTAGAGAAGTTAGTTTTGAACTAAACTTATACAGTTAGGTGAAGTTTTATAGAATATTGGTTTAGACTTATTGTTCTGGGTTAGAAGCGAAAGAAAAATGTGCTGTTAGCAGCTCGGCTTTCTGCGCAAATTGAGAAACTCCATAAGACTTACAGGTTTTTGCGGTGCTAATCGGTAACCATTTAATTTTGATAATATTTGTTCGTAAGAATGAACAAAATATATTTGCATTATCACATTGAATCTTGTATACAACAAATTAATCCTTTCCGTCAAACTATTTCTTAAATATCCATTCAAGATTTCAACTTGTACAAGATCTGGCTTTTTTACATTAATTACTTAATACTACTTAATGTATCTACTTATGTTGTATTTTGAAACATAAAAAATCAAGTTCTATCAATATTTTAACCTTCCACCCCTGCTCACCCTTAAATGTAAAAAGGGCAATCATACATATTAATCCGGCGGAGGTGAGCAAGTTGAGGCAAACAGTAATAACTTGAGAGAGGTTTAATTAAAATATCATCCTCTGAGGATACTTCGGAGATAACTAGTTTGACGGTCAGGTTTTATTGAGTTCTGATGTTGGACATTTGAAAGGCATTTTATTAATTCGAAATCGAATTGATGATTGGTGTGAATGTAGACCAAGATATTTATCTTTTTACATTTTAACTGAACTAATTTAAAATTTATGTAAGTTTAATAATATACATCGTATTGGGTAATCATATAAAGGTAGGAAATTAGTATATATAAGATATGATATGCGTAAAAGAGCACCTTTCCTCTCAACTGTGAACACTGTGTTAAATATAAAAATTACACACGTGCAAAGCATATATAAACAAATATTATATATTTGTTTATATATACGTATACGTGTAATTTTTATATTTAAAGTTATGTATAGTTTAGGTACATTTAACATTTTAGTTTAAGACTTCGCATATTCATATTTTTCTCTTCTTGTTCTCACACACTATTGTCTACATTTCTTCCTCATTTCTCCTTTCGCAGGTCTGCTGGAAGAATTTTCTTAAGAAATAAGCAGTACCTTTGTACTAAATTATTATTATGTCATATCTCTCTGTATTTTACTGTGTGTTCATAAATAATAAAATAAATAAGTCTTTATTACAAGAGAATGGGCAGCAGCGTTCTCTATGCATTTTGTCACTATACTGCGATCGCCAACTCGACTGCCAAGCGTGGCGATTGTGGCAAACTTTAAAACAAAGTCCACTGCTGGACATAGGCCTGCCCCACCTTTTAGGGGAAAAGGTGGGGGAGGCCTATGTCCATCAGTGGACTTTGTTGGCCTTAAAGATGGTATATAATATATGTATATATAAATAAGTTAATCATTTACTTCAAGTAGGCCAGTAAACTCAAGGGAAAGAATGAAACTTCACTTAAAATCAACAATCCTCTACTTAATAAAATACAAAATAAACACCGAAGTTAACTTTCAAGAATTTTCCTCTTCGAAAAGGAAATAAAGTACAAAATAACAAATAATAGTCTGTAACTCGGTTGTTTACCTGCGCGCGGTGAAATCGGAAACAAATCACGCAGTTCACATGGCACGCGCTACGCCGTAGCACTCGCGTAGCGGTTGGAACGTCGCGTTCCAGACGGGAACTGTCTACGGGTTACGGGCTACGGCGTAGCGTAAGGAATAGTCTTGGGATTTGTGCTAAAGAAAAGATTAATTAAAATGAAACTCACATCGTGAGACTATACAGGGTGTAAGGGACAGCCCTCCGCAGACTGATGGGGTGAATTCAGTATATCGTACTAAGATGACTGGTACATGAAATTATTTCAGGAACGTTATGGGAATCCAATGGATCTGATTTGTTGCGGCGGGGTGGACGGCCGCGTTCGCTGATTTCAGGCATCGTTCGTTAGAGAATTTCAACATCCATTGCTGATTTTTTTATTTTAGCTGTGTTATTTACATTAATGGAGTACTGCGTACAGATAATGTGATTTTACATTGAAATAAAGGAATAGTAACTGAAATTACGATTAAAAAAAAAAATCCTGAGAAAAATTTCAGTGAAATATGATTCAAAATAAGGAGCTGAATGCACCCTGTTAATTTGCGGAGGGTTGTCCCTTACACCCTGTATTAAAGCAGCCATACTATAACTGAGTAATATAACATGTGGCAATTCTCAGTAGCAGCCCGGGTTCTGAACTGCAGCCCAGGTAACGGCAATGGCTCTGTAGGATGGGGCTTATAACTTTACTGGTGAAATGTGGATGATCTAATATAATTACGCACATTTGCCCCATTTGTTGAATAGGAGTGATGTTATGATATTTGACTGTTACGTGACTCTGACTAGTTTCTTTTTATTGAGCTTTGACTTTTATTTTACGAGAAAGTGGATTTTATTACTTAAATACAGAAATTGATCCAAAACGCCGCGTTCGGACCGCCAACCTCACCCAATCCTAATATAAAAAGTCGGCTCACGTATCTGAGAGCTGAAGGTGGACGAGCCAATAAAAATGTATGGAGGGATTTGTGTGAGAATAAAGTCCGAATTGTGGCGCACCACGCTCAGCACGTCGACAATTAGTGAATTATTAGTTGTGCTGCTCGATCGGAGATCAATGTTATGTAGCAGTTTTTTTTCTATGATACATTAAACATTTTAGTTTTTGCGAGTGAATATTTTGTCGCACACAGGAAGCCGATCTATAAGTGTAATGTGCATTCTTGAGACGTCTAGATTCTATAGAAAAATGAGTGTTATATTTTCTTCTTTTAATTAAAAGTCCTGATTTTTGGCTTCAAGTAAGCCCCTGCTTTGCACGGTTTTTATGACTTGACAAAATATCGAGAATTATTCATTATATTTGAGTATAATATGAACGTATTTTAGACATAAAACTTCCAGAATTAATTCTCTAAATTATGATGACAATCGCATCAAAATCTGTCGCGTAGTTTAGAAGAACAACATGGTCACACAGACAGACCCGAATAGCAACTTTAGTTTATAATATAATATATGTATAGGTTAGGTAATCATGAAGCGACTGTTATCCCAACACGACATTAGTGCTAGACGTTCTTTGCTCACTCTTTAATGAAAAGGCCAGTCAACAAGTTCGGTATATTTCTTAGTAATCTTTTCCAAATTGTAACCCATCAAGAAGCTTACTCTTTTCCATTGTTTAAATAAACAAATAATGAAGGCTCCACTCCCCAACATAAATAAACGAAGCGTCCAAAGTCTATACACATAAGAGATTAACTTTTAACGTTTTTTGTTTTAGTTCATTACGCGAAGCAAAGCCGCGCGGATCGGACAGGTGAAACTGTGTCCAATTTAAGGGATTACCACTAAAGCCCCTGGACCCTGTTTAGGTATAAATAAAGGGGAAATGGAGGGAATACTTGTTGTATTTTTATGTATTGGCTTTTATTATGAAGTGTATAAATATTGTTCGTGTGGCTAAATAATAATAACCGCACAAGTCTGAACTTCAAGGTTAAGCAAAGTTTCCGAGGTCAGTCCATGGATGGGACCATCCATTACTTACCTAGACACCTCCGTGCCTGGGAAAGTACGTTAAGCCGTTGGTACCGGCCGTCATTTGTAGATCTTTGACAGTCGTTTTTTTATTTAGGATGGGTTTGCTCAAGACCGTATTCTAGGGCAGAGGTGACTGAGACAAAGTCGACGATGGAGTGAACTTACCCAGAAGAAGCCTGTATAGAATAGAATAGAATAGATTTTTTTTTATTCGAGTAACCAAGACTCAACAAGATTTGTTAGTAAAACTTACGACTATGTTAGCAGAGACACTAAACATAAACAAAACAAGAAATAATGATTGGTCACCGTCGCGACATTCTATGAGAGACGGCACAACAGTGACCCACGTAAACACAGTCCAGGCGACTCGCAACCATGCTTAAGACACTGTTGGAGCTGCCCCGCACCCTGCGCACCAGGGAAGCGCACCTTTTACGCATTGTCGCATAAAAGCAATCTACATGCGCATCTGCAAACATCCCTGACGCACTACAGAAACGGGGCAACCCCACCAGTATCCTAAACGCATCGTTATATTGAACGCGGAGAGTGCTGTACGATCTTTGCGTATATCTAGCCCACAGGCTGCACGTGTAAAAAACAGTACAGTAGGCTCGAAAGAGCGTGATTTTAACAGGAAGTGCAAACCTGCGAGCAGCGTGTTCGCTCTAACCGACTACACCCTCAGCTCCCGTTCAATGTCATCATCGACCTACACCGGGTATACCTGACTACCCGTTACGGGTAGTCAGAAGCCCAAAAGTCAGATAATCAGTCTTACTAAGGGGTATTTTGTTACTCAGTAACGTATTTGGGAAACGCTCCCAACATAGTTGGGAAGAGGCAAGGCAGATGATGATAGTAAGGGGAATATTGTGAACAGTTCAGTGGGAGCGATTAATTCGCTGTTCTAGAGCCAGCTTAAGACGCTGACAACAGGTAAACCGCTGTCACTGTCAGACTGCATACAAAAGAAAGTGAAGCGCGATTACACAACGCTTGTAATTTATTAAACAATATTAAACAATTATTTTTTTACTAAAAAATGAGTTAAGTAATCGAAAATAAAAAACAACCAAGTTCTGCATACAGATCAGACGTTCTTGTTATAAATTAAATACTAACCGTACGTTGATATTTAATACAGATATTTTGAATTGAAACTCAAAGTAAAGGGTTAGTTTACCGTTAATTTGTATCGAGATTTTTTCTCTAAACGTGTTTTGGTAACAACCAAATTCTTATAAATATGTTCAAGAATATCATATATTTTTTCCACTAGCACAAACTATATAGATTTGGCAATTGTTTTGTTTAAGACAAGCCTACTTTTATCATTTGCCCCTTGTCAGCGCCTTAATGTATTTTAGCCAACAGATAGTTTAACGTTTAGGTTCAAAAATTTGATATTGACTGTGGCCTCCCGCCACAGCCACGAAGTCATCAACACAGGTTTTCTAGTGGGGAACGTTTTTGAAACGAATAACTAATTGGAAATTCCTATGATTATAACAACAAAAGTGGCCCAGAACATTATGGGCAATGACACTTCTATCCATTTAAATAAAGAAAATAGGATTACGGAAAATGTCTCAAGACAACCCTTAGCGATATCTCTATGCAAACATCTAACCAAGGTGGTTGCTTTATGAAACTAAGCTTATGATAAATCCTCCCAGATATCAATCCGTTTCACTGTCAAATTCAAGGAGCTATTCTTCTATTTACCAACTTATATTACTATCCACTCCAACCTTATCCCTGTTCCAATAAGGTTGAAATTTTGATAATGGAGTGGTAAATAAATTAGTGAGGTGTGTCGATACAATCGTCTATGAATGAAGGTGAATCAATCAATGTCATTCACCTCGATCCTTCATTCCGAAGCCCTAATAATCCCCTACCTATGGACGAGCTATCGTTACGTGTGATTAAATTTATGATCAATGGGGGCTTTTTTACAATGTTTAGACTACCCCCACATGTTTGGAAACTGCTGGGGCGATGAAGGAATTTTGTGTCGAAAATAAGTTGAGAAACGCCTGGTCAATATATCTTAGCAATGTTTTGATTACTTACATGTTTTGTTTATCCGTGAAATATTTAGTAATGGGAGTAGTAACTTGGCAGTGTTTCACTCTGCCGTACTCAATGTGTGCAAACATAAAAAAAGTAGGTAGGTTTCATGGCTGTTACTAGATAAGACACCTAAAAATAATAATTAGTATATTTATCTTCTCTTCATTAATTAAAAATGAAAGTGCTTCGAAACTAGCTTAAGTTTATATTTATGAGAGACTGGTGCCTGAAATAGGTATTGCAAGTAACGCTTATGGAAGGCCACCAGGGGCTCACGACGCTACATGTGTACAAGCTTACATTGGGTGCTTTTATGAGACTGAACAAAAGAAAATAACAAGTGACTGTGCATTTTATTTAGGAGACGTAGCTCACGCAAAGCAGGCAAAACATAGACTTGTTTTGTGTCTATGTAGCCAGAGTTACTAAGAAACATTATAATAAAAACACACCTAACAACCGTTAATTTTTCATTGTTTTCCTCCATCTTCTAATTCCAAGTCTGTATTGTAAACTCCTTCAACAAAACTTCCCTTGATGAATAATTCATCTCACTTGATGGCAATCGAAGGTACACTTGCAGGCGGGCGGTGCGCAAGAGTCCTAAGTTTGAAAGATGTTAAGAAGATTGGTCTGGATGTAAATGCTGTTGGAATACCAATCACGTTGGAGATTAATTGGAAAGGTAGCCGTAGATTGTGGCTTGTTTAGTTTTAAGATTGTTTTAAGCACTTGTTAAATGCCGTTGGGTTTATCATAAGTTATGAGTTTATGAGTATTTTGATCTGAAACATTGTTTCAAATATATGCAATTTGGTTCATTTCAAAATTAAATGTAAGTGGATAAACAATCATAATGAAAATGAAGACTGAAGTATGAGTAGAAGTATTTACGGACATATTTTATCTCTCATGAAACAGCCCTTATTGTTTGTAGTAAACAAAAAAAACTTTTTTCTCAGATCTAAGTAACAGAAGCCTTAGATAAGATTTTATTTGAATTAAATCTAATAAGAATCTAACAAAGGTAACAAAATGCCAGCAGTACGGAACATCACCAAAAACTATTGTAATGGAATTGATTCCTCTCACCGCCGTGAGGAGAGCTCAAGAGGGCGCTGGTCGTCTTTGGCCAATATAAATGTAAATGTTCTTGAGGTACGCTGCCCAAACTGATAGGTATGCAGAGGGGTAAGTAGGTACGTTGTTGGGATTGTCTCTGTGAGGAAAATGAATAAACCCGTTGCCATAGTTGGGACTTAGTGGGAAGTCGGAAAGCAGTTTTTAAGCAATGAAGGGGGCCTTTTACCCTAGGTTTCTGCTATATGGACAGTTACAATCTTTTTTACAATGCTTTGAAGAAGCTGTTTTTTATGTTGATGTCATTTAGTTTTAGTAAGACTAATAAGTGTTCTTACAACACGTTATAGCCTCAACAGTTACAACACTATTGTAATATCAAGGCTAAATGACTACCTTATTATCCATAAAAATGGTGCCAATTTACCACGAGGTATTTTCATTAATTACATAAATCTAGGATCAGTGCTATAACAATATATATTTTTTTAAACCCTTTTTTATTAACATTAGATTTAGTTAATCTGATAAGTTGAGTTTTCAAGGCATCCTTTCTCTGAAATTTTTTTTAGTGCCCGACAGGGTCCACAATGATCTTGTAAAATTACATTATGGAATACAATAAACGATTGAGTATTGAGTGTTGACATACTCCGTAGGCAACAACCCCGTTCCATCTGTCCAGTCTCCAGTTCTTACCACTTGGCTGCTCTTGGGCTACATATCGAGGACGTGCGTTCCGAATCACAAGAGGCTCTCATGCATAAAGAAACTGGCCGCAATGGCGCAGCCACCTGCACGTCAACGGCTGAATATTTCATTGACATTACCATTTCAGAAGGAGAACAGGTCAATTTTTAGAGTGGTTTGATTTTTTTATAAAGATGCTGTTGTAAAAAAATTGCTATGATCATAAAGTACGGTTGTTTTTTTTTTAAATTAAATGTTTATGAATAAGTTTGATACGGAAACATTGACCAAGCTTTTGAGTAAGACTTTATGACCAAAAAACGCCTAGTAAAGTTTTAATATCAAAATTAAGCTAACGTTAGCTTAGCTTAATTTTGATATTAAAACTTTGTGAGAGTGGCACTTAATACTTCAGACAACATAACATAACATCACGCCTTGTTTCCCCGAATGGTTGGGCAGAGGTGTAGTAGTACCCACATTTTGCCAGTTATGTTTAAGGTCCCATGTAATAAGGGGCGAGCCATTTGCCATCAACCGGGCAGAAATCCAGACTCCGGCCTGCTACTGAGAAATTCCAGATAGAAAAACCTAATATCACCTTTCCCGACCCGGGAATCAAACCCAGGACTTCATGCTCAGCAGTAACGCTTGCGACCACTAGACCCACCGCGGTGTACTTTGGACAACATTGCTACTATTATTATAGTAAAATAAGTAGCGGTAACATAATTATACAACAAAAATAAACCGACCAAGAGCGTGTTGGACCACGCACAATGAAGGGTTCCGTAGTTGGGATGAATTTATCCCAAGAACAAACATAACATTGTAGTTGAAAAAGAATAGAATACTCTTTATTATGTAAATATATTCTACTGCAGAAATTGATATGGTATCAATTATACTATTATTATATACTTTAATACTATTCTATCAACGACTACTTAAACGATAAGAACAGTTGGTCGCTGTGATTAACTCAAGACAATGTTCATGTTCTTTCTACAGATAGATTCCCTACTGACAGGTTTTATGAGTTCCTATATTTGTTTATTTTATTTGACTGTCTAAGTCAATTTATTTTAATTTATTAGTGACAAAATCTACTCATTACAATGTTCTTTTATGAGTTGTATTGCAATAAGTGGTTAGCTAGCGACCTTAACAAATTGATCACTTTATTCTTGCCTGAGCAACCAGCAGCAAGTTCGTCATGCTCCCTTAGATGTCACTGCTTGCGGTAGCGTCGGGGGTCGGGTTGCCTCCTTCCCTCAAATATGGTGATGGCTGATCTTTGCGTTATGCTCGTGAACGGGTGCTGCTTGTGGTGATTGGTCGTCTTGCTGACCATGGTTTTGTTATTGTTATTAATAATTAACTGTTTTTATTTTACTTCGATGGTGCTATTTTATCATTTGTGTCTTCGAGCTATAGCTGTAGCTTTATTTAAGCGGGCACGCCTATTATGCCTGGAGGCTTTTATTTAGATACCTTTTGTTTACGTTATTTCTGCTTGAGTATAGTTTTCGACGATTATTATATATATATATATTTGTATAATGGTGTGTGCTAACTAACATAAGGCAAATAATTTAATTTAACGTTTTGTGTTGCGTAATGCAAATTATTTTATATTGTATTGTATAGCTTCAAGTTTTTTATGCGAACAGACAGCTGTGCTGCTGGGGAGTTTGTTGCGCCACTTCTTCTTCCCAGCGAAAGCACTAGGAAGTGGTTTTTTGGTGGCTATGTTGGGGTTAAGGGTGGGCGTTTTTGCGGGACTGTCTCATGTAATTTTTGACTTTCGAAAAGTGCTGATTCTCAGCCTAGTTTGAATAAATGATTTTTGATTTGATTTTGATTTTGAAATTAGATTCGGAGTAAATTAGCTGTGAAAGATGGACAAACAGACACACGAGTGATCCTTCTGACACAGACGTGCACTCTGTCTCAAAAATGCATAGCGTTGTACTTTATATATTGGCGTTTTTTATCTTTCTTTTTGTGATGTTCGATTGAGATGGACAATTTGTATTTCGCTTTTTGAAATAAAGAAATTATTTATTTATTATTATAAGGGTACCGTTTTTCCTTTTGAGTTACGGGACCCTAACACATGAATAATCAATCTATCACAATCAATCTATTTATTACTATGTATGATGAATCAAACCTATTTCCTTTCCAAAGACACACCAATTTACCAGGTGTCTTCATACTTTTACATTAAATTTTGAACTTAAAACAAGATCCAAAAAGTTTGCTACACAGATGCTGCGCCCCCTACCGTTAAATTAAATAAGTGTACCGTCGCCAGAGACAATGCATAGGTAATGTTGTAGAAAGTTCGCGGTAAGTATAAAAATCATGGAAACAGGCTAAGTTGGTCGCAATGAATAAAGTATTCATTGTAATTGAGGGAAGTTTGTTAGGGTCAGGTGCTCGCGGGCGGCGGGATCTGCTTGTTTTTTGGAACAGATTTGTGTACGAGTACTTACAAGTTTTTTGTGGGCAGTATCTGCGGCTAAGGAATCATTCAATTTCACTCTCAGAGGTCTGTTACATACTTTTTGTCACACCCGGAAATAGGCCACTGAAGCATTTAAGTACTTAGTCTTCCTTAATTTCTTTATTTTCCCTAATAATCTAAAAAAAATATTCATATATTTATTCTTTCAAATTAAGAATGAATGTTTATTTGTTTGTCCGTATGTGCCCGATTTACTATTCGTCCGATTGCAATTTTTGATAAGTCATTGTGTGCACTCTCAAATCAAATCAAATCAAATAATTTATTTGCATAGTACATGTTAAAAAAGGTGTTACAGGTGTATAAGGTACATTGTATTATAACCTAATGAGGTGTGCAAATTAATTTAATAGGTACTAATCGCAACATTGAATATAAAGAATTCATTTTAAATTGAGTTACCTACTTAAAAATAGAATGTCAAAAATTCAAAAAAAAAAATACACAAGTCAAATCAATACTCAATACATTTCATTTTTTTTTCTCTTGTGAAAGTTTCTGAGTTGGTAAAATCATCCTATACAAAGTCAAAGTGAAATTATTTCATTCAAATAGGCACATAAGAGGCACTTTTGAACGTCAAAAACAGCTAGGTGAGCTAAGCCGCAGGAAAAAGCTAGGTTAACCAGCAACCATACCATATAGGAGCTACAACGAAACCAAACAAATAGCTTTTAACCCATTCTTAAATAAAACCTCCACAAAGAACCGTATCTCTTCCCGTTCAACCTGACCTACCCTGAGCATCACAAAGATGATTCCGAACTCATTGTGAAATGAATCTTTTAATATCGCAGCTGCGAGCCGGGCTCAAATATTGGCTCAAATATTGGTAGCACACGTAACAAAAGGTTGCGCTTTATTGAAATCCGCAGTTCGGCTTTGGAACGCTCCTACCTAATAACGTGATCGGGGTAAAGTGAGGAGACGGCTCCAAGAAAAACAGGCTAGGGGTAAATCCTATACAAATCTGAGAAATACTGTCCTTCGGCAGACTGACTGGTGTAACACAAAATGCTTAAGGGTCAGGTAATCGCCGTCGACCTTGGCCATAAAAATGCGCGTCGAGTTCACGACACGCTGTGCCGCCCCCCGTGCGGTTTCATAGGGAACTTTTATTTTAAATAACAAAAATATGAATTTTTGAGAAAAAAACACGATAGAATTATAGATAATAAAATTGTCTGTTCATATAAAAACAAAACATAAAAATGTCTTGAGTAGTTTGAAAGTAATATCGTTTTTTATGCTTTGGGTAGACATTATTTCCTGAATTTATTTCATAAAGTATTTTACTACAATACTTAAAATTCACATATAATTGATGTGTACGCGTTCTAGTTTAACATTATATTTTTTGCATAACTTACTTATACGAGTATTATATGAATGCGTAATAACAGATTTAAAAGTCACTAAAATCATATATCTGTGCCTTAAGGGGACGATAACAGACTTTTAATGATTTTATACTGAAGAACACGTCTAAACGAGTAGTGTTAATGATTTGAAAAAAAAAATATGATAAATTAGAGCATTTTCTCAATAACTTAATATGTGAATATTTTAGATTATGTTTATATTACATAGTGAAATTAATTTGTCATGTCTAGCGCGGATAAAAAACTGAGAATGGCGCAAAATCTACCAAGCGTATTTTTCTGAAACCTTTACCAATTTAAAGATAATTTAATTATTGATCTTTTAGTATACGCGTTTTATTAAAATACCTTTTGTTTTGTGTATAATAAATTAATAATGCGTTAAATTGGGGACAGCGCTCCTTGATGGGTGAGTCCTATTACTGGCTGAACGTACGACGCGTTGCGTGAGCTCAGTATAGAACACGCAAGCTAACCACTCAAGGTCACTGGCATATATTTGAGTCTTAAGCTACGAGCAATATTCATATTCATAATGCTCTCCCTTTTTGGTACAAATGAACTCTTTTAAGTATCTCCCGAGACAAGTTACATAGGTGTTTGATATTATTTCATGAACTTTTTAGCTGGGGACATTTGACAATTAAGTTTATAGAAAGGCAGAACAAGAATCTCTCTGAAACTTTACTTTGTGAAGATTTTTACATTAGATGCCGTTAGAAAATAGGGGAGCCCTTTCCACTCTAGCGTAGCTATCGACTTAGAATGTGAAGAAAAAAGGTTGGTATCAGGAAATGAAACAAAGGTACAGAGTGAGTGTTGCCCTCATTGCGCCTCATTGTCGATTGTACTAGCATGAGGACTGTAAGGAGGACTTTAGTGATCACATTGGCAGACTCTCAGTGCTAGTTTGAAATATATAATATTGTGACACATTTTTTTTCAGGTAATTGTGTGACTTATATGCTCCAGACACAACGCCAGTTTGCGAATTAGTTCAGGTGACAGTTCATTCACTGGCCTTTCCCTAACTTCGTTATACGGATAAATGATATAATGATGTTTATTTTGTAAGTTGGTGTTAGCAAAGACTTTTACATGCCATAACATATTTTTCTTAAACTAGAGGTCGGTGTTTTCTATGCGATTACTCTTCGAGGTCTCTTTTAAAGTCCAGATATCTTCTTGGGTAAATAATGCGAAGGCCGAATACAATACTTTAAAGACACTACAGCATTGACTGGCTTCGTGTAAGCCATTGCAGTCAACGGCACAACGCGCTGCACTAACTCGCAAACTGACCTTTGAAAACTCTTTTATTCTTGAACCAGTTGGTACTTTACTGTCATTATGAACATACGCTTAGTCTCTAAATCGTCCCCCGATGTGTATTAACATAAATTCACACGCTCCTAAACAAGTTGAACATAAAATTTAGCTAAAACAGTAGCACAGGAAGGCGCGTCACATATTTATGTGCCGTTCCACACTCTGCCCGGATATTATTGTTACCACCGCATTTGCATTGTGCACATTAACCGTGTTTTATGGCTAATGTGTTTAATTTTACATTTTCGCGGAAAACTCTTGTTTTGTGGGATTGTTTTAGTGACTTACTTAAAATAATATTTCGTATGGAACCTTACGCTTTGTGAATCCTCCGAAGAAAAAGTAGGTATACCATATTTCCCTGATCCCTGCAGTGGGCAAGCGACGGCCAGTCTCACTAGGTCAGTAAAAGTATAGAAAACGGAATGTTTAGCTGCTTTCTAAGTTAGTGATTGTTATAGTGCTGTAGCGGCATCAACTTTGCCACATACAAACTACGCGTGACACTGACGTCACGCAAAATCCTGCATCACGCAAGCAGAGTTTACCGCGCGACTAGCATATATACAACATCCCGACATCAACCGTCGGGCAGTTGCCCACCAGACACAACACCCGTCTGGTCGGAGGATCCTCCCTTTTCTATGGAGTATGAGTGAACTTTACACCCTTTTCCTCATACCTCTAAACTGGACTACCCGACGGTTGATGACGGGATGTTGTGTATATGATAGTTGCGCTGTAAACTCTGCTTGCGCGATGCAGGATTTTGCGTGACGTCAGTATGACGCGTAGTTTGCATGTGGCGATGTTGATGCCGCTACAGTGCTGGTTTAGCACCAACTACTTATTTACTGGAAGCCGCCTTTTTGGCCTATTTTTAAGCCTTTCATGAATTTAACCAAGATGATTTTCACTCGTCTCGTCGGGTGGTGTTGGCTAAAATAAATTTTCTTCATGCCCTCTTCACAACACTTTCCATCAATTTCTCATACCACAATAACCATGCCAGTAGGAAAGCGCCACAAAACGAATGAATCACTCCATTCGAAGCTAACAAGCGCATTATTGTACGTTTACAGGGGCCGGCGCCATTACTCTCGCAGCTCTATTAATGACAGCCATCTTGACTGACTTACCTTGCAAGTACCTTTGTGGGGGACGAGCGATGAGCGAAAAGGGACTTGTACTTACAAGTCGCTTTATGCATACCAAAAAAATTTTGAAAGAATGACAGAAATAGGATAGTAGCTGGCTGTATGCTGATGTACACATAAAATTCTGGACGCCTCATAACGCGTCCAGAAGTTTATGTGTTCCTACATCCATAGGAATTAGCGTGATTTTATTTATTTACGCCAAAAAAGTGCAGTTAAATAAGATCATGGTTGCATACGTCCTCGTTCACTATGGTATTACACTATTCACGCTATAACTAATGACTTTTTTTGATACGAGCATAAACATTATTTGATTACGTTTAAATTAGTTTTACTATCCATACTTTAAACTTTAACCCTCTTATTCCAAAACAAGGTTTATTTTCAGACCAAGGTTTAAAACATGGAACCATTATTGAATTTAGAACTTTATTCCGACATGGTAAAGTTCCTAAACACAAAACTGACAACTTAGTACCGAACTAAGTTTTCAGTTTTGTATAAAGAACGGCATTTCAATCACAGTTCCGTTCTTATTACAAAAACTAGCTCCATTGTTTAAGCCATGTCAAAATATAAATCTTGTTCTATAATAAGGCGGTAAAAGAATAGTGTAGAGATCCAAATAAAATTGCACAAAATAATATGTAAGTATTTATGACGAAACTAATCGCGATTTTCTTATTACTTAAGCCTCAAGGTAACCCAATAATGAATCAAGGTAATCCCAACCTTATTATGTAACAAGAAGAACTCAAAATACTCAACCCATACGAAAAGGTTTTCCACGCAGGTTGTTCTAGGGTCCCACTCAATTCGTTACAATTTTTCTTTGTCACAAAGGGACGGATTCGGGTGAAATTAATATTGTGAGTGCATTAAGGCATGCTTATGCTGTTTATTCTTATTATACGTATGTTTATAAGGAAAATGTATGAATGGTTACGGTTGAACGGCGGGGATAAGGATTGTAGATATTGCTTAATAGACTCCAGGGAATATTTTGTTATAGTTAAGGAGAAATTAAATTAAAAACCAGCCAGGTACGTGTTGGACCACGCAAATTAAGGGTTCTGTAGTTGGGATGAATTTATCCCCAGAACAAACTTAACATTATAGTTAAAAAACATGTTCTCCCATACATCATCACCATATACCTAGCCTTTTCCCAACTAACTGGATGCAGCTAAATACCAGCATTTTACATGGAGCGACTGCCTATCTGACCTCCATAACTCAGTTACTGGGTGACACGATACCCATTGGTAAGACTGGTAGTCAGACTTTTGAGCTACTGACTACTTGTAAAGAAGCAGAAATATAAAGTTCAATACGTATCGTAAACTTAATCTATAATAACACAGCACACACTCCACGCACGAAGCCACTCACTTTCTTCAACAAACCCTATTACAACCCTGGGGTTCCAAACCGGTTAATAGTGGTCCGGGATTATCCGGCAGAGTTATACCCGGGTCGGCCTCGCGACGGGTACAAATGTCGGCGAATATTGGTCAGTGGGCCCGGGAGGCCAAAGGTAAGCGCAGTGGATAGACCGGTATTGATCGATTGGAGTTTTTCTTTCTTTTTAGGGTTCCGTACCTCAAAAAGAAAAAACGGAACCCTTATAGGATCACTTCGTTATCCGTCGGTCTGTCTGTCAGTCTGTCAAGACCCTTTTTCTCAGGAATGCGTGGAGGTATTCAGTTGAAATTAATAATATCAAATACGAAGGACGGTCCCTTGGTGTTCTAAAAAAAATCAAGCTACATGTCAACGCAATAAAAAAATACTGCGATTTATGCGACATATTATGATACTCGCAAATAAATCAAAACCTATTTCCCATTGACCCAGAATCATGAAAGGCAAGAAAGCAAGGTCTCACCGGACAAATAACGGAAAAAGTCCGAAATCGTAATTTGTAGTTTTAACACATGAATAGATATATACTTTTTAGCGATTACAAGCTTACATTTGGAAAATGGCGTATATCGATGTATGGGAGAACATGTTTTCAACTACAATATAACTCATCTCTACTACGGAACCCATCAATGTGCGTGGACTGACAGGCACTTGGCCAGTTTGTTTAAACTAGCTTTTACCCGCGGCTTCGCTCGAGTATAGATAAAAATTATACGATGGGGACTTGCTAACGGGATAATAAGTATTCTACGTCCTTATCCAGTCATGGCGTACCTGTGTGCTAAACATCGAAATCTGTTCAGCCGATAGGGACAGACAGAGCGGAGTTGCATTTGTAAAATTATTACGTATATGGATTATAGAATGGCAATTCTTTCGATCGATTCGCACGTTTATTTTATTTTTTAATTAGTGGCATTTCTTTGAACTGCACCCTAATTGCGTAACACAGTTTGAATCGGAATCGGAATGATTTTGAAGTTTATTGCAAATCCATTGCTTCATATCTTAGAAAAAATTGTCTGCTCAACATCGTAAACAACGCAATGAATGTTGTTGAATTGTCAAATTGAAACCGATTCCTACTGATAGTGTGTTACTCAATTAGCCCGCTGGTCGGATCCATGCCAAGTTGTGACTGTAGCAGATCATTACAATGTATTGCTTACAGGTCGATGCGAACGCTAATGAACATAGCATTAACGCTGATAGCACACCTCCTCCGCGAAACCATAGCAGAAAAACCGCAGTAGTTCAATTGTACTGGTTCGCGTCATATTCCGCTACTCGCATCCGATTCGAGTAGCGGAACATACTACAACATACTAGAAGAACGAAAGAAATAAAGAAAACACATTTATTGTGACTCGCACAGATCACAAATTAAATAAAACACACTCATAGAAACAAAAAAAAAGAACACGACCAAAAATAAAACAAAGTAAACAAAAATAAAATAAAAACAAAGTCCTGTACGAGGCCAAAAGGCCCGTATCTCAGCATGATGCTGCGGCACTTAAAAATAAGTGTCGCAGCGCTGGTATTCTGATGGGCCCGACTACTACAAGCTATGGTTTCGCGGTGGAGGTGTGATACCAGCGTAAGCATCACACAATAACACAGACAGCCATATTAAGGAATTGGGCTGAAGATCACTCGGGAAATATACTTAGATCAAGTAGTACAAAGAATTGATTATGGTGAAAAATGTGTTAACTGGTAATAATAATGAAAACAGGTTCCCGAAACAAATGAAACTAATCCCCTACCCACCCATTTGTTATGAGAACGAAACACAAAAGTGGATAATTTATTTAAATGATTGTAATCATTCGATTTTCAGATAAACACTACCGGATACCTTCAGTAGTCTGAAGGTAGTGTTTATAAAATATAATATAATAATGACAATAAATAATATATGAAAATCTACTATAAAAATACTATAAAAAGCTCTTATTTGATCAAATCCAGGCACATTTTTTTATTAAAACTGCCGTCACGTCATCGGAGCGAGTTAAGCAACAAAGCTGCAACAAGACTCCCCTCGTTAGCCAGGTAGTGCTGGGAATAAGTAATTAATTTTATTTGTCCCGTGTCCCGGTGTCCCGGTGTTCCCGGTTATTTGTCCCGGCGCGACGAGACGCAACTTTAAAATTCTTGAACGAAACGAGAATGGAGAAGTAAACCTTAATTTTCTTTGTAAACGTTGTTTGGTAATTAACGATGTTTTATTTATTGTGGCAAGTTAGTGCTGTTGTTAATATTGTATGGTTCATTACGAATTTTGTAATAGAAGGTAAGTATTGCTTCTGAAATCTCTTGTTAACCGACTTCAAAAAAGGAGGAGGTTCTATGTTTGTCTGTATTTTTTTAAATGATAATAAATGTTATGTTCATTGATATTTTCATCAAAGATCCGATTTTGAAAATACTTTTTTTGTTTGAAAGGGTTTAGGTACTCCTGAGGTATGGTCAAGTTATAATGAGTGGGTATGGAGTTAGCTTCAATAATAAGTATTTAATCTACTTTGTGTATGTTGATTAGTTTCTTTCACTATTGTTTACATAGCAAGTAGTGCGAGTAAGAATTAGTATGGACTAATTTCCCCTCCTTACTAACTTATTCCTCTAAAGATCTGCTTGTGGCGCTGATGACCTTCATCCGTCACAATAACATAAAATTATGAACTATTCCGTATGTGTGGTTGTGGTATGCGTATGTTTTATGTTTAACCTTGTTCTAACAATTATAATATTTATTTATTGTTTGTTTCATCCCGTACTAATCCAACAAGATCTAAATTGTACGAGTATTCAAGTGTATCAATCGAAGAGTTTTATTAGTTCATCTAATTGGTTTTCTTTTTTATTTCTATTTTCATGCACACGTGCTTTCTCAACTCACTTTTGACCTTGGCAGAATAGTCGACACCGACTTTGCTTGCCATGCAACAAAAATAGAATAGAATAGAATAGTGTGGCATAGGTACCTACCACAACTAAAAAGGGAAAACCGTTTACAAAGTTTTAACTAGAATATATGAGAAGAGAGAAAGAACTACTCAAATCTCTCAAACCTTTAGATTTAAACGAGACTATTTTCTACTTTAACTTTTGTATTTTTTAATTGTAGTTTCAATTATTGATTTGTGATTGTAGCAAATACAATAATAACGAACTATCAAACTAATACCTTCGCTTAAAACTAACATCTCAAACTAACAACGACATCTGTCGATAGAACTTAATACTATAATACATCATCAAGATAGATAGGGGCGGGCAACGCCGTGATCCCGTAATCCCGGCTCACCTGCGGGATTAAGGTGATCCCGGGCCGCGGGACTGCCCCGTGATCCCGTGTCGCGATGCGATATGCTTGTCGTTTGATTCGGTGATATATTAGAGGACTATTTGTTACATAGGTACTTAGACTACTCCCTGTTTAGAATAAACATTAAGTGTACCTAATTGGTGAATTAGAAAAAAATATAAGAATTCTATTTCTGTCCGTGATGCCTGATTAATGGATTCAAAGGTAAAACTAACATACTTTCCTATCTGCTTAGGAGTAACGTGAAAGTTATGTATTATTAATGAAAACACTTCATTTCTTAAACAGTTTTAGCAATCTAAACACATTCAATTGAAGGTACTACTTTTAAATTCTGTTAGTTTATTTTAAGGCAAAAAGCTAATTAACTTTCCTAAACATTAAGTGCAATCCTCACGTGAACTTAAATACTAGTCGTTATCTTTAAGAGATCTTTCGCAAACTTACCAAATACCCACCTAGACATCTATTTAAAGTTGGAAAGAATCATTTAACTGAAAGTGCGCCGTGAATTGGCCACTCAAGAAACTTCCACCTGAAAACTTTCAAGTTGGGAATTTTAATGAAAAAATAATTTCAATTTGTAAAGTCCCGGGTCCCGGCCCCCGGGAACTTTGGTAACATCATTACCTTCGCATATTTGAGGAAGAGACACTTCAAAATATTTGCTTTTATGTTTAATTTATGCTCTAACTTATGGTATTTTGTTTGCGGTTCTGATAATAAAAGGAAAAAGAAATAGAACTTTGACGTTGAATTTTACAAGCGGAAGAAATAAGTCATAAAAGTTAGTTGTATTAATTCTCAGGTGCTTTAAATCAATCAATATCAATGTATACTATCAATGAGTACTTTGGCTAAATAAATTTTTGTTCATTGTTTCATTTTAAACAATGAAATAATGAACAAGAATTTATTTAGGCAATCTAAATCTAAATAAAGTTTTCAAAATCCGAGTTCGAAATCATGTTTTGTATGAATACTCAGTCCCTACATGCCATTAATATGTATTTGATAGCCAAGGCAAATATTGAGAAACACTCTCACACGGGGAACAGGTATTAATCGAAACTTAGCCAGCAACTTGCGCCAAGTTCGGTAACTTATGACAGCCGCCCACGCTCCACAGATTAAATTATACATATAACGATATTTTATGACGTTTTTACAGTTTGACTTTTACTAATTTTTTTTTCATATTTTAACATTTTAATTTTTGTTGATTCTGATATTTTATATTTTATTTTGGCAATTGTTCATTAGGTAATTAATTATAATTTTTTAAATGTTTAAAGTTAAGTGGGTCACAATTGTATGTTAATGGTGAAAAAAAAAAGAAAAGAAAGAAAAATTGTTTATTCTGCTCAAACAAGACACACATTACAAAAATAAAATACAAATTGACGAAAATACACTCTAATACAAGTAGCCAAATTGCAATCATATTTTAAGACTATGAAGTTTATATAATAACCAGAAATAAAAATGAGAAAAAAAAAATAATAATTGCTAAAAGCCTAGTATTAAATTTTTTTAATTAAAACCTTAAAATTTAAAAATGGGTATACTGTTGTTTGTGATTTGGGTGTGTGAGTGGTGTGTTTCATTATGTTTATGTTTGGCAATGGGTGTTATTTACCTGAAATAAATGAATTTATTATTATAATATACTGTGCTAAACAACGTTGTGTAGTCAAGTCTTCAAGATGTGTGTTTTTCAATTCTTGTATTTTTAGGTCCGGACTTTCTTCTAGACTATACAAATAGTATGGTTAAAAAAAACTGACCAAGTGCGTGCCGGACCACGCACAATAAAGGGCTCCGTAGTTGGGGTGAATCAATCCCAAAAACAAACTTAATATTGTAGGGGAAACACATGTTCTCCGATACATCGATAAACGCCACGGTCAATTTTCCAACTGCAAATGTAAGTTTGTAATGGCAAAAAAAAAATGTGTGATAAAACTACAAATTAACGATTGTCGACCTTGCTTCTTGCCAAATTTCAAAATACTAGGTCAACGGGAATTACACTATAACTACATATAGGCAGACAGACAGACGGCCAACGAAGTGATCCTCTAAAGGTTCCGTTTTTCCTTTTGAGATACGGAACCCTAAAAAATTGTATTGGTAAGCAAAACTATTTATTGTTATACCTTAGAATTAACAATGAACGTTCATTATTAATGAAATCATTTATTTTTCAGACAAAGTCCATTACATTAAATAAAATAAAATAACATAAAATCACAAAATTGATATAAAAATCACACATACACAAAAATATTACACTAAAATATTCAAATAAAATTATAATAAATACTAATCAAATCATTCTAATCAAATTTAAAATACATACAAAATAATAGCATTGAGAGAGAAAAAAAAAGGATATAAAAAGTCATCAATAAAAACAATATAAATTACAATTTTACAATAACATTATAAAGATTAAAATTAAATACATTAAAGTTCATCTTAGTCTAAATTTACGTTTGGGTCCGAAATTCTCAATATGCAGCCTGGTCCATTACCGCATTATTGAGCAGCTTATCATTTCCTTGTAACTTGACAGTAGCAAGACACTAGCGCCAAAATGAATACTAATTTCGTCAACATTATACGCGTCTTCCCAACCTCGCTCTCCTTTAATTACTTCTTTAAACACAACTACATATTATTACTAAAAAACTTCAATTACGGATTCCGTTCATGCCAGCTTGCTGAAAACCATATATTTTTTTGTGTTTAGGGTCGTACCTCAAAAGGAAAAAATTAAACCCTTATTGGATCACTTCGTTGTCCGTCTGTGTGTCTGTCTGTCTGTCTGTCAGTCTGTCAAGACCCTTTTTGGTTTAGTCCATGTTCAACCACCTCTATCTTTACCCCTGACCATGTTGAACCCCTAAATGTTTCCATGTTGAACCCCTGGGGGGTTGAACATGGACTTTTATTTTTGAATGTCTTTAATCCACGTTCAACCCTCAATGGACAGTAAAACACAAAAGTTCTTCTCATCTCTCCTACATTTATTGCTGTTAGCTACAGCTTATTTTTGGAATGCAAAGTGCTGCTGGTTTATGAGAGGGTAGTGTTGTCAGCAGCCTTGCATTAGTATTGTAGTGAAAAATATAAAAAGAATATTATTCTTACAAGATCTCAAAGGAGTAACGGAGAGAAGAATGGGCAAGAAACTACACCGTTACTCTTTTAAAACTGTTTTACAATATTTTGTTTAAGGTGTACATTAATTATAAGATTATAATGTGAAGACGACGATGCACCTAGAATAAAATAAAATTACTAGGTATACCACAATAGGTAAAAATTATGAAAAATAAGTTATTAGATAGATACATGGTGCTCACATATTTACAAACATCGTAAAAGTATATGTTTTCCTAAAAAAATTAAAATAATAAGTCAGTGTATGAGTCTAGGTAATCACAGAATGTAAAATCAATGTCAGAAAAATAACAAATTATACAATTAAAATAGCAACCAGTTTGATTTTGCCTAGATTGACCAGCATGTTTCCAAGCATTCCTATCCTGGATATAATCCTCTAACTTATTTATTTAATTCATTTATTCAATTACAGTTACATTTTTATAAATAATATAAGCTTGTACTTGTAATATGCTTGTTTACAAAGTGTACTTTTAATATGTGTTTTAAATTTTCTTTCATTTAATTGCAATATATCACAAGGTTCTTCTATCTTGCAATAACTATTATGGTCGAAGGTGTAGATTGTTTTAGTTCCGACTATTTTTAATAGCCTTCCAGTCGATGTTAACGATAGTATCACAAAAACGTCTTTTAAAAATAAAATACAAAAGTACCTCTTCAATATGTGTTGCGAAATAGAGCATATTAAAAAAAAATGTCTGTTTTTAAATCTGCTGGATAAATAGATAGTTTAAACTTAAAGTATGTTGCAAAGGTGCAAATTATAAATTATTCAAACAAAAAAATAAAATAAAAAAGGAGCTACGTCTGCCAACAGCAGTTTGGCAGAACAAATATTTGCTGGTAAAAAAATATTTCTGTGAATAAACACTTTTTATTTAATTTTTTTAATTTTACATTTTCAAACTCTGCACATTATGATTGTGCAGTGTTTGAAAATGTAAAATGAAAAAAATAAAATAAAAAGTGTTTATTCGCAGAAATATTTGCCCTATATTTCTGCAGTTACTTTGAAATACAAAATGAGTTAAACGTTGACTTTGAAGCAATTTACGTCGTACCCCCAATAGTGGCCCTATCGACCTAGACAGGTGCACGTAAGCCCATACAACCCAGGTAAGTAGCCCCACTATATTTAGAGTTCAAAAACTTTTTTACAAAAAAAAAAAAACAACTGGAAGTCGGTTGCATTTTTGTATAAAAGTTTTAATTTTTCACTTTTTAGTGGCTCAGATCGTGATTTATCTAAGTTGCAATGCCTAATGTTAATGCTCATCACCTTTTACAAAATATTGCTTTTCCCGATGCAGAAGTTCTCTTAGTAAGAACCAGGAGAACTGGAACTGATGGTGAAGTCACCATCAGCTCTACTTTACCATATGCATTGTGACAAGAATAAATTGCTTAGCAATATTATATTAAAGTAATCGAATCGCAACTCGTGAAATACTTATCATGAAGAACTTCTGATGGCCATCTCTGGCCTTCCTCACCAGAACCACTTCACCAAATGATATTTTCTGAATGCAATGACGTGATTTCATACAGAAAATACCAAAATCGCCATAATTATGTATGTCTTTAATATTTAAGGAGTTCCCTCAGTTCCTCATGAATTCCATCATCAAAACAAGGTTTGATAAAATAGGACCAACTTGGGAACAAACTTAATGTAACACCGTTTGAATCATCTCAATCGGTTGTAAAAATGATAATTCCCTAGTAGCATCATTCATCAATGTTTACCAAAATGCCATGTTTTTCTTTTACTCAACAGCTACAAATACCTGCAAAAGATTAATTGTAAAGAAAATAAATACACTTCTGCTCTCAGTATTACTTTAATGTCATTATTAGTTACATAACAACAATGGGTTGAATATGGACAAAGAAAAGATGACCAATATATTGAAATTCATGTTCAACCGCTGGGGGGTTGAACATGGAAACATTTAGGGGTTCAACATGGTCAGGGGTAAAGATTCAGGTGGTTGAACATGGACTAAACCCCCTTTTTCTCAGAAACGCATGGAAGTAACAAGTTGAAATTAATTTGAAAAACGTAGGTGGCCGTTTTGCGTGGATGTGACGCATATATTTTTCCCCCTACTTGTTCTTTTTGTATTTATGCTCATTCTTTGCATCATGTTTACCGCAAATAAACGTTCTTTCTTTCTTCTTTCTTTTCTTTCTAGATCAACGGTCCCTTGGAGCTCTAAAACAATAAAGCTTCTAAGTCAACGCAATAAAAAATACGGCGATTAATGCGACATATTTTGATACTCGCAAATAAATCAAAACCTATAGGGCACTTCCCGTTAACCTAGAACCATGAAATTTGGCAAGAAGCAAGGTCTCACTGCACAAGTAAAGGAAAAAGTCCGAAAATCATTAATTTTTAGTTTTATCATATAAAAAAATATTTTTTTATGATTACAAACTCACATTTGCAGTTGCAGAATTGACCATGACATATATCGAAGTATGGGAGAACATGATATTCAACCACAAAGTTAAGTTTGTTTTTGGAATCAATTCATCCCAACTACGGAACCATTAATTGTGCGTGATTGTTAGCCTGCTTTGTGTCCCAAATGTTGAGCAAATGCGAAAACAAAACCTCTCCTTTTTGTGAGATCGGTGGGCATGTAAGGCCTAAAAATAATGTAAATAAAAAATCCACAAGACCAAATTCCCTTACATGGCAGGTACAGGTGTTAATCGAAACTTGGCGGACGACGAGGAAGTTTGCCAACTTTTGACAGCCGCCCACCGTTGACAAATGATCTTCACTAGGACCCTACGCTAGCACCCCATATCTATGAAGTATACAGCTTCATACTCATAGAGAGGAAAATACCCTGATTATATTAAAGAGATATCTACTCGTTAAATAATTAAGGGTAGCTAATAATAGATTGTTTTGAAATAAAATTAATGCACATCCTTAATACCTACCTATATTTTGAGCGAATATGATTATGAATCACACAAGGATAATATAAATTAATAGTTCCAGTAGCCAAATTATAGGAAGGTATTTTCTCTGAGTTATGAATGATTGTAATTCATTAGAATATACAAAAACTTTGAGCAATAATGCAAAAGCAATCTACAAAAACTAGAACTTTTTCTTTCAGTAAACCAAGATGTCATTCTAATAGGATTCATGTCCCCCTTAACAAGACAATATAAATATAATAACTCCCAATCTGGATCACGTTTTAACAGACGCCCATTATCCACCTTCACATAAGCTGGGAACCTTACCCGTAAGTCTAAAATCGTGTTTGATCCGCTTTGAACCGCACCGAACCGGAATAATCCGGTCCACCTGATCCGGTACGATCCGGCGGCGACTTGCGGCTGCTTCGTACCACCACAAAAAAGGAGACAGAAGAGCAACTACAAACAATTTCAGAAGAAGAAACACACGCACGCTCTTGTCTGGTTACCTGATCATTAATTATAAGCCATAATTAGGAAGACGTCGTGAGGCTGAATGAACTGTTCTAGGTTTCAATGATGAAAAAGAAAGTCGAGTTAAAACAAAATACCCTTTACGGTCTTTTGTTCTCCGTGCCCATGCAGTTTACATGAACATTACTGATGCTACGTTATCAGTTATAATGAGAGTAATTTATTATATTATAATGAGCTAAGGTTTCCTAAGAGAACGGTTCCGTCATATTATAACCGCCGCGCCGTCACGAAAATCTATAATTTTCGCCGGTAGATATTTGATATAAAAAAGTAAAATAAATAAAAAATCTTTATTTCAGACATTAACACATATGGGTGATATCATCATCATCATTATTTCAGCCGAAAGACGTCTACTGCTGGACATTAGACATAGGCCTCCACCAAAAAAAGGGGGGGCATTGCCATAATCGCCACGCTTGGCAGGCGGGTTGGCGATTGCAGTATGGTGTTAAAATGCATAGAGAACGCTGTTGCTCATTTTCTAGTAAATCCCTTAGTTGCCTTTTACGACACCCACGGGAATAAATTGGATAATTAAACGAATATTGCTATTCCATCACTTCGCACTAAGCGTTTCAAAATGTCTTTTATAATGCGCACAGTAAAAGAGTGGAACTCTCTCTCTATCTGCGTCGGTGTTTCCGAACACATACTACCCTAATCTCTTCAAAGTTAGAGTAAACAGGCTTCTTCTGGGTAAGCTCACTCCATCGTTGACTTTGTCTCTGTCACCTCTGCCCTAGACTAAGGTCAAGAGCAAACCCATCCTAAAAAAAAAAAAAGGTATGGATATTTGATATTTAGGAGTCAAAAAACGCTCTTTATTGGGGCAGCCGCTAGCCGTAGGTACCTGTGAGACCATTCAGTGCTTTCTTAACAAAAAAACCTTGAGTGGTCCTTCTGTCCACATTGTTTTGTTTGCTGGCAGTGTGTGCTCTGCCTGAGTTTCATGTGAAAATGTGAAAGTTTCCTACCTATTTGGTTAGGATTTAAAAGTTTTCTAAAGAGAAGTTTATTGAATAAGACTGGGGGTTCGTGGGAACTGGGCTGTGTTTTTTTTTTATTAAAAAAGTAGGTTTTATAGCTTTGGATTATCATATTTATTATAGAGCTATTTATTTGAATCTGTTAATGTGCAATTAAAAAAAAACCATTAAATTGTCTGACAAGCACACTAGCGAGCCTTAAGATATTTTAAATTGGTAACTAGGGTGTTTCTTGTTTGAACTTCGCCTTATTACAAAACAAGATTAAAATTTTGACATGGCTTAAACCATGGAGCCAGTTTTTGTAATAAGAACGTACCAGTGATTGAAATACCGTTCTTTATACAAAACTGAAAACTTAGCTCGGTACTAAGTTGTCAGTTTTGTGTTTAGGAACTTTACCATAGTCGGAATAAAGTTCGAAATTCAATAATGGCTCCATGTTTTAAACTTGGGTCTGAAGATAAACCTTGTTTTGTAATAAGGGGGAATAAGTTCAAACAAGAAACTTATTAAAACTGCCTCGTTGGTCTAGTGGTCGCAAGCGCGACTGATGAGCATGAGATCCTGGGTTCGATTTCCAGGCCGGGCAGTGTTATTGGGTTTTTCCATCAGGAATTTCTCAATAACAGGTCGGAGTCTGGTTTTGTGCCCGGATGATGGCGATAGGCTCGCCCCCTATTACATGGGACCTAAACATAACTAGCGAAATGTAGGTTGTACTAAAGGTGCACCTTTACCTAACCCTTAGGGGATTACAGGTGCAACTTGTAAAAACCAGCCAAGTGAGTGTCGGACCACGCACAATGAAGGGTTCCGTAGTTGCGAAGAATTTATCCCAAAAACACACTTAACATTGTAGTTGAAAAACATGTTCTCCCATACATCGATATACGCGACGCCGCGCCGCCGCCGTCCGTATATCGCGTGTAAGTTTGTAACCGCATTTTGTTTATGCTTTAAAACTACAAATTAACAATTTTCAGATTTTTCCCGTTGCTTGTGCTGTGAGACCATTGCTTCTTGCCAATTTTCACGATTCTAGGTCAACGGTCAAGCTCAAGTAGGTACTCTATAGGTTTTGATTTATTTGCGAGTATCAAAATATGTCGCATAAATAGCCGTATTTTTTTATTGAGTTGACTTAGAAGCTTGATTTTTTTAGAGCTACAACTGGTACAAAGAACCATCATCATCATCATCAGCCCATAGCAGTCCACTGCTGGACATAGGCCTCTCCAATTGCACGCCATTCAGCTCGGTTCTCGGCAACTCTCATCCAGCTGCCACCAGCCACCCTGCGAAGATCGTCGCTCCACCTAGCCTGAGGGCGTCCTACCTTACGTTTGCCGACTCGCGGTCTCCACTCAAGAACACATTTACCGTAGACCTACGTATTTGATATTAATTTCAACTTGATACTTCCACGCATTCCTGAGAAAAAGGGTCTTGACAGACCGACAGGCAGATGGACAACGAAGTGATCCTATAAAGGTTCCGTTTTTTCCGCTTGAGGTACGGAACCCTAAAAATTGCTCATTGCTCAGTTATGAAAGTTCAGCGTGCTCCATTTTGTTCATCAAAAATTCCTCTATCAACAACTACAGCCCTTTGAGTGGGGCTCAAAAAGGGAGGTAAAAATATCCTAAAGGGGTTCGTACCTGGCTAATTCATGCAAACGAATGCAAGCCAATTAATTAAGAGCAGTCTGACTGCGTTCAGAAATCTGCTGCCGCGACCAAAACTGAGGCGGCTGAGTTAGGGTGCGCCTAGACGAGAGGGTGCGTTGTAGTTGCGTTTTTGTGTTTGTTTTGTTTTGAGTAGCATGTGTGGTGCGTGATTGATATTTTTTATGATTCTTTTAGTAAAACGTTTTGAGTTTGAGTTTTTAATGGGAGTTCTATCGAAATAGTTTCTTTCAAAGAAAGTCATGGTTTATAAGCGGGGTCCAGCTGACGATTGCTCGGTTTGCGGTAAAATGGTTGTCAATTTATCAAAGAAAGTAAAAGAAAATACAACTTCTCGTAAGTTCAACAGACTGTTCAATACACACGATTATTTTTGTTTACTATTAGGATATAGAGTTCAAGGAAAATGCCGAACAAAATGTCTTGCCGCTAATGGCTAGTCTGGGCTACCCCTTACAAGTAATTAATACTGCAATATCTCGTCTTTCTGCAACGAGATTCTGGAGAGATTAAGGTGTTTCATTATACTGATTTATCATCGCGAGTAAAAAATACGATCCATTTCAGCAGAGGGTTCCCATTCACCAATTAAAGTTTAACTTTAGACGGCAAAAAATTAAATTCTTAAAATTGTCTTTACGGGTTTTCTCGTTGTTATACTACGAAGGGTTCTTACTTAGGTAATGCTGTCTCCTGTTCAAAAGTTACGCATAATTAATTAAACCTTATACCTGTCAATGCATGCCATAACTGTAATTTATTTCATATTCATATTCATTTATTGCATTTCATGTTGTTTACAGGTTGTTACATTATGATAGTTCCAAACAATGAACCCTGCTAGGGCACAGCAATGTATAGGCGACAGGTTTTAATTAATTTAACATGCTATCATTATTCATTATTAATACAATTTGTTGATATAGATTAATTTAAAAATTATTAATTATTATTATACATTATGTCATTCTTACAAACTAAATAAATAAATTATCATTTTCTGACTGATGTCTTGTAGAGTACCTAGTTATGTATGAGTAATGTGTTCGAGTCGATAGTAATTTATTTATTTCTCAGTTAAAAATTATTTTAGGCTATAATATGATTTTAAGTTTAAGTAGTTTTGTAGGTCATTTTTGAATTTGTTGTCGTACTCTGTATCCTTAACTGAATTCGGGAGTTTATTATAGATTTTAACGCACATGGCCAGAGGCCCAGAACGTCACGTCACGTCACGTTCATTCTTGTCTATCGCGTTTCTATAACATAATTCCCTGTCAATTGAGAGGTCTGGCTCTTGTGATACAGGAACTCCTAGTACAAGAGCCAGGGCTGCATACATGTTTGTGATGTTGAAGTGTAAATAAAGAAATTATTAAATAAATTATTATTATTAATTTCGATTATAACGAATTTGCTTTAAACTGAGTGAGTACTGATTGTGCGATTGAAATAAATAAAGTATCATTACACTATGAATTAATTTTATCCCTAATCGTTTGAAGAATTTCAAACGAATGTCTATGTTCATTCAAATATTTATCATGCACATAACCACCCCATTTACTCGACTATTAAGCAAGCTATTTCAACCCATCGCCAACAAACTGGAGACTCACTATTGTCTCTGACTCCTATACAACATTATTTTTAGTATATGCGAAACCCGAAACACGTGTCCAGTATTTTTATGTAAAGAATGTACAAAATTTCAAAACTGTAACATGAAAAATCACAAAGTTATAAGGTTGTTATGTTACCGGGTTGTCCGTACAAAGACATGCTAATGGCGCGGCGGCGGCCCCCCCGCGCCTCTTGGTTCGTCTTGCGGTCATTGATAATAATTTGGCAGTAAGGTACCTAATCGTACGGCGATTGTATTGTAAGTAATTAAATGGTGATAACATTTACCATCACACTTAAATATTTTTGAAAAAAAAAACAGGGTTAAAAATTATTGAAATGAATTCAGTTCCATATTCTGTACAAACTATATTCAGGTTTCTTCAGTTCCTTAATGAGAACAAACTATATTCAGGTTTCTTCAATTCCTTATTCTGAACAAACTATATTCAGGTTTCGCAAATACTAAAAATAATGTTGTATAATCACTCACCAAACGAACTACTTACCAAATTTAGAATACATGTCAATATTTTTATGAATCACTTTGTTTTCTTCCACATATGTTACTCATACTACACAGGAAGTCGATGGGAGTAAAAATGAGTTGCACATCGGTACATTAGTTTGCGAAATAAGAGTGAAATTGTGTGTTTAGAGACATCCCGCGCGCGCGCCCGGTCCACCGCTCTATAACATTTGTTACCCGCGAGGCGATAGAGGTGGGCCAGCTAGAGATGTCGATGGTTTATTGACTTCAAGGGACATAAATGATTTAAGGTATTTGGCTTAGTAGTCATGATGGCCCAGTGGTTAAGACCCCGCCTCTCATGCACCAGGTTGTGGGTTAAAATCCGGGCAAGTGCCAACGTGTTATTTTCAATTCATATGTACTTTTCGAGTTTATCTTGCTTTTACTGACATCGGTGAAGGAAACCTAGACCTATAGTTAAGTCTGAAATTGCCAACCTGTGTTCAGCAAACGTGGACCAACGCTCGTTGTCTGTCTCTGTTTGAGAAGAGGTATTTCTCTGAAGAGGGACAATTACATATAGGCTGGTATTATTACTCAACATCATCATTATCCGTGCTTTAAACGGTAGGTACACTAAATAGGCACAAACATTACATATATACCAATTTATACAGAAGTACCAGTGGACAAGCATTGTTGCTGGAGTATGCTGTTGTCCATTCTTCTATATTGTAGTACTAGCTTCATAGAATTTATTTATTTAGAATGCGTGCAAAGTTAACAGAAGTTTTTAACACTAGGTTAATTTATATTACCCCTATTACTGACCTAGTAAAAGAACAAAAGAATACAATAACCGAAATAATACATATTTATCGATAAAAATCTATCGACATCTCAATACGGCTATACGTTGAGTTATGCAGTCTGGCGTCTCGCGAATATCGATGAATTATTGTGCTATTTACATTACATCACTAGCTGCTAGCAAAATGTATTGAATGCACTTATAGTCTTGAATAACGTTATTTATTGGAGGATTTTGTTTACCTGACAAACGATTCCTTTAAAATTCATGTAGTTTGGTAGTTTGAGTTATTTAGCAAGCTCAGGTAAATACCTGTGTTTTGTTATGGTGACCATAATCTTGATTTACTAAATACAATCGGTCAAGCTGCGGCCAAGTTGTATTGTCCTAATTCGAATTGTCATCCTCTTATGTGACAAATAAGAGTAAAATAATAACTTAAAGGAGACAATTGTTTTGTGGCTGTTAATGAATGTAGTTCTGATTGATAATGGTTAAATCACATTGCCCACTTACGTTTCTATAATAATTGGCAAAGGTGAGGTGAGGTTATTATAGGTAAAATTAACTAGAGAGTTAGGCAAAAGTTGCACGGAAAGGAAATGCACTGAATTTCCAATAAGGTATAAACGATTGCAAAAGTTATCTTATGTGCTGGACATAGTACCAAACTTGGGGATACTCAAAACACAGAACCTCTCTAAAAATCTACCTCACTACCTCCAAAAACCAACTCATTCCCCATCACAGGGGATAGGTGTCCCGCGATCCGTCCCTGAGATACCCTGAACGAGTCTGTTATCTCTGCTGATAATCTTCAGCTCATCCGTACACGTCACTCAGCTTCTGAAGTGGCTGTTGTTTACCTTCGTGTTGTATTGTTGTTCAGTTTAATTTACTTATTTGGTCTTAAAATAAAGGACGAATTGAATCATGTGAGAAATAAAACAGACTTTTCTGGTTGAAAATAAGAAGCTTTTCATATTAATTAGACAGGTTTATCTCCTTCTATTTGATCTTAAAAGCTACACTTTTGCCGGTGTAACACCTTCTAAATCTCTATTTTGTGGTTTAGGTCCAGCAAGAGTATTATACATTGTAGGGTTCTTGATGATCAATATTATTTCAGGCAATATTACGATTAAATAATACATTCAATAAATGATATATATACAACATTTTTAGTATATGCGAAACCTGAATATAGTTTGTTCAGAATAAGGAACTGAATCGACTTCAATCATTTTTACACCATGTTATATTTTGTCCCAAAAATATTTAAGTTGATGGAAAATGTTATCACCATTTGATTACTTACGCCGTACGGTGGTACCTACTGCCAAATTATTATCAATGAGCGCAAGACGACCCTGGCTGGAGGCGTGGGGGCGCCCCCGCCATTAGCATGTTTTTGTACGGACAACCCGGTAACATAACAACCTTATAACTTTGTGATTTTTCATGATACAGTTTTGAAATTTTGTACATAGATTCTTTACATAAAAATACTAGCTACGTGTTTCGGGTTTCGCATATACTAAAACTAATATTGTATATATAATGTTAAATTTACAATAAAATACGTGTGGACATTTTAAACACCAAGGAACTCTCACTATTCTAATATATGACATAATGAATCTGTAATTTACCTAGCATATGTCTGTATAACCTAAGCTCACAATAAAAGTTTTCATTTGATTTTGATTTGCATAAAATTAGGATGACGAAAAATTGTAACAGCTATATCTAACTTTATTTACAAGACAACCTGAGCACCTACTCGAAAAATAACAGTTTCGGTGCAATGAAAAGGATACCATCACCTAAACACTTGGCTTTATCCCCCAGTTAATACATAAACAGCCTTGTCAACAACAACAAGGAATGGTCACCATAACAGTATCCGTCCACACATAACAGCCGAAAGCATTTATAAATGCTTATAAGTATGCCCTGTTCCATAACTATGGGCTATTTCTAACGAAGAAACTGTATCAGTCTTCCACGTCAGCCATTACCTCCCCGAACTAAACGATCACTGGACCTCATTACTGGCGTCTTAGAGGGGGGAGTAGTGGGGAGGAAGGGGGACATGGGAGGAGGCTAAGTGACTCCGAACGGAAATAAAGGTGCACGCGACTGGAGGTAATGTTAATTGAATTTCTGCAGACGCTTGCTGGTGATAGTGATGGGGCGAATTTATTGGTATGTCGATGGATGAGAATTTATCGTATGGTTGGAAAAGTTTAAAACGGATGGGCTTTTATGACGACAGTTATTACATTTTAGTACTTACTATAAAAACGAAAATAGATACAAACTAATAAAGACTCGGGCATAAGCTTTGTAATACATTTTTTTTATTGCCCTTACATTAAATGTTGTCTGGGCAATATGTATTATGAGTTATTTAAATATTGCCTCACCAAAGCCTCTACGTAATACTCAATTAAAACAAAAATTAAATTTACTAGGTAATTGAAAAAATATCGATATTTCCCCACCCCTATTTGACGACCGGCAAGTGATACGCGCGGCGGCCGCGTCGCACGCAAGATTAAACGTCACAAACCTTCAAGATATTTCCACCAGAAACCGGGGACCGCACACCTGTGCCACTAACAACACCCTTACTAAAAAGGTGTAAGAGTGATATTCGCATAACGAGAGTATCGAGCTAACTTGGTAAATTAACAGTCACTTGCAGAGAATACTTCAGTAATATTATTTTGTATTGTGTAACAATTATTGGAGGGAAAATTTAAGTTAAGACTCAATTTCGTTTTACACATTTGTTTACTTAGGGATTCAGAGAGGTTTTCTTAAAATTAATTAAAGTAGACTTTAAACTTATTATTTTTTTGTTTGTTTTTATGTCTACAATGAAATTAAGCGTTTTTGGAAAACGGACAATAAGTTTCTAAGCCTAAATAGTGCATCTGATTGCATTCTGCCAAAAAACCTATTTGACATCTAAGTAAACCTATGAAAGTTTATCACAGTTTTGAACTCATTCCGCCTTATTACAAAACAAAATTTATATTTTGACCTGGCTTAAACCATGGAGCCAGTTTTTGTAATAAGAACGTAACAGTGATTGAAATACCGTTCTTTATACAAAACTGAAAACTTAGTTCGGTACTAAGTTGTCAGTTTTGTGTTTAGGAACTTTACCATAGTCGGAATAAAGTTCGAAATTCAATAATGGCTCCATGTTTTAACCCTGGGTCTGAAGATAAACCTTGTTTTGTAATAAGGGGGATTGTGTTGGAAAAAAAAAACTATTATCTACTGCTTTTCCCTTTAACGTAAAGCTTAAAAGTAAAGGTTCCAATAAAACTCCATCAATAATTTCAAATATAACGGAACAATCGAAGTGTTAAAATGGCGGCAAGCGTTTTGGCGGCAATTCGTTCCGATTGCCCATCAATTTCCCGCTAAGTAGAGGTGGAGCCAGAAAGGCACGTACGTGGACGTAATGGCGGATTATTACAGGTAATAGGAAAGCACTTCAGTGTGTTATGTATGATTTATTGCTATATAGGAATTGAAGCAATAAGTTCAAAGGGAAAGGTACTGATTCCAACATAATAGGAAATGCTAAGCAAATGGATGATGATGAAGAAAAGGAGATTTATAACTTTTTCTCCCTCAGGCTAGATGAAGTGACTATCTTTGCAGGCTTTTTTCTGGATCTTCAGTTACTATCTGGCAGCTGGATGATAATCACCGAGGATTCAGATAAATGGTGTTCCTTTGGACAGATGCCTATGTTTAGCAGTAGACTACACCGGACAGGAGGAGGACAGCGAAACACAGCACACACACACGGATACAGGTGGAGGCAGTGGGAGTACTTACAGGTAGATATAATAGATTGGTGATGATGACAACCAGTTGTCTGTTTCCTATTATTAAAATGTTCAATCCACTATCCTTCCTTACGCCAAAGTCGCGTCACACTGCAATCGATAAGTAGCACTGAGGATATGCATTTCCCCATCAATATTTTATCTGACAAAAAAGATATTCCCCGAAATATCTCTCGTAAGTCCAAACAAAGCTAAACAAGTCGCAAACACCGGGATCCCATAAAAGCAAACAGTAACATTAGCTCGGAAACAAGTCAAACACCTGAGCTGTTTGCTAACGGTAAAAGGTGCTATCCGGTTGCCCCCTGGTCCGGCATCGGGTTACTAAACGTTGGAACAATACCAGGAGACCATAGCGAGTGGGGCGGTTGAGGTTTTGGTGAAAATGAGATAGGTATCAGTGATTCAGACCTTGTAAACGGCAGGTTTTTTTTTGACTGGTTACCAATATTATATGGAACCTAAAATTCGAGAAGGATTTTAAAGCTATCAAAACTGGGCTGTTTAATTTGAGAACTATTTAGAATTATAATTGAATGTGTAGGTGTCATCTTGTGCAGATATGGTTCCAAACTGCCTAATTATAAAAAGGTTTGGTGATGATTTAAACCCAATCAAAACAATGTCCGTTTGGTGCCGGACGTAAAGAATAGCACCATCCCATTTCTTCCCGTGGGTGTCGTAAAAGGCGACTAAGGGAATGGGCAGCAGCGTTTTCTATGCATTTTAACACCATACTGCGATCGCCGACCCACCTGCCAAGCGTGGCGAATATGGCAAACCCCCCCCTTTAGGGGAGGCCTATGTCCAGCAGTGGACGTCTTTCGGCTGAAATGATGATGATGATGAAAACGAGGAATCGCAATTAACGATTTCAAATTCTACTAAATGGTCAGTGTTTGTGGACCTTAGTCTGTTAAGCGGTAAGATACTTACGTTACGTGTGTCAAACCACCTTGCTTGATGTTCGCAAGTAAACAACCGTGTATGCGATACCTCCAGAGGATGTTGTATACAGATGAGTTAATAAGTCTTTAGTTAATTAACATCATCCATCAGGGGCGACGTTGATTGAAGCGCTCTTGTTTTTCTGTTAAGCTAACATTTGGATTATCCAGTGAATCAGTGTGGGTTACACTTTTTACTGCTTAATCTACACATTTTATGTCAAGATTGCCTATAACTTTTTTTGTTGTAAAATCAGAGGTTGAAGATTAAGAACACTCCTTTTTGTGACCCTGTCATGCTCAACAGTCCAATACAAAATCCGTTCAAAATTTCATGATAACTACTTTTCATAACCTAGAAGCACACTTAGAATTATGAAATTAAGAAAAAACAAATGTAGTATCATAATTTGACTGATCCACCTTAAACGTATGAAACGAGTCTCAGAAATAAATCCTAATCAACAAGCAAACAAGTTTTCATTCTAAGACAACGATTACTTACAAGTGTAGTAACAGTAGGTACGAGTATAGTGTTGGGTATCGTATAGTGTAGGGGCAGCAATTTCCCGACAGAGGTAACAAACTCTGAGGGCGACCGACGCTATAATATATAGCTTAGAATCGACAGACTAACGTGGATCCTTTGAAAGACAAATTTGGTAAGATCTGTGGTAATTTTTCAAGATTGTGTAGATAAATGGGATGTACGGAAGTGCATAATGAGCTCTACAAGAACATGTTTTGATATACATTGTTCAATACCCATGCTTATCACCATGTTATTCATTTGTTGGTGAAAAGTTTATTTACGGAAAACTAACTGTTTGCCTTCGATCAATTCATAATTACTGATTAGGATTATATTGATCGATCGACCGTGTAGTATGTTTTCATTTTTATTTATATTGTGCTTTAGTGCTGACCGTATTAACTAATGTTTATCAGCAATAACCAGTAAATGTCCTTAAGTTTTATATTTTTTAAGATTATCCGCTGTAATTTTTCCAAAAAAAATTGGTAATTTCTTTACCGCAAATGGCTTTTCAGAATTGCTTAGCTAATAAGATACCTTATGTTCTCACCAATTTAGTGGCTGTGTATTTTGTAGTATTCAACATTGTTAAATACCTGCCAATATGGTAAAACGAGTAACTATTTAATAAGATGGGAGACCTATCCTCCCAATTCTTTTCACCAGTTGGCCAGTAATTGGCGCTATCAGAGTGCGGGCCACGCCGCCATGAAGAGGTGAAGTGAGGTGGTTGACCGATTGACTGTGAAGTGACGTCCTGCGATACATACTGAAGCTGGTCAAAATAGAAAAGAAGGAGTACCTACTTATTTGGATATTATCAGCCATTTTGTAGCGAAACATCTCTCCGCTAGCACACAAACGGGAACTTAGGGCCCCCGCCGCGCGAGTATGGATAAAAAAAAAAAATCTTTTACTATTTATAAAACGTATAATTTTGAACTTAATAAATAAAACAATATAAAAACGTAAAACGAAACGTATTCAATTTAAAAAGAAGACTAAAGAAAATGTGAAGTACAAAAATTGTTGAGTTGAAGGTTATAAATATTAAAAATTTTACCACCAGTGGCCGCTAAAATTTTAACATTTTTATCTGTAACTTTTATGGTGTACATAATAAAGAGTATTCTATTCTATTCTATTCTATAAGCCTCACCGTGAGAAACGAAGGTGAAGTGACCTTAAAAGTGATTCTGATGCCCGGCCAGGGATGGACAGGATTTACAGTTCACTTTTTCACTTACGTGAAATGATCTCATCATTTCACCTAAGTGTTCACGTTTGAAACAGAAGATTATGATGATGTATATTAGTAAATACTCATATTATTTGTTGTATTTTAATTAGTGTATTGTTTTTGATTTTATGTATTCTAATTTCTCTTCTACTAACACACGTTGTCTACATCTCTTTATCGACTTTCTTATCGCTGGTATGCAGTATGAAGAGATTTCTTTAGAAATAAGCATCACCTTTGTACGGATTTTTCTGTTCCTTTCTTCTTGTATGTTTATATAGATGTGTGTACATAAATGGTTAAATAAATAAATACGATTTAGGATGGATGAAAATTAAATGACTGATTGTATTTATATATTCTTCTTGTTGCATCAGGTTACAAATTTAACAGCGCAGGATGGGCTTTACCAGAAGTGATCGTCGTATTAGTGGTTCAGCAGATTCAATGTCGGCGACAGTTGCTGCGCCGTCAAATATAATATGCGTGAACAGTCAGTGATTCCGTAACTATGAGCAGCAGATGAGAAAATTATATGTATATTGGCATATTTAATTTTCTCACGTATTTATAGCATATGCGTTTTTGGGCAGCTGCCACTTTCATTTGGCTGCCGTACCTACTTACTCCATACACACAACTCTTTAAATCGCACTACATTTCCTCTCCTCAAAAAGTAAAAGGCGAACAAAGTGAACGTGTGTGCCATTAGCTGGAAGAAAAACGGTTGTCCCTTCCTTAGGTAGACCGTAGCACCCTACCTTTATAAGAGCGGTCGTGGCGGTTAACCGGACGATTTGTGGGCCCAATTGACTATCAATGAATAGTAGCCACTACTTACCTCTGTGCTCTTTTATGGACTGCCATTAGGGTTGATGTCGTAGGTTTAGGGTGAGCAGAAGCATTCGTTGTGACTTTGACGAATGAATTTGTTAATGGAGAGAATGGGAAGATAGTTTCTAAAGAAAAAAAAAAGTCTGAAACCAAAGTCAAGCAAGTTAAAAATCAGGAGCCTACTTAGCTTTTAGAAGACTACTGGTAGTGTTTCGTGTGTATTCCCTAATAAATAAGTAGAGCTCAAATAATAGTCGCTATACAGTCGAGAGTCCATCGGGACAACCCGGACATCTCAAGAATATTTTGGGCTGTTGAAGTCTTGTCGCTTTCAAGTCATAGTCTTGACTTACCGATATATCAATAATCCCTCAATCTATACAGCATATTCTTATTTGTATTTTGTAAGCGTATTGCTTCTGTCTCAGTGTCACAACAGCCAATTTCCAAACGAGCATCGCACTCAGTACTTTTATTCCATTTCCCAAGCGGGCAAGTAAATAAAAATGTGTAATTTAACTCGAGCAGGTTAAAGTATTGAAGACGAGGAGTTTCCCTCGAGTGCCGTGGTCGGTGAGTGCTCCACTTAATAATATTTTTCACCTTGTTTCGTTTTCCAATTTTCCGCAAGTCACTCTCCGGGGTAACGGGCCGTGTTTTGATTTAGAAATGCTTCACGAGCACGTGGTTTACACGAGACGATACGATTGCGATTTGACGCGACTTTTCGTCTTTGAATATTGTGAGTGTTATGTTTTGGTTCTTTTAATTATTTGGAGCCCATTCATATTGCATTGTTCTATTTCTGAATTGAGAATTTGAAGTTTAGAACTAAACAAACAGACTCTCCATTACCTAAGTAATGCGGCCTACCCAAATGAATTTGGGTAGTAATTTTTTCTATCTTTGGTATTGTTCGTTGAATCGTTGAGCTCCTCAAGTTCTGAGTTGAGCTGCACGACTACTGACAAATGCGTGCACTGACTGGACAAGTCCCCTCAATCTGTGTGATTCTTTCATCAAAAGATTATTTCAGGCACCAATCTACGTGGTCTTCACATGATTTGACCAAGATTATGTCTGGACTTTAAAAGATACTGTGACCTCTGAGTTTGTTTCGGCCTTTCTTCTCAGAGTAGTCAGTTACAAAACGCCGACATCATCTACCTTTTTTTTTTAAATATGATTGACGTGTAAAAGTGTTTGTACAAACCTACTTACAGAAAAGAAATCATTTATCATTTATTAATCATTTAAATTATGCCCGCGTTTAAAATATATTTGCAAAAAACGTAAGACATTTTGACTTTTGCGGGCTTTCATCTTTAGTAATGCTAAATTAGAGTTAGACATAAATTCTCAATTCAGAAACCGGGTGTAGGTAAGTGTCTAATTTATTATTAAATTAAACTTAGATACATAAACTCACGCTTATTTTCTATGGGAGTAGGCAGAAGCACCAAATAACTACCCATTTTATACTGTATTCATCAATATTAATGCAACTTGTATGAAACCGTTTCTGAGTGAATTCTTTTTAAATTATATTTGAAAGAGTGTGACTCAAAAATCGTGTGTTGTAAATGAGTTTTTCAGAATTGTTTGCTATTGTATACGTTAGTTACTTTTTATTTAGTTATCATGAAATTATTTACTTTTTAGCAATATTTTTTAAACTAGTTTCTTTGTTGTGAAGTTGTAGTTTATGAAAACAGTTATTGACAGTGTATCGAATAGCTAGTTTCTGAGTGTCTCAATATTATTTCTTAGTAGGTTTATCATTCAGCACCCCAATTACGTAACAATCTTAAATTTTCAATCAGAATCAGAAGGATATTGAAGGAAATTGCTAATCCATTGCTTCGTAAGTTTGTAATATTCGTCTGTTCGACAACGTAAATGACGCAATGAATGTTGTTGAATTGTCAAAATGAAACGCACTGCCATTGTGTGTGTTACGCAACTCCCGCTCTGTAACTTGTGTAGCCTCACAATAATTGTGAGTACCTACCTATACTAAGTATAGGTAGGTACTTTTTATTACTCCTCAAAAGGTGGACATCGTAAGATATAATTCCACTAAGAGCATCTCACGTTTACCTTAATATTTTTATTTTATATTATCTGATATACATATATCTCAGATATCATTTCGTATATTATTCTTCCGTCATTGTCCCCGTCGTCTCGCTTGACCCCACTTGTACGAATCTAATTTTGTCCCTCTCACAACTTTGGGCCAATGTTTGGCTCCAAACGTTGATGTTTAGTTTTATGTGACCTGTAGTTTTCACACATTACTAAATATAATAATAAATGACTGTAGACACCAATAATCATTAACCCGATTTGGATTATTCATTAAACTGAAACAAGTTTTTCAGGATCTTACAGCTGTTTGGCTGATACTTAGCACAATTGTTTTCCCGAAATCACAAGGAAACTAACTAAACGGACATAGTACGAGAATATTTTCGAAATATGTTAAAATCCGTCATCTGAAATTCTTCTAAAGTTAAACATACCAGTGCCAACATCGGCCCCAACGTTCGCTGTCCATAATAACGTTTACGTCACAACGCGATACGAAGGGCAAAGACGCAGGTAACTGACGGAAAATCTAATTTGCCAAATTGAATTACTGTGTCCACCAACTATGGGATATATTTCAACGACCATGGCTTTTTGTTGGTGGAATTATTGTATGGGATGTGATGGATGTGTGATAAGATGGTTTTATTGAGGGTTTAATATTTTTGAGAGGTATATTTAGCAGAAGGGAGCGATAACATGATTTGTTTTGTTGGTCAAGTTTGGTATATTGAAATCAATCCATTGATTGATTACAACATAACATATTTAACTAGGTATTATTTAGGTGTAGGGCCAGTTCCCTCTACTTAAATGATAAAATAAATATTAAGTATACTAATAGTAGTAGTAGTATAGTTGTACTAATAGTTAATTTTGAAGACTATTGTCATGAAATAAATAAATAACGCTTTCATGGATGGATGCGTAGTTCATATAAACGTAATACCAAAATAATTTGTAAATCAAACATATTCTTAAAGTAGTGTGTCTTTATTCCGATTGGAATACAGAATATCTAGGTTCCTAAATATATATTCTTAATGGACACTGATTTAAACAAGAGTTATGAGAAAAATAAGTTTTCTATAGAAATTTTAAAATTCCTCATATCTCGTCTTTATATCATTTTCCGTTCAAAATATATATTTGGGAACATAGATATTCTGTAATCCAATCGAAATAAATAAACACTACCTTAAGAATATGTTTGATTTACAAATTATTTTGGTATTACGTTTGTATGAACTACGCATGCTACGCCGGCCCCTTAAGAGTTTCATGACCAAGTCCTTTGTTGTAGTTTTTCAGTACCTGTTTAAGTTGTTGTAACGTTGTATTGTCGTAGTGTTTACGAGTTACGATCATACAAACTATGACCACTTACATCACCATCATCTGCCTGTCTTCCCCTTAGTATGTCGGGGTCGGATTCCAGTGTAATCTGATGCAGTTGAATACCAGTATTTTACATGGAGCGACTGCCTATCTTACAACCCCTTACTGGGTAAAGGCTTCTACATACCAGCGCGACTTGTCGCGCGACGCGACACGGCACAAAGGCCCCGCGGGTCGCGGGACGAGCGGTGCCTTTGTGTCGCGTCGCGTCGCGCGACAAGTCGCCCCGGTATGTAGAAGTCTTAACACGATACCTCTTGATAAGACTGGTTGTCAGACTTCGGGCCTTGTTGCTAATACAGGGTGTAAGGGACAGCCCTCCGCAGAGTGATGGGGTGAATTCAGTATATCGTACTAAGATGACCGGTACATGAAATTATTTCAGGAACGTTATGGGAATCCAATGAACCTGATTTGTCGCGGCGGGGTGGATGGCCGCACTCGCTGATTTCAGGCGTCGTTCGTTAGAGAATTTCAACATCCATTACAGATTTTTTTTATTTTAGCTGTGTTATTTACATTAATGGAGTACTGCGTACAGAGAATGTGATTTTACATTGAAATAAAGGAATAGTAACTGAAATTACGATAAAAAAAAACAATTTTCCTGAGAAAATCAGTGGAATATGATTCAATATAAGGAGCTGAATGCAACCTGTTAATTTGCGGAGGGCTGTCCCTTACACCCTGTATAGTCGAATAATTTGAAACTTCTGAACAGTCAGATAACCTATAGACTTCAAAACAACACCATCACAACTTACATCACCATTTCAGATACTAAAATCTATGCTGAACTACGCCATATGTATCAAGTTAAACAGAGGTCCCACATTGAAGCAGGGGACAGAACATTTAAAAGTAAGAGAAGCCACGTGAGTCGCTGCAATTTATATGTAAATGAGTCGCGGGCCGCGGGAGGACTATTCTGACAGGCTTGTTTGTAGGGGACGCGGGGAGATTCGGTAATTGAAGATTACATTGTAGGATATTTTATTGCAGAAGAGACCTCTACGACCGGGACTAATAGACAGGGATAGACCCTGTCTGTAAATATCTCACCGTGGAAACAGATGATGCGAGCTTCAAGTCAGCTGTCAATAGTGTAAATTCCTAGCATCGTGTGGAATGACAGTATTGGGCAGCTGAATTCACCAGTTCAAATGAATGTATGTAAAGTCAGGGAAACTAACTGTTCAGCCAGTTGACTACCAACTTAAATTGTTCGTATATTCAAATCACAACTTTCATTCTTTAACAGTTGTACCTAAGTACGAGATGGCAATAACACGGGAAATTGGTGTAGGGTGTCAATATGCTTAACAATTAATTTAACCTACACACACACACATATATTGTTATGATGTACAACATGCTTACAAAAAGTAGGTGTCGCTTTGAAAAACCATAAATATAGACTTCGTTGAAGTAAAATTTGTCCCCGTTCAATATTATTTTATTCCTAAGCAAGTTTAGTGCAGCAAACAAAATACACAATCCAACTGCAAATGTAGGTTTGTACGCACAATATTGAGAGATTTACCAAGTTATTTTAACACCATAGACTTCTTATAGGTTTTCCTGTAATCTATTAGTATAGAACTATTTTCTGTAGCATAATCAGCCTATAATGTTCCCACTGCTGGGACACAGGCCTCCTCTCGTCGAGAGGGACTGGGCTGTAATCTACCACGCGGGCCCAGTGCGGGTTGGTAGATGTCACATGTCTTCGAATTGTTGGTTCTAGGACATGCCGGTTTCCTCACGATGTTTTCCTTCACCGTTTTGAGAGCAGTGGTAATGAAATTATTTACACAAAGTAAAGCGCCTGCCTGGGTTCGAACCCACGGCCTATGACTCGTAAGTCGGGGCCGTTACCACTGGGCCACCACTGCTCTCACTGCTATTTTCTGTAATTTATCTAAATTTTAGGGTCAGTAGTTTCGAAGGAAAGGGATGGTAAATTACCATCTGTTTTCTTTAAAATTATTGATTTAAAATTATAAAAAGAATATAAGATCCTCAGAACAAGCCGTTTCATTTGATATGTCACACAGTACGGTTTGCAACACATTTTTTTAAATTTTATAATTTGCCCCCAAAAGTGACCCTCATATTGTAAATGCATTTATTTACGTTACACGTCCATATTTGGGTCACAGAAATTAATAGGTGTACCAAATTTCAACTAAATCAGTCCAGTAGATTTGGAGCAATTCAAAAGGTAGTAATCGATACAAGGCTTATAATATAAATCTTGGCGACAGCCTTTCCCTACTGAACTGAGTCGGTACTAAATGCTCATATTTCAAACATCTCATAAGATAAAAAGTCGTTATATATACCTTCATCAAAACTAGTTTATCTGGCCATCAGACCGTTATCACTGACTCGTAGAGGACTCAGTAGTTCGGCTAATGCCGGCTGACATGTGTCCGGCACACGACCCGCTAATCCGAACCGGACGGCTATGGACGAACACCGTTTTTGTTCAAATTCACTTCTGTGTGTCTGTTTAGATCGAAGAACCTGACTTACAATTTATACACTATTGTTAGATCACTGGTTGAAATAAATCCATAAACGGTATTTGTACGGGTAAATAGTTTATTTTTCATAAGGGCTCGTGGCTATACGTAATAACAGCTGCACGGTTCGATCTATGGTAAAGTTAAGCTTGCCGAGGTCGGTCCGTGGATGGGTGACCATTCATAACATATTGAGACCTCTCCATGTCTCAGCGAGCACGTTAAGCCAACAGCCTCTTGGTCACCGTGGCTGATAAGGCGGAAGGTCTAATGCTTGGGCACTGGACCAGGACACAAGTATTTCCTTCAAATCGTGCCTTGAAATAATGTTATTGCTTGTACCTATTGCTTTTATGATAATTTTTGATTTTTGACTATTTTGATTTGACTATTGTATTATTAATGATGTTGACACTGTTAATGGTGATTTGGACATTCATCATCATCATCATATCAGCCGAAAGACGTCCACTGCTGGACATAAGCCTCCCCCAAAGGGGGGTTTGCCATAATCGCCACGCTTGGCAGGCGGGTTGGCGATCGCAGTATGGTGTTAAAATGTATAGAAAACGCTGCTGCCCATTCTCTTGTAAGTCCCTTAGTCGCTTTTTACGACACCCACTGGAAGAAATAGGGCTGTGCTATTCTTTACGTCCGGCACCACACAGAACAGATCATAAAATCCAATTTGTTAGTAACTACATACACATCTTAAACACTAGTGTTAGTAAGTTAGTTTAAGTAAGTTTTGGTAATTATTACTAATATACTATTATTATTATTACCTCTTACTTAATAAACAGTGTTCCACAGAACGGTCCCCCGACAGCAATGATAATTTTATTTATCTATTTAGTCAGCAAGTCTATTCTCAATCTTGTTTCGGTCTTTTTAGTGCATGACTTTTAAATTGTCTTTTGTGCAGTCGGGTTTTTGATTTTTTAAATTATTTATTTTCTTTTCTTTTTTTTTTTTACGTAAGCGGTTCAATTCTTCAAGAGAATTTTGATCAACACACCCACATTTCAATGATAAATAAACAATTTTTTTTTGTTTCGTTTTAAATATGATTTATAATTATTCTAAATTTTTTATTCCTATTTCAATTTAAACATATAACTTATATATATCTTTGTAATCCCCTTTTAATTTCCTTTATTTTGATACTCTACTCGATATGTTTGGTTAAACTATTTTTATGAATGTATTACTTTTTCGCGCTAAAAATCAGGCATTTTGTATTTTTTTTTGAAACACCTATCTAAGGACACTTGGGTTTTTAAGACGAATATAACGATACTAACTGTCGAAATTCATACAGCAGAATTGGAAGATACGAGGTAATATAGAAATTTACAAACAAACAAAGAAATATACATACAAGATACGCGCGTATAAAACATAACCCTTCCTTGGCAGTCGGGTAAAACACCATACAGATGTTATTGTCTTGATAATTATTGAGGGTCATTTTATAACCACAATTTTAGTAATTGTTTTTTGAATTGGGAATATGCAAGTAATTCAAAACATTTTCATTATATAAATAGAAATAAAAAAAATTGCTATTCTTTCACGATTATTGGATTACTTAGTTGAAGTTCAAATACCCTATTGAATGACTATGAATTGATGTAATCATTACATTTGTGGTCAATTCTAACTTAGAGAGTTGTATTGATGATTCTAATGATTATAATTCTGTAAATAAATATTTGTTTCGGTCGCGATGCATATTTCGATCAACATACAACCTGATACTGGCCTGCAAATGGCACAAAACGGGCTACCTTGGTGATTGCCTTAACATCCATTCTTAGCAAACTGTTTAAAATTCCACTAAGGTACCTAAGTAGGTAAGTAAGTGCGATTGTGTCGCTTTTGGGTGGCGAAATAAAAAAATAAAAGAAAAACCGGCCAAGTACGTGTCGGACCACGCACAATGAAGGGTTCCGTATTTAGGATGAATTCATCCCAAAAACAAACTTAATATTGTAGTTGAAAAACATGCTCTCCCATACATCTGTATACGTTACGGTCAATTCTTCAACTGCAAATTTAAGTTGGTCGACGATTACTCGTTAACTTGTGTACCCTACTTAGCTGTGATAGTTTTCCTTTTAATTTCGTTATATATACTACTGCCATGAATTTTTTCACATATCCAAAACCAACCATTTAGCTGGCAGAGGGGGGGGACGCTTGACTCACTCTTTCTAGGACTTAGCGTCTCTGAGCTAAGCCGGGGACAGACGGACGGACGGACAGACAGACAGAAAGACAGACAGACAGACAGACGGACATGGTGAAACTATAAGGGTTCCTTGTTTACTACGGAACCCTAAAAAGGTTTGTAAGTTATACCGTGTGACATATCAAATGAAAGAGCTTGCTGTAAGGATTTCAGATATTTTTTTATAATTTTAAATTAGTTAAGAAAACAGATGAAAATTGACCATTCTCTCATTTATCTCCGAAACTACTAAGACTTGGCCGGTTTTTTTTTAGTATTGTATATTAAAAAAAACCAGCCAAGTGTGTGTCGGACCACGCACAATGAAAGGTTCCGTAGTTAGGATGAATTTATCCTAAAAACAAACTTAACATTGTAGTTGAAAAACTTGTTCTCCCATACATCGATATACGTCACAGTCAATTCTCCAACTGCAAATATAAGTTTGTAATCGCAAAAATCAATTTTTTTAATGTGATAAAACTACAAATTTACAATTTTAGGACTTTTCCTATACTTGTGCTGTGAGACTTTGCTTCTTGCCAAATTTCATGATTCTAGGTTAACGGAAAGTACCCTATAGGTTTTGATTTATTTGCGAGTGTCGAAATATGTTGCATAAATCGTCGTATTTTTTATTGCGTTAACTTAGAAGCTTGATTTTTTTAGAGCTCCAAGGGGCCGTAGAATTACGTATTTAATATTAATTTCAACTTGATACCTACACGCGTTCCTGAGAAAAAGTGTCTTGACAGACTGACAGACAGACAGACAACGAAGTGATTCTATAAGGGTTCCGATTTTTCCTCTTGAGGTACGGAACCCTAAAAATTACAGAAAATAGTTCTTTACTTATAAATTACAGGAAAACCTATAAGAAATCTATGATCTTAAAATAACACGGTAATCTTTCAATATTGTGCGTCAAATTTACAGTTGGAATGTATGAGGGAGCATGTTTTTCAACTACAACCTTAAGTTTGTTCTTAGGATAAATTAATTCTCTCTACGGAACCCTTCATTGTGCGTGGTCCGACACGCGCACTTGGCCGTTTTTTTATCATATAATACGGCTACGTCAAAATATTCGTACGAGTTGGGCCTACTGACCTTGTTAACTCTTGGAAACCAGCATGTCCTAGAAGCAATCACTCGAAGACATGTCATCCGCCACCCCGCACTGGGTGGGGTGTGGTTATGGGCTGGTTATGCTTCATTTCAGCCGAAAGACGTCCACTGCTGGACATAGACCTCCCCCAAAAAGGGAGGATTTGCCATAATTGCTACGCTTGGCAGGCGGGTTGGCGATCGCAGAATCGTTTTAAAAATGCATAGAGAACGCTGCTGCCCATTCTCTAGTAAGTCCCTTAGTCGCCTTTTACGACACCCACGGGAAGAAATAGGGCGGTGCTATTCTTTACGTGGCACCACACGGAATGATCATGCTTATGCTACAGATAAGAAACAACTGGAGGAAGTAAAACAGGATAACGCCAAAGTTTATTGCTTAAAAAATACTTATATTTCAAACAGACTCTTTATTTATATTTTGTTACTCTTTTATTGTTAACCCAATCACCTAGATTAGTATCTTCTTTTCTATGATGAAGCTTGATCCGTATGGGGGCAGACAGTGGTCCTTCTCCCTTTGCCGTGAATGCCAGCACAGCAAACTGGTAAGGTACGTCCACCTGCATGTCAGGGAATATGGCTGTCGGCTCATTGGCCGGTGTTATGATCTCCTTTGGCACTCCATCCGGAATTACGTTGATATTTATTTTCTGGAAACAGACAGATAAAAAGGTATATATATTTCAAAATTCTGCGAAATACAACTAGGAATAGGCATGAGGCTCATTATTAACAACACTTATTTAATAATAACATAAACATAACATCACGCTTACAATCCCCGAAGGGTTGGGCAGAGAAGTACCTATAGTACACCCTCATTTCACAAGTTATGTTTAAGTACCATGTAATAGGAGACTCTTCATTTAAAGTAGGAAATAGTTGGTCTGGAGTTAGATAAGTAACAAAAAATAAACAAATAAGACTAAGTATAATACAAGTAATGCAAGTTTGTTTAGTGTGAAACAGAATTAAAACATTTGAGAAATGTTCAGCTGCACCAGCTATGGTTACACCTTGGCACTGCTTACTTTTTAACTCAATCAATTAATCCTAGCCTATCGCAGTCCACTGATATCCAAGCCAGGCAAGATATCGCCTCTCCCAAGTTGTGCCACAACACCCGGTTTTACCCCAAATGGAGAGTCGATAATGTTTTTAAATATGAGTACTTAAAATTTTTAAATCGTCAACGTCATACCGGATAGGTTTCTTCTAAGAGCCGAACGACTTCATCACCTTGATTCTTGTATATTGTTCTTTTGATTGTTTTTACTTCCCATACTTTTAACTGAAATTATAAAAACATAATTATTCCCAGTGATCGAATCAGAAATGAAGAGATCCGCAGGCGAACCAATCAGAAATGAAGAGATCCGCAGGCGAACCAAGGTACGGTTATCTTGGTTCGCCTTGGGCTTATTACATAGCCCGAAGAATTGCCAAGCTTAAGTGGCAGTGGGCAGGGCACATTACTCGCAGAACTGATGGCCGATGGGGCCGTAAGGTTCTGGAGTGGCGACCGCGTACCGGAAGACGTAGCATTGGAAGGCCTCCTACAAGGTGGACCGATGACCTGAAGGCCGTAGGTATCCACTGGATGCGGGAAGCACAGAACCGATCGAAGTGGCGGTGCTTGGGGGAGGCCTAAGTCCAGCAGTGGACGTCTTTCGGCTGAAATGATGAATTATTCCCAGCCTGTTATATCGTCCCACTGCAGGGCAAATACCTCTTTTCATACAGAAAAGGCACGAGCATTGATCACAACGTTTGCTCAACATAGGTTAAAAGAAAGAAAGAAAATTCATTTATTTAGCACAGACACAAACTCACACAACACAATTATTATATTATAACAATAAGTAAAACAAAGAAAACAAATAAAAAATGTAGAATATTAAATAAATTTGCAGGAAAGTGTGCCTCACGACTACGCTAAAAAGGCCCAGTTCAGCAAAAAATGCCAGACAACTAGTGCCTGACGCTGGTTTTCAACTGGACCTGAAGTGAAAAGTGCCGGATGTAACTCTGGTTCACACCGCAATGTGTGTGTGTTACTGCAATGTGTGTGTGCTACTGAGAAATTCGTAATGGAAAATCCAATAACACTTTGCCCGACCTGAGAATCAAACCCACCCCTCATGCTCAGCAGTCGTGCTTGTGACCATTAGACTAACGAGGCAGTCGTTACTTGATAGAAATAGAGAATACTATTTAATAATAAAGATCGAACACGTTCTTAAATAACAAAGTTTGTCATGACGGTTGCGTTTTTCAAAACTACCCTTCAAAAGGATTTTAGGGAGTGTTAGTTTGTTTTTTAGAATCTTTACGCGAGGTCCGATTAACTCGAAACTCAATGCTCATACTTTAGACAAAAAAAAAGAAAAAAAATATGGAGTTTTCGAGAATCGGAAAAAGGGGTAATTAAGTTTTCGGGACAATTTTACTGAGTACCTTGAATAACTCAAAAGTTGGTAAGTATATAAACATTATTATTTAAGAACAAAAATGTAGAAAAAATTAACAATAAATTTCATGTCTGTCTATTTGTAAGAAATTTTTTCTTACAAATAGACAGACATGAAATGGAGAACACGTTTAATGAACAAGTATGTACAAAACTAAGTTGATATTTATATGCTATCTATATCCTCCGTAAAGTTGTAAATCAAACTGCACTCCTATCTGCTTACCACGCTTACGTTGGTTCCAACTAAGATATGGTTTAATGTTTTGGGGTAATGCTGCTGATAGAGAAGCTGTTTTTTTTTCGACATCCACGCGGGCGAAGCCGCGGGCGAAAGCTAGTATTAAATAAGATTGCAAAACAAAACAAAAAAAACCTCAAAAAAAGGAAAAGTAGGCGATTTTAGACTTATACTATCTATAGGTGTAGGTTTCTTCACGATGTTTTCCTTCTCCGATGTCAGTAACGTCCAAGATAAACTCATAAAGTACATATGAATTGAAAAAGTCACATTTGTAATTGGCCGGATTTAAACCCACAACCTCGTGTGAGAGGTGAGGCCTTAACCACTGGGCCACCACGACTGATAAAAGCATAATTATGTATAAAAATAATTCCCAATTACACAAATGTCTCATTATTTATTCAACTTGGATGAACTATTTACGGCGTAACAAAGAATACATTGATTTTCCTCATTACATTCTTGGTCTTTTGAGACGCACAAAAAATTAAGGCGTTCGATCTTTTTTACACCTTTTTGAACATCATCCACATTAACAACACCATATTATATGAACACCAGAATATTTTTTTGCATGAGATAGTTATGATTACTTATTTTTTGCAGGATTCTGATTTGTCTCCATTAAGACAAATAATTATTAACTTAGGATTACACACATACGTCTCACGCCTTCCTCCCACTTGGAATTAGTTCAAATTAAACTTACCCTATAACCAATGACAGGATCATCTGCATCTTTATTTTCCACTTCAGTCCAATGGATTATCTCATGAGAGGTTATATTATTAGGATCGTCCTTTGTAATAAATCTTTTAAACTCAGGGGCTTGCAAATTTAGCTGTTGGGTCTTCGGTATATCTATTGGTATTCCACGACAGGCAGCTACTAATAGCAGAACGAATAGAGCCTCCATCACTTTTGTTTGCTTTTCAATTAAATCTTCTTTTATAAGTTTGGTTTATCGATATTAAGTTGTATGTGTTGTCAGTTCCGTGTTCGCTACCAGAATGAGCATATAATTAAATATGTTTATAATTTCTTAGCTGGTTAAGTTGAATCACGTTTAGATTGTTAATTTATCCAGTTGTTTTTCCTCAAGCATTATGTTTATATTTTTTTATTACGATGCACGTTGAGCGAAAACGTGTTATTAAGACATTAAGTTAATTATAGTTTATTCGACAGAAAATCTTGATGCTTTTTACTCTTACCAAATCAATGAAGTTGTATGCTACAATTTTTCAGCAGGAGACGCCGCGGGTGGGAACAATATGGACATATTATGTAGTATGTATTTATGTATCCTTGTATATGCATGTTATCCGTGATATGGTGGTCATAAGTACTAAGGTGCAGTCATACTAAATACATGTCAATTACATATCAATTTAATCTCATAATTTTAATACAAATCATAAACAACAGTCTCAACATTAAAAAACCTGCTAAGTGCATGTTGGACCACGGGTTCCGTGGTTGGGATGAATTTGTGCGCCTATCAAAAACAGGTTTCTTAAAAACTTATTTCATCAGCAAGCATTCTCAGTCCTTTGATCTATTTCTTAATCATCATATTTTAAGTACCTATGTAAACTGGTAGTGTTTCGAGCAGTAGGTTATGAATGCGTTTTGTGTCCAAGGGGTTTGCCCTTGTGCGTATTGACTTAACATCCTAATGATTATTTCCTCAAAAGACTATACTCGTATTAGATTATAAACCTACATGATTCTCATAAATTATGACTTGACCATTACAAGAAATGTCTGAACTTTAAATAAATCTTAACCGTTGACTTTGCGTTGATTTTTCTTCGCAGTGGCTGTCGGTTAGGGAAACCGATTTGATCTAAATTACATAATACTTGACATGTAGAAGTGTTATATGGAACGTGTGTTACATGACATGTGACATCGCCCTTTTATGACCGACCGTCCGAGTTTGTTTTTTAACTAATTAGCAAATTAATTATAATCGTGACCGCGAAGGTCAGGTGGGTAGTGTCGCAACCGGCGTGCGTGTATGACCAGTGTATGAACGTAGGCGAAGCAAAACGAATATGTTTGGATCGTAGCAGGTGGCGTTCTGTAGTTTCTGCCTTCCCCCATGGGAAGACAGCGTGAGTTTATGAATGTATGTAACTTAATCGTGTTTGTGTAATGTGTTGATTATAGATAAACTATTGACACGGTAACCTCGGAGACATTGCTTTCGGTACATAAAGCCTTCGGAATTTCAGTCGAAAGACATCCACTGCTGCACATAGGCCTCCCCAAAGGGCGGGGGGGTGCCATAATCGCCACGCTTGGCAGCCGGGATGGCGATTGCAGTATGGTGATAAAATGCATAGAGAACGCTGCTGCCCATTCTCTAGTAAGTCCCTTAGTCGCCTTTTACGACACCCACGGGAACAAATTTGGTGCTATTCTTTACGTCCAGCACTACTCGTATACGGACAATGATGTAAGTACGCTCGTTTAATTTAAAGAACCTCTAAAAAAAAATTGTGCTTATAATAACACACACTTGTTTAATTAAATGAGCGTCTTTTTAATTTCCTGGCTTTTTCTCACAGTTGGTCGCAGTAACTAGGCTAGGATACTCCGAGCATCAGGTCGGAGTATCTAGCCTAGTTACTGCTTAGAGTTAGGTTAGGTTAGAACTGTGACCCGGTGGTCCCAGTTCGCGGGCGAGCGCTACATCCAAGTTGATCGCAGATACTTGAATATTTTTAATTATATAGAAACCCAAAATAGGAATTACTTGAGGTTCATAAAAGAGGCGCATTCGTTATATTACAGTGTTCAGTAATATTTTTAGAAAACAAAATGGGAATTATTTGAGGTTCGATTTAATACATGTCATGCCATTGCTTTCTAACAACCACCTTGACAACTCAAAAGTGCCTGTAAATGGTTTAATTGAAATAAATGCTTTGAGTTCGAGTTTGACCAGTAACTACTTCCATGGCCATTAACATCGCGCTCCAATGCAACCAAAAACAGAAATTAAGGAAACTACCAAAAAAGGACCAATATACATAAAACAAGTGATGTCAAACAAAAGCTACTTAAATAAATCACCCGGTCCTCCTAGCGCAAATTAAACATTATTCTTCAACGGAATTCCTCCCAGGGACCGGGGACTTTTATTGGAATTTTTGCCAATAGCTCTACGTGCCAATACATACGTTAAACGGTTGTAACTGTTCACACCCCACGGCATTTAGCTTCTTTATGTCAATCGGCACGCACACAGACACACACGTACGCGGACGCACGCGCACACATACGTGGGACATGCAAATCGCAAAGACGGAACAGGGAATCCAACGTGTATTCTATTTACTGTTGCTTTGTGCGATAGTAGGAATGGATTTGATAGTTTTTTAGTTTTTATGGCAATTTGAGAGTTTAGAATTTGAAACCCTAGGGTTTTTTTAGGGCTAGTATGACTTGAATGGACTAAACATGAAAACTATGAATTTCTGTTTTCATACATACCACTTAATTATTAGAGTATTGAATTGAGTATCAAAACTGCAGAATTAATGGTCTATAAAAGGCAAATCGATAAATGAACATAAAAAGTTCTGAGGCATTTTCACTAACTGGACATTGGTCAACCAGATATAGGTATCGAATTAAAATGTATTTATTTATCACATGACATGTTTCCTTTGCCATAAAAATAAAATGAACCTACATAAATAACAACTTATACCTTATTCATTAATTAAATAAAAATATAATGTCCTAACCTAACTAAAACTATTAAAAAACTAAAATAAGGCGTCGAAAAATGCCTCCTCCGCATCGCTGTCGACTGTTAATGTACCCAAAAGATTGGTGGCATTGCCACAAGATATTTTCATGTTGAGTAACCAAGAATTTTGTTTTAATACTGTACGTTGACTAGCATCGCGTAAAACACTAGGAAAATTCTTATCAAGAAACTGATTCTAATTGTTTTACTTAGAAGAAAATCTAACGAATTAATTTTGGGGCAATCTCATCTTTAATTTCACGAATAACTGCTTTATCCCATGAGTGATGGATGAGTTATAAAAAAAACAATATATAATAATATCATGACCCATTATTATACATTTTATCACAGATTTTTTTTACTCAACCTAGAACGCTATTCCAACAATAGATTCATGGAATTTACTATACTGAAAGATTTCTGATTAGATTACTGAACCAATAAAAAGAGAGTTTTTTGGAAACATGCATCAAGTATCAAGATTGTTGAATCGCAGTACAAATCCACTATATCCCAGTATTGTCCCTTTAACACGAAACGGAGGCGTATAACAAAATAAAATACAATACAAAAAGCGTTAAACGTGAACCTATTGATTTGCTGGAATTTTTATTAGGAGCCTACCTCCCGATCCCGAGGGGACCAAGCAGCTTTATTGTACCATCGCTTACCGTGCCACGCACTTTTAATTTTATTTATATGGAGATTTGTGAGATGTATTCGGTTCCTGAATCGAAGCCGCTCTGTTTCCGTATCTGACCAAACTAGATAGGCTCTCCAATTTCTATTGCCTTTTTGAGGAGCCAGCAGGATTCATTATTTGTCCCGAAAACTGCAGAATCTTCTTTAAGTATAAACTATTTGTCCAGAAAATTGGGATTATATGTGAAAAGGTCAAAAGAAAATCATTAATAACGTTGTATATTAATGCAATACCTACATCTAATGCGCACATCCAAGATAGTCAATTGAATGAATGAATGAATGATTCATTTATTTGCAAGAATAAAGGTAGAAAGAAGAAGAAGAAGAAGACGGAGAAGAAGAAAAAGAAGCTATAAGCGCTTAAGATCTATGGGTTTCACTATATTCGGCATTTCAGCCGTGCAAATATTTAGATTTTACATTTGAATTAAAAAGGTCAATTAGAAATGTCCAAAACTTAAAATTATGAAAGTACAGGTTAGAAATCAGCTGACAGTTTTTTTACTAGCATATTCTGTCTCACTGCTGGGTAAGGGCCTCCAAGTCCTTCCAGGAACTCTTTTCTCACGCCACCTCGAACCAGTCCTCACGGTACGCGTCCAGATTGTCTCGCCACTAGTTTCTGGGCCGGCTTCGGCGGCGCCGTCCAGTTTCAGGCACACATTGTATGGAGAGCTGACAGTTACACCAATAAATTAACTAAGAATACACTTGTCGATAGGTGAAATATTAGTTAACAGCTTAATTAACAGGAGAGGAGCCAGGAAGTTTACAATGTATAATGCGAATGATTGCAAATAGCGCGTGACATGACGCCGTTCATCACGACACGGTGCCAATGGGCCGAGCAGAAACGAATATAGGTCCAGCGTCACCTTGCGAATTTAGAGTGGGGATTGTGATACCTCGATAGAATTTTCAATAGAATAAAATACCTTCAAAGGCACTACAAAATCTTCAGCATCATCCTTGATTAAGGTAGATATGAAAAGAAGAATAGTGGTATCTTCCAAACATTATTGTTTGTTAATTAAACTGTTCAATTTGAATAGCTACTTCTTTTTTACAAGGGGCCGAAACTAGCCGTTATGGACTTGTTAATTTGTTATCCCTAACTTTCAATGCCAATAATTTTAGCTGGGTTCCATATAGCTCTGACGCTACGCTAGACCAAATCATCGACTAACTAGGAGATTTCTACCCTTTCTACAATAACACCTCTATTCTGACCCGTTGAAACCATATATTGTCCAGCGTCCTATGTGTCTGGCGTGCCGTTTTGTTTTTGCATCTCACTCATTTGGCTACCTTTATTGTTCCGGTTGTAGCACAGGTTGCACGGTTGCTCCGAAACGGTTTGATCTCGTCGACAGGACGATTCATCTCGTTGGTCCGTTTATTTTTTTACCATTTATTGTTTTAGAAAGGGTTTTTGTACGTTGATAAATGCTTCATTTATTTAAAAAAAATACACACAAAAAAGGTACAAAGGTATTGCTGTGGTATTTCGAATAATGTCATTAGCGTTTGATTAAAAATACACTTAAAGTTGAACGTCGAAATTATTTACAGGTAAGTTACCGCGAATGGCATAAGACTGAGGATAAGGCTAAAGAATAAACCTGCATTTTTAGGGTTCCGTACCAAAATAGTAAAAAGGAACCCTTATGGTGAGACTAAGTCTGTCTGTCTGTCTGTCACACCTGGATATCTCAAGAACTACTAATGCTATCAACTTGAAATTTAGAATAGTTGTAGATGCCCAACTATTTTGCAAACAAGAAAAAAAAAATTGCAAAAGGGACTGAAAAGTTCTTAAAAATTTGAAGTGGGCATGGGGAACTAGGGCATGTGGGGTATCATATGAAAAAACGCTGTTTGCACATTCTCAAACATTTTTTTTTAGGCAGCATAGGTTCCGACCTTTGAAGAAAAATGTAAAAAAAAATACCGCCCCCCCCCTCTTATCTCCGAAGTTTGCATAGATAAAAATCTGAAATTATTCTATAAGGTAGAAGTGTATTAGATCAGATTACAGGAAAAATAAAACGATGTCTCTAAACAGCACAGTTTTTCAGAAATCATCAACATCATAATAATTATACGTACGGAACCCTCGGTGCGCGAGTCCGACTCGCTCTTGACCGGTTTTTTATTATTCATAGCCAATTATTAATTGCTTCAGAAGGGAAAATACCTTCACATTTTGAGCATCCTACGAATTTCTTATTCCACCTAAACCGCTGGAATATATCCAAAACGAGATGAGTCAACAAATTAATTTGAAAATTCAAATGCCTTAGTAGGAAATGTAATTGTAAAGGCGTGTGTACACAGCATGGTAAGGCAGTGTTTACACCGAGCGGCGCAAAAGGTACGGATTTGTTAGAATGTAAATCAAACTGGATGTTTTATTAAACACTCCTCTGCTGGGTATTCAAATTAAGCGGTGTCGATGGTATTATTTCATGGAGGCTGCTTCAGGTTATGAGATAATAAGGAAATTAGAGCGTAATGGAAAATACAAACGTTTTTAAATTTTTTGGTTATAATTTTCTTAAATCAAATCACTAGAGAAAATATTATGTAAGTACATAACATTTAAAACATTTTTCCTTGCCCGGCCATCTGTTGACATCTAAGAAAAAGGTGTGTATAGTCACTGACTGATATTGACTGTAATTCGTTAAATTTCTCCTACCGTGAAATTGATACACCGTAATAAACCGGCCAAGTGCGACTCACACTCGAAGGGTTCCGTACCGCCGTACATTGTTAAGCAAAAAACCCCGAAAAAAACACGTTTCTTGTATGTTGCTTTTATGTATTCATTTTTGACTTTTTTTATTTTTCTTATTTGTTGTTATAGAAATCCACAATCTGTGAAAATTTTAACTGTCTACGTATTACAGTTCATGTGATATAGCCCGCTGACAAACAGACTGACGGATCGACAGCGGAGGCTTAGTAATAGGGTTCCGTTTGGCGCCTTTCGGGTACGGAACCCTACAAAATCCGGACAAGTACGAGTTGAACTCGCGTGGTGAGGGTTCCGTACAATGAATGTAAGTTTGTACGCACAATATTGAGAGATTTACCATGTTATTTTAACACCATAGACTTCTTATAGAATTTCCTGTAACCTATAAGTAAAAAAAAAAAAAAAATTTCACATAAGCCTACATGGGCACTTATGAAACGTCAGAAGCTAGGTGCACGGTTCCAATTGGTCGTTTCCTATGGAGAAGAACCGACAAGAAACTCCTCGGTTACTCTTTTAAAAAAAACTGCCTTTTACAATGTTTTCAAATCAGAGTGTTAATAAGTATGAGAGGACAGCGTAGGCCCGTCAAAAGTACCAGGTACTTAACAAAATAGAAAAAGGTCTACACTTCTACAGATCCACAGTCCATTAAGCCTACCACGTCCTCACATTAACAAAAAAACAATACAATATGATTAAAATAATAAAAGTTAGAACCTTGTTGAAATTAAAATTGTAAAAAAAAAATATGTCAAGGAAGTATGTAAAAAAAAATACTTAAACATCGCAACTTGGGAGCAGTTAATAGACATTTACATATTTTTGCCGTTAATGAGGTACCAGGGAAGCCACATGTGCAGAAGGAATTAATGCCAAACTTTCTTGTCTTCAACGAAAGAACTAAAGAACTATTTTCTGTATTTTTTAAGATATAAGAGGGGGGGAATGGTAAATGTTCATCTATTTTCTTTAATAACTTTAAAATTGTTCATTTTAAAATTATAAATAAAATATCTAGAGACCCTCATAATAAGCCATTTAATTTGAAATATTACACGGCTGCACCCGGTGAGACTGGAAGCTAACCCCAACATTGTTGGGAAAAGGCAGGCAGATCGATCGACACGGCACAGTTTGCAATTTTTTTTTTCAAAAGTAACTCTTATTTTCAAAATTCCTTTATTTACATTAAACGTCCGTGTTTGGGTCACAGAAATTCATCAAATTAATCAGTCCAGTAGATTTGGAGGAAATCGACTGTGACAGACGGACAGACAGCCACACGAATGATCCTATATGGGTTCAGTTTTTTCCTTTTTAGGTACAGTCACGAGCACTAATATGGTACAGTCACGAGCACTAATATGTATATACTTAGCAACCTTTATAAGTGATTTCCTCCAACTACATTGATTGTAATTTTATTTTACTACGAATATAGTATTTTGGAACCAAACTATTATGAAATATATCTTTTCTCAAAGTTAAAATCGTTATTCCACGAGAAAATCAGTTTTAAATTTTGCTAAGTGTTTACATAACAGTGCTCATGACTGTACGGAACCATAATAATGGCATCCGTGATAACTGTGATAAGTGTCGTGATAAGTGTTGTGTATTATATGAAACATAATTATTCCGTGCTTGACTTCCTTCTAAACTCGCTTCGAATTTCTGAAATTTGCTGATTGCTGCAATCGAAAATCACACGCGAACTGCATCCAGTTTTGCCAGCAACACAAAATCATGGGGCGTTATTTCTGACAGGTAACTTCAATAGGTTTGTTGAATCCACAGATACCCCCTTACCCTTATTTCGAAAATCCATCTCCATACTGTCGAAACCTCGCGAGATTTCTACCTCAGCGTACCCGTTGGCAATATTTACCCGTTACTTTCTGTAAACAGTGCACGGAACATCGCGAATATAACTCGTACAAGAAAATTACGCTTGTTTAATTATCTAACTTGCTGTACTTTTGTACCCTTTCACGATCTCGAGGTATATGTAGGTATATGATTCTTGCATAATAAGGCGAATCGATGAGTTGAAATGTAGGCAGGAGGAATCTTCAACATTTCAAGTTTCTGACTTTTGTAAGCTTACCGCAAAAAAGGCTTGCTTGTTTGCTTTCTGACTGTCATAAGTCAGAAAGTTGAATCTTGACAATATTAAATTAATGATACGCAGTTTAAATAAATGTTATCGAAGTTTCTTGATTACTGTTGCCATTTTTTAAGTGCTTCAATACGGTATGTTTAGGTTGCGCGCGGCTTATGAGTGGCGTATTAGAAGCGTTTAGATAGGCATTGTTGTAAGTTTTCCTTTAAAATTATACAGTGTGACCTGGATAACTGGGATCTCAAGGGACCTAGGGCTATTTTTCATTTATCATCATTATCCCGAATAGTCAGGTTTAAAATGACAGTATTCTTACAGGATAGTGTTGGACTTACAGAAGCCCAAGAGTAGAGGACAAAGACAGGTCGAAATGTATCGTTTTTCATTTGTAGAGGTGAAAATGTTCATTAAAAATGCATATTTCATATTTGTATACTTTTATTAGTTGTCTTACATATACAGGCTACTGAACTACAAAGTCTCAATTATACATGTAAATTAAAACTAACAAATGCATTCTCAGCTATTATTGAAGGTCCCAGTAACAGGTATTTCAATGCAAAAATGTCTAGAGCTCATTGTAATTATCAGTTGTAGAGACTACTTTCTCACATATCCAGGATACACTAGAAAGCATTAAAAAAAAATTGTTGTACGGTCCTTAGGTACCTACACCTCTCTCATTAAAGAATATTTAATATTTTCGATGAGTACAACACCGACTTTCCTCAACTTATTATTCACGGTCATTAATAAGAAGTACTAGGCGAGCAGAAGTCGACCGGAGCGAACTTCGTATCTGCTTCCGCTAACTACTAAAAGATGGTAATGAAGCGCACTCACCTTAATATACCTGTCCTTGTCACTCTCACTTCACTTGTATCCTTCTATCTCGCTCTAAGCTGCTGTCACAGCCACAACGGCCGATCCAGACGGTGACAAGAAATTAATTAGGGGAAGCTCGGGAAAATAATGGTGTGCCGTGATTTTTAAATGAAATTTATTTTCTTCACTTCATTTATTTCTGGGCGACATGACACTTCGGAAATTATTAGACTTTAGGAGGGCTTCCCTTTCCGTAGGTAAGGTTTCAACTTGTGTACCTTGTGACGTCAGGACCATTTTTGCTGTTGATATTTTTATTTGTCCTGGTGTGATTGGTTTTAAAACATTTTGCCAGGGAATTGGAATTTTCAGACTGTATATTTATTTGTCCACGCTTATTCAATTAAGAATTTAATTAAATTCAGAAATGCATATTTTATCGTACTGTACTTGTGAATGGTCATCGTTTAATATGGCTGTTCTAGAGTGATAGAGCCTATAAATATTAAATTAGGTACCTAGCTTCAGAAGCGGTTTCAATAGACATGACATGTGAGCTTTACTTTAGAAGACCTGAGTAATTCCTTTAACTTTCGTTTCCAAAATCATTTATCATCTATCTTTGACTCTCAATTTTTACTGGTGCAGCTAGTAACATGAATGGATTTATTCCGTTCTAATACCAACAACTAATACAACTGGTATTTGTTTCAACTCATATTTATTTTCTATTCCGAACGGATACTAGTGTTACAAAACAAGTTTAAAGATATAAGGTACAGTCAGTAAAAATGGTTTGTATGTAATTATAAGACCTTTAATTGAAAAAAATCTGTTAAATCCATAAGAATAACATTTTTTTAGCAAACGTCTAGTTCAATAATAATATATGACTAATCATTAATCAATTTTATTATAATTTTAGTTCCTCCTTGTACACACGGCTACACATCAAGCTATACATTTCCAGTATAAGCTGAACTCGCGTTGTGTAGGATTTCGGTACAATGAAAGGTCAGCGTGTACCTGTATAATATTTTTTTATCCGAAAATATTATTTGTGTACTCGTTTTTTTATTTTTAGAAGTAGGTATACAATTTTTTTATGAGGTATGTTGAAACTGCTTGTTACCTACTTATCCGCCAGTTGTCCCAAAAACGTTCATTAGAAAACCGTCAAAAAGCCTTTAAATAATGTTTTAACAACAAGTGTGTAATTGTTGTTAAAACATTATTTCCACTTTATTTTTATTTGTATTTTTGATTTCACGGACTGTTGCCAAATAAATTTTTAAATCGTCCCAGTGTATCGGTGATTATGTTAACCTGGTAATTTCGTTAAGTGGTGCAGTTTGTTTGTTTTGTAAGCTGACAGTGCAATTGATTTCAGTAGAAGCTGCCAACCATGAAGTCGCCAGGTTTACATGTCTACAAGTTCCTGACCAGAGTTACACACATACCATCACGCCTGTAATCCCCTAAAGGTTAGGCAGAGTGGGTAGAGGTGTAGGTACCTATAGTGCACCTACATCGCCTGTTATGTTTAAGTCCCATGTAATTGGGAGCCAGCCTATTGCCATCAACTGGATACAAATCCAAACTCCGGGCTGCTACTGAAAAAATCCTGATGGTATACTTTGCCCGACCTGGAATCGAACCCAGGCCCTCATGCCCAGAAGTATCGCTTGCGACCAGAGGTACCCATAAATGGGAAAACCATTATTCGAAAAAATTAAGTCCTATTTATCATCTAATACAAAGGGCATTATCAAATGGAGTTATCGCAAGTAATGATGTCACCTATCAAAAGTACAAGCTGTTGAAACAACGATTAAAATAAAGGGCTGTAATAAAATCACCGACGATTATTATCAGAAGCCCGCCGAGTGGGAACTCGGTAATATTCACGGTTATTATAATGGTGCAGGGTAGACAGAAGGTTAATGTGAAAGTTTACTGCAGAAATACGCCATCTTTCTGGACTCAAATAATTTTTTAATACTTTATGGCGAATTTCACCAATTAAATCGAACGCGATCAGTACATCTAAACCTCGTTTAACAGCTGTTAGTGTCATCATTGTAATGGAATATTGACACTATTTAAACGTGGTTTTTATGTGCTGATCGCTTTCAATTTCATTGGTGAAATTCGCCCTTGAGACTTTTATGGAAACTAACGATCTATATCCCCTAAATCTAAATCTGGTTAGGCATATTAAAGTTGTGGGGGCAAAAAAAAACACATAATTGTATACATATAAATGCTGGATTTTAGAGATGGGGCAGTAAGGGCAGCTACCTTAACCGTTGTAGCTACCGGAAAACGGTCTTAAAAGACTGTCCTTAACTTTTTGAGAAATTTTGATCTGCATTTACAGATTTTGAAGAAAATGTACATTTAGCAGGAAAATGGGCAATTTTCACAAAAAAACTATTTTTCGTTCCAATCAATCTTGTTTCCTGTAAGGATCAAAAGTTTCTATTGGACCAATTGATGTTTGAGTACTAGAAAAGTCATCAATCGCAAAAAAAAATCCCATACATTTCGAAGGAAATGACTAGACTATGGATAGATAGGCCGCTACAATGAAGACTGGCCAAAAAAAAACAAAACAAATGAAACTTCGAATTTCAAACGAATACGCGTCATAATTTAATTTGCTTTGAAAGCAGAATCTAGATAGTTTGTTGCTTGTAATTTCTGAAATTCTGCGCAACAGCCGCCATACTCGTACCCGTTCTAATTTGAACTGGTAATTCACAAGGCAGTGGATACAAACATTATGGTCCTATACAGTGATCACCTCGCAGTCCTGATCTCACGCCTCTTGATTTTTATAAGTGGCGCTATTTAAAAAAACTTTTTACTTTAGGAATGATTCCTAGCACATTATCAGCCGCTACCCGCGCTGTAGTAAAAATAATAAATCTATGTCTACGTCAAAACGGCTACCATTTTGAAGGACAATGTTAAAAAGACGAGATATGAGAAATTTTAAATTTCTATAGAAAGCCTATTTTTGTCATAACTCTTGTTTAAATCAGTGTCCATTCAAAATATATATTCTGGAACCTAGATCTTCTGTATTCCAATCGGAATAAAGACACACTACCCTAAGAATATGTTTGATTTACAAATTATTTTGGTATTACGTTTGTATGAACTACGCATCCATCGCCGAATACCCAAAGTTGAAGTTATTGTTTTTTATTTGTTTTCTGATCAGTCTTTTTTGTAGCGGCCAGTTTATCGATGATAAAACATGTAAGCCCAAGTCTCATTTCCTACGAAATGTATGTTAAAAGTTTTTGCGATTTATGACTTTTCTAGTACTCAAACCTCAATTGGTCTAATAGAGGTTTTTGATCCTTTTAAGAAACAGGATCTATTGGCATAAGAAAAAGTTTTTGTGATAAGTTCCAATTTTCCTGCTCACTGTAAATTTTTTTCAAAATCTGTGAAGGTAGATCAAAATTTCTTAAAAATTTAAGTATAGTCTCTAAAGACTGTTTTCCTGTAGCTACAACGGTTAAGGTAGCTGCGATTACTGCCCCATCTCAAAAATCCTGTATAAGGTGTATCTATTCACACACGAAACCTCTTAAGGGGTCATTGTACTCACCATTGTGAACAACTTTCATTATGGGAACAAACCTGAAATCGTGAAACAAAAGTCATCAAAGCGAAAGTCACTCATTTACTTGCCACTTTTATTTAAAGAGATATCAAACAAAATATATTCTCAAATCCGACTGGTAGTTCTAGAGATTTGAGCGTTCAAACAAAAAGCAAACAAACACTTCAGCTTTATTATATTATAATATATTTCACCTTATTTAATGTAACCCTGCTTGTTCCAAATTGACTTACTGCCTGCTCCACACCTGTGTGCCGAAACTAATTAAACGCATGAACAGATTTATTAGCGATACGTTTATAATGTTACGTATTAATGGACTCGAGTCACGAGAGCTATCATTTTGTACTGTGTCAATAGTTATGTTATGTGCTGAAGAGTAGGCTTTGAACCGTGATTGTAGGTGATTGTGACAATATTGTGGAGTGTGCTGCTTTTAGCGATAATTGATCGATAATCAAGGTTAGTAGTACAAAGACTGTATATAATTTGGACCCAGAATCGTGCAATCACAACAATTAAAAGGTTGGTAATATATTTCAACCAAAGAATAAAATTATTATAAGTTTGTTCAAAAACATATTAATTCCGTCAAAGTTGGTGAACTAAACACTAACTGCGTTTTATCTATTTTTCAGCTCAACAATAAATGTTCTCTGAGCGGTCTTTCCAGGCACAGATAGTCCAAGATGACCCTCAACGTACGCCGAAGAAGCTCTTCTTTAAACCTAAGAAGAATAGGTTTCATCATGTCCTGATAGACAAAGCAAAACTTTATCTGCAACTGTTTCTTGAGACATCATCCATACATGGACTTAACCATTTGGTATCGGCCAGGAGACACCTTCTTGAAATGTAAGATTATCTGTGTGGTTGTTAAATTATTACACGAATTATCAAAGATTTAATTTAAACAAATGCCATTTGTATTGTTAACGATATTTTTAAAAGAACTGTGTTACAATTTTGGAGAACAGCGTTCACAGTCAGTCCGTGGGTGTTGTAAAAGGCGACTAAGGGACTTACTAGAGAATGGGCAGCAGCGTTCTCTATGTATTTTAACACCATACTGCGATCGTCAACCCGCCTGCCAAGTGTGGCGATTATGGCAACCCCCCGAATCTTGGGGGAGGCATATGTCCAGTAGTGGACGTCTTTCTGCTGAAATGATAAATGATGATGATAATTCATAGTCATTGCGAGATAGTGTGTACCTAAAGTCGGCAATATTAGCGAATGATCACTCTTCCACCATTTTTTTTTTTTTTTTAAATATTCTTCTGAAATGAACCAAATCAGTTTAATATTTTATAATTATTAATTTATATTTTTTCATATTATTTTCCTATTTAATTAACCTTTTTCCACTAGCATCCTGTGGTTCACCATCATATTCCTGTCTGGGTTTGGCTCCTTGTACCTCTCGCAGATGACTTGGAGTCGCTACCAGTCCTCCCCCACCGTTGTGTCCATGGATCGAGACATGTTTGCTTGGAACACTACCTTCCCGTGTGTCACCGTGTGCCCTAATAACTATATTGATAAGAAGAAGCTTGATATCTTTCTGAGGTTTGTATGAGTCGAAAGTTGGAGTAAAATTATAATTTTATTGTCTTCTTTTTGTAGATCGACTAGTTTGTTTTTATTTTTATTTGGTACCTACTTGAAACATTTATGGGAATCTACTGGATGCGGGCAGAATAAGATCGATCGTTGTGGTAATGCTAGGGGGAGGCCTATGTCCAGCAGTGGGCGTCGTTTTTGATACAGATAACGACGAAACGCTTACAAAGTTACCCTCATAATAATGATTTTGCATTTACACTCTGTGTCAACAATCAAACTATCAAATCATTTTTAGGAATTCCAACGAACCAAATAAAACCAGATTGGAGACCTTCATCATATCTCTTTCCAACGCGTCCTATAAGAACTTCGAGAACATTCCGGTCTACGATGGCATCACTCCAGACAAGTACATTCAACTCCTGATGAACTTGTCTGCACCCTTCAAGCCGACCTTGACCATTGGAGTGTCGAATGTGGTGCTGTCCATAGTACCCACTGTCACTGAGACGGGACTGTGTTATGCTGTGAACTCGAGGACTGCGATATATAATTCTCCGGAGTGAGTAGTTATTTTTACTTTACTCAGAATTAGAGAAGAAGGCAGCCAGGGATGTTGAACTAGTTTTTCTGTTGCCTGCATTTTTTTTGGTTTGTTGTGTACAATTTGTCTACAATTATGAATTAAATGATTTCTTGTTTTTTGCAGATACAGAGACGCTAACCGATGGGACGTTATAACTGACGATAAGAAGTCACTGTTCATCCATCCTTTAGATGGCGAAGTTTTTGCTCAAGTCATGAACATTTCTACTGCTTATGATGTGAGACTTTATCTTTTGGAACGGACTTCCTTATCATACGTTATACTCTGCACACTTAGCGAAAGAGCCAGCCCGAAAAAAGTGAACATTTTGACCACCCCGACACTTTTTTACCGACTTCAAAAAAAAAGAAGGAAGTTCTCAGTTCGTCGGAATCTTTTATTTTTTTCTGTAAGAGTATACTATATTATTCACCGATCACTCGAAGACGGCTGAACCGATTTGGAAAATAGTTTTTTTGTTTGAAAGGGTAGGTATACTTCCTAGGTAGTCCCATTGACATCAGGTGAGAATCTGATGATGGGATTCTGGAGAAATCAATCATCAAAATCAATGCATAAGGTGAAATGGAGCTGATAGTGAAGTACCAGGAGAACTCTTCAACAATTAACGGCCCTGCATTCGAAAAAGCAATATTTTGTTAAAGTTAATTAACATTAGAATAGAATAGAATACTCTTTATTATGTACACCATAAAAGCATATAAGGCATAGCATATTAGGCTATAGTAACTTAGATAAATTACAAACCGACTCTCTAAATAGGTATTTTGCCACTAGTACTCGTATTACATAACTCTTAGTTTATAACAATTGCTTGCTGCATGTACAGTAAACACCAAAGCGTGCAGCAAGCCAACAGCTTAAAAAATTCATGCAAAAATTAAACATGGATTAACTATACATAAATATGTCAACATCCGGCTCCTGAGCAATCAAGGCGTTCAGCAGACTGATCGCCTGGGCTGTGGGAGCATATCGAGCAGTATGGGTACGCACTGGTGGAGCCGTGTACAGGCATCACGAAGCACAGGCGCGTGACCGCCGCCGCAGCCGGTCCGGAGCAAATAATGAACAGCGAGCTAGAGTTTTAGAGCATAAATGCTCTAAGGCTAGATAAGTCGTGTCATTGCAGGGTTCGTAACATCATCATCATCATCATCAGGCCATAGCAGTCCACTGCTGGACATAGGCTTCTCCAATTGCACGCCATTCAGCTCGATTCTCGGCAACTCTCATCCAGCTGCCACCATCCACCCTGCGAAGATCGTCGCTTTACCTAGCCTGAGGTCGTCCTACCTTACGTTTGCCGATTCGCGGTCTCTACTCAAGAACACGTCTACCCCAACGGTCATCGTTTCTACGGCTAATATGGCCGGCCCATTGCCACTTCAGCTTGCTTATTCTGTGGGCTATGTCGACAACTTTGGTTCTCTGCCGGATCACCTCGTTCCGGATTCGATCCCTCAGAGAGACTCCAAACATAGCCCGTTCCATAGCTCGCTGAGCGACCTTGAATTTATGGACCAGCCGTACCGAGAGTGTCCACGTTTCGGCTCCGTAAGTCATAACAGGTAGGACACACTGATTGAAGACCTTCGTCTTTTGGCTCTGTGGAATACGCGACGAGAAGAGGGTTTGTAACAATATTCGAAAATTATTTTACCCAATGAAAAATTATCGTAAAGCAACTACCAGAGCCGCGCGTAACGTTTAACTAGTTCGCAAAACTAGAAATACGAAAGGAGTTTTAGGAAGTTGTGAAATGTGAAAGAAATTAAAAAGTAACTTATTTATTGACACCCAATGACGAAAAATTTGCAAATTATCAGTGGTGCCATCTAAAATTTTGATTTTGACCCTATTATCGTAAGAAACAGGATATAACTACAGGCATCAAAAAATTTTTTTGTTTTTTTGCCCATTTTCTTGCTGACTACATTTTTTATCAAAATCTGTGTATGCAGATCAACATGTCTCAAATAGATAAGATCAGTCTTACAATTCTTGTACAAAAACAAAGACACTGACTTTCAAAAAAATATTTTTCTTAACTTCGGAGTTTTTTTTGGAAGCCGCTAGCTTTTTTTTTTTGGAATAATGTTTTTTTTACGTAACAAAATTATCGTAACGGTCAAATGTTTGTGATGTCATATTGTTTTTCGGTCTAGAGATCATTCAACAAGATACAAAACGCAAGACCTCAAGGAACTTCATTCCAGCCGGTGTCCCACGAAACCTCTCGACTGTTTTTTAATCTGAATTATATAAAAACTTTGTTCACGAGGGAATTTAACTCTTTTCTGGGTTCCTTATTTATTTTTCATCACAAGTACTTTTTTTATTAATAGTAACTGTTCCAACATATTGGATTATGTCAGGTATATATCCACGGTCCTCAAGAAGTGCCGGACATATCGACCAAGTTCCAGCGCTCGGCTGAAGGGTACTACATGAAGCTATACGTCACTGCACTCACCGTGTACACCTCACCAGAAGCTGCTAAGTGATTAACTATTTTATCATCTTTATAATCTTCTTTTTTTTCTTGTTTTTCTTTTGACAAATTATAATTTATTGGTTCATTGTTACAAAGGATTGAAAGCTATTCATTTGCACCACCCACCAAATCGCATCCTTATCTTCTCAACAGGCAATCAACATTTTTCTTACTTGGTTTACTTATAGATATGAGAGTTAATTTAAGTCGAAAAGAATAAGATCTCTATACTTAAGAGCTGCTCATCGTCTCCAGGTTAAGCGTGAATCAACGTCGCTGTCGTTTTCCTGACGAGAACAACCTGAAGCACAATTCGATATACACGTACACGATGTGTCGCATGGAGTGCCGCATACGGCTGTGTCTCAAGTACTGCAAGTGTATCCCACACTTCTATAGGAGGATCGGTAAGTTCGCCTTTACCTTCCTTATTTTATATAGAGGTAGCCTCATAAAAAAGGGAACATTACCTTACCCACTTGGTCGGAGTGCCCTAGCTTAGTTACTGCGACGAAGAGGCTCAATTATTAAAAAAACCGGTCAAGAGCGAGTCAGACTCGCGCACCGAGGGTTCCGTACGTATATATGATGTTGATGATTTCTTCAAAACTGTGCTATTTAGAGACATCGTTTTACTTTTCATGTAATCTTTAAATACACTTATATCAATTCAGATTTTTATGTATGCAAACTTTGGAGATAAGGGGGGGGGCCGTATTTTTTTGATGAAAAATGTTTGAGAATGTGTTAACAGCATTCTTTCATACGATACCCCACATGCCCGCCCTAGTACCCCACTTCAAAATTTTTTAAGACCCCCTTTCAGTCCCTTTTGCAAAAAGATATATTTTTTTAATTTCTTTCTTGTTTGCAAAATAGTTGGGCAAACATAATCTAAAATTATTCTAAATAACAAGTTGATAGCATTAGTAGTTCTTAGAGATATCCAGGTGTGACAGACAGACAGACAGACTTAGTCTCACCATAAGGGTTCCTTTTTACCGTTTTGGTACGGAACCCTAAAAAGTGTGCATCATTAGAATCCCAAAAAGTTTTTAAAGGTTCATTAATTTAAACTGGGAATGGGGGCCTGTGGCTAAATAATAACAGTCGCACGGGTCGATCGACCAGGTTAAGCTACGCTTGCCACGGTTGGTCCGTAGATGGGTGACCATCTTTACATACCAAGACCCCTCCGTGTCTCGAAAAGCAAATTAAGCCGTTGTTTCCGGCTGTTATTTGCAGATCTTTGACAGTTATCACGGGTCGTTAGAAGCCCTAAAGTTTGACAACCAGTCTTACCAAGGGGTATCGTGTTACCCAGTAACTGGGTTGTAGAGGCCAGATAGGCAGTCACTCTATGTAAAATACCGGTATTCAGCTGGAATTTACACTGGAAGCCGACCCCAACATAGTTGGGAAAATGCAGGCAGATGATGACGATTTATACTTAAAATAATGTTACTCTTTCTGATTAACTTGACATGACTTAAGAAGAACTGGGTTGTGGAGGTCAGATAGGCAGTCGCTCCATGTAAAATACTGGTATTCAACTGCATCTGGTTAGACTGGAAGCCGACCCCAACATGGTTGGGAGAAGATGATGATGACTTATGCTTAAAATAATTATATACTTCCTGATTAACTTGAACTATTCCGACATAGTTCGTACCGAAATGACTGAAGAACTAGCTTGATCGGTTATGTCCATCTCAGATTTATAACCCACTGCTGTTCAAGCCAATAGGTATTTATCTGCTTTATGTTTTCACAGGTGACGAACAATTTTGTGATATCAAAGGTCTACATTGTTTGGCTAAACATAAAGGTAAGCTATCATACAGTTTTGTGATTTGACCGACTGAATATATTATAATATATTACTAAATACAGATAATTGTGTGTTTTTCAGATGAATTGTACAAGTTACAAGACAATAGTGGAAAGAAAATAAGCTGTGGTTGCTATCCTTTGTGCGATGATGTGAACTATGTGCTACAGTCAAATGTATGTTATTTATTGTTTTTGATATCAATGTTTTGGCCGTGGTCGATTGAAAAAGGTTTTTTTTTTAAAAATAATACACTGGATCGCAAAAATTCCGGGTCGCTAATAAAAACTGTGATAGCTCCAAAAATGATATACCTAGATTGCTAGAATAAATAATATGTAGTAAGCAGGTTACTAATGCATGTTCTAAATCTATAAAGAAGTTTCATTTGTACAAGTTACAGATAAAAAATAAAAAAAACCTTTTCAAAAATTTCAAAATATAAAATTAGGAAAAGAATATTTTTTCTGCTTTTGTTTCAAACCAAGCTGTCATTATAAATAGTTCCTTGGATTGATCAGAGTATTCAGTGCAATATCATGTCGTTAACAACTGAAGAATGTACACGGATTATTACCATGGTACAAGAAGGAAGACCTCAGCGTAGCACTGCTAGAGCAATAACAGTATCTTTATCAACGGTCCAAAGAGTACTCCAGCGATTTCAAGAGACCGGTATGAACATCAGGAGTCCGTGAAATGGCAGGCCAAGGTGTACAACTACACGAGAAGACTGATTCATCGTGAGCACTATGTTAATAAAATAATATAAAAATACTTTAATTCGGACCTTGATCCATATAATGTTAGTAATACACAAAACTTATGCTATGTTAGTAACAAATACAAATCAATTTTTTAATTCCAATACCTGTTGCACTCACTTGACGCACCGGGTACATGCACATGTACATGCACCCAATGCGCCATAATGGTGCAACACGGCTTATCACTGATGACCTTCAGAATGTCGTTGACGCTCCCACGCACTCTGCGCATCATGGACGCAATCCTTTTTCGCAGGATGGTACTGAAACCATCAGTAATTCGGCAAACATCCCTGACGCACTGCAGTAACGTGGAAGCCCAGTTAAGAAATCGAAATCTCACGGCTGTTCAGGTCCCAAAACAGTCTTCAAGAAATTCACCACAACAATGTGAGCTCTGATACGATTCTGCGACGTCTTCATGAAGCTGATATAAATCTCAAACTTCTCAGAGAACATCAAGTTGCCAGGTTACAGTTTGCTCGAGATCACATCCGATAGACAGATGAAGATTTGTCCTAAGTTATGTTTTCCGATGAGTCCAGATTTTCCGATGAGACGGGAGACGAAGAGTATTTAGACGACGAAGAGAACGATATCATCAAGCGCGATTTGAAGAAAAAGTGCCATTCGGTGGAGGATCAATAACGGATTGGGCTGGGTTATCTTCAGAGGATCGCACGGAGTTAGTGATCATAAAAAACGGTTCTCTGACTGCTGTCAGATACGTAGAAGAGGTTTTAAATGAGCATGCTGGTCCTTTCTTAGTGAATAGGGGTGCAAATTCCATTATAATGCGCGACCACATACTGCTCGTTAGGTCAATATGTATATTCAAGACGTCGAAGTCACTAATGCACCAAAAAATGCTTAAATATTAAATTTGAAAGAAATATTAAATATATTACAATAGTAAAAATCGTTCATAAGTTCAAAGCCGTACCGTGGTGCTTAGACTTTGTTGATGTGTATTTCCAGTATTTATTATTATTATTAATAATTTGCTATTGATTGCTACAAAGTTAATAATTCTATGTTATCCCTTTAAATCGGTTACTGGCCATAAATAAATGAATTATTCAAACTTTTTCTTAATGCTTGTCCTCACTAGGAATTTTCTCTTTTTTCTCCTAAATTGTGGGTGCGTTTACAAAAACTTAAACTCACATACACAACAGCCAGACCCGGAACAACTACTTGTTAGTCAAACAAATATTTGTTCCGTGCGGGAATCGAACTCGCGACACGCAGCGCAGCAGTCAATTGCATAACCACTGCGCCAACCGTGCTGTCAAATTGTATTTGCAGGCTCTTCAAGTGTGGTTCCTGGGCACGAACCTTCAGTGGGGCATGGTGACATACCCTCGCATGAGATACAGAAGGGACATCATTTTCGGCTTCACTGACGTTTTGGGTATGACAATTCTCTTCACTAAACTCACCGATTACTGGTTTTAAAGTATTATTTAAAATTAAAGGTTTTAAAGTATGTTTCTTTAAAATGTTATTTGTTTGCTTCACAGTTGCTGTTGGTGGCATGGCTGGCTTGTTTCTGGGCTGCAGTGTTCTCAGCTTTATGGAGATCGTATACTTTCTCTCACTGCGTCTCTTCTGCTACGCTCATACTTCTAAATAAGTTTAAAAATGGATAAGTCATTTGATTTGAAGTTGTTAAATTGCACCGTATTCTAAATCAATTGTCTAGTCAAAATAAAATGTTTTTTCGTGTATCCAAATATTGTATAAATATACAACATTATTTTTAGTATAATTATGAGAAACCTGAATATAGTTTGTTCAGAATAAGGAACTGAATCGATTTCAATATTTTTTACACCATGTTATATTTTGTCCCAAAAATATTTAAGTGTGATGGAAAATGTTATCACCATTTAATTACTTACTTAATTAATCTCTTAGGCCGTACGGTTAGGTACCTACTGCCAAATTATTATCAATGAGCGCAAGCCGACCCTGGAGGCGCGGGGGCGCCGTTAGCATTTTTTTGTACGAACAACCCGGTAACATAACCTTATAACTTTGTGATTTTTCAAGATACAGTTTTGAAATTTTCTACATAGATTCTTTACATAAAAATACTAGACACGTGGTTCGGGTTTCGCAGAAATATGTCAGTACCGAACTTCAAAAAAGGTTGAGCACTCAATTGCAGAATGATAATTCTACAATAAGTAGGCAGTTTTATTTAGTTTTTGGCATACGTGTTTAGCTTGAGGCATCCATGTAAAAAAATAAAAATAAAATAAGTCAAAGTCAAAGTCAAAGATTTATTTGCAAAACTAAGTGTACATTTTGGTGTTATTTTATATTATAGGTGCTTACAACTTAGCGGCCTTTTCCAGGCATCGCAAATTTGAGGGTTAACATTAAAATCAAACAATCATTATTCAAATCTACTTATTATACTACTTACTTATACTTATACTTTCTACATATAATATACATTTTACCATTAATTATTCAATTTTACTCATTTAAATAATAATTACACATTTTTTATAATTCAATACTTAACAATATAAATACATTTTTTATTAATTAGATCGCCTTATTAATTTATTTAGAATAGGAAGTCGGTAGGTAGTAGTGTAAGTGTGTGTAATGTGTGTGTAATGGTTACTGATTTATTTTTGGTGTAAAAATTCTTCAATTGAATAGTAACAATTTTTTAAAAGGTAGGTTTTTAATTTATTGTTAAATGGGGCAAGCCTGGTTTCATTTTTAATCTCTTGAGGCAGCTTATTATATATCCTTATTGCCATGTATTATTTAGTCGTGAAGGTGGTTGGTATAGGTTAAGTTTGTGCCGGGTGTTGTAATTGTGTATGTCCTGTACTTTAGTGAATGTGTGCATGTTTTTCAATACGTACTCGTATATACATATATCGTGTAAATATATACAAGGAAGAGTGAGTAATTTATATTTCAGGAAATAGGGTTAACAGCTTTGTCTATTATTTATTTGAGCTAAGATTCTAACACATTTCTTTTGTAAAATGAATAGCTTATGTATGTTCACACTGTTTCCCCACAACAACATACCATAGCTTAACCATGAATAGGCGTATGCGTAGTATGCGGATAGTGCAGTTTTGTGTTAGTGCTGTATTTTAATTGGAATAGCGCGTAGGTGAATTTTGATAGTTTAATTATTAATAATTCTTCTATGTGATTTTTCCAATTTAGGTGTGAGTAAATATTAATTCCTAGTAATTTAAATGTATCTTCTGTTTCTATAGATGTATTTTGAAACTTAATATTAATTTGGAGGGGGGATTTCTTATATGACCTAAACTCCATTATTTTTGTTTTAATTAAATTTTCTTTAAAATTTAATTAAAAAATAATACATTAATTTTGCAGCTCTAGGTGTATGAGGTTTGCACATGTATGTGTGTGTATATAATGTGTGTGTATATGTGTGTATGTATATGGGTGTGCGTGTTTACCGTTTTTTTATTTTCTTGTTTTAGCTTAATCTTGTCACAATGTTTTCTGTTTCATCATATGTTAGGGATCTCAGCCATTCCGTTATTGTTTTTTTACAATCGTATAACAATAGGCGATATAAATATCTAATTTACGGTTCAGTTTATTATAGATGTAGGTGGATTGTGTAGCGTATTGACGTCTAGCAAAGACAGTTTGAATCCCTGGGGAGTGGGCCACTATATCTCTGCGCCTTCTGCTCTGAGTTGCTGAGTCAAAAGGAAGTCAGGGTTAAGGACACGTTTAGAACATAAAGTTTTCTAATTGAGAGCAAGTTGCTAACTTTATATAGGTCTGTTGTAGGGAACCTAAATGGTTTGAAGTACATCACACTGATAAGTGATCGCTGAGCTCTTTGCAGATCGAGGAATTTGATTTTGGTAGCTCCACCCCAAATCGGAATACAGTTAGTTATTATAGATTGTGCCAGAGCTTTATAGATCTTATTAATAAGTTGCTGGACATAACATGTCGGAAAGTTTTAATGACCCAAATGAGCTTCCGGATCTTTATCGTAAGGATCTCAATGTGAGGGTGCCATGACAGTCTTTGATCAACAATTATGCCCAAGTATTTTTTGGAGCTGACTTGTTGAATGGTTTGACAGCCACAATTACGATTGTAGAGGGCATTATTTTAGCAAACATGAATCGCAATGCTATAGTCAGATCCGGGCTGTGACCTTTGGTTTGGGGAAAAGCAAATAAAATTAGTCTTAGTGGTATTAAGGGTTAAAAGGATTGCTTTGAGCCAGCCAGCTATCCATCAATCAGACCCTCTTCAGCGACAGTTTTTACATGCTTCCATGACGTTCCTGAGAAAATAACCGCAGTATCGTCTGCGTATGAGAAAATTTACCCTCCATTAATCTGCATATTGCATAGGCTGTTAATATAAATTAAAAAGAGTGGCGGACCCAAAACGCTCCCCTTTGGGACTCCGTAGTAGACCTCCTCTTCGACACTGCATGAGTTATTAACTTTAACCATTTGCTGTCTATCCTTAAGAAAACTTTCAAAAAGGGCGAGAGCCGTACACTTCTTATACCTACACTTTCTAGCCTGTGCAGAAGGATTGGAACGGAAACGGTATCAAAAGCTTTCTTGAGATCTAAAAATAATCTAATGTGTGATAAATATCTGTGTGCCAAATTTCATCTAAATCCGTTCGACTGAAGTGAACTTTTTGCGTGAAAGCGTAACAAACATCCATCAAACCTCACAATCTTTCGCATTTATAATATTATTATTGTAGAACTATGATATCTCCTAAGATATTCATTGAAATCATGTGATGTCAAGGGCAATTCGGTTCAAAATTAAATACTTGTGATGAATAACGTATTTATTTGGATAATGAATAATACTCGTATCATGTTTATAAAAATACCTTCGCAAATAATGAATTACTTTAGAACAAATTTGATTACCATAAAAAGGTTATAGTGAGTCAACATTAAAAGATAGATACATATGCTGTCGAGGACTTTTTTTTAGAACTTTTAAAGGGAAACTATTCCGTAATACATGATTTTTGCATAACTTTAATCGTTTACGCAGCGTACGCAACGGAAGCTCTCTAAATGATTTTTTTTCGTGTTTTTTCATTGATGTTCCGCTCCACTTGGTTGTAGTGTGATGTTATATAATATAACCTATAGCCTTCTTCAATAAATGGACTATCCAACACAAAAAGAAATGTTCAATTCGAACCAGTAGTTCCCGAAAATAGCGCGTTCAACCAAACAAACTCTTCAGCTTTATAATATTAGTATAGATTATTTTTTTCTGGATTATATTGTATTTTTTTTTATTGAAAAGGAAATTGTCTTAACATTATTTTCTGTGCTTAGAGTCTCATTAAAACGCAGCGGCATATTGTTTCCGATTAATGAAACAAACATCAAAATCTAAGAACTACCTGATATCCATTTCTCAATTATTATTCCACTAGCTACTGCCCACGACTTTGTTCGCGTGGAAGTCGTAAGATACACAATGTACGGCCATATTTTTATAAACGCCCTCAGCCCCCGATCTACCGCGTTGTGACTTTTTTCTTTTTGCGTGGCTCCTAAAGGCTGCAGCGCGATTTTAAATAGCCCATAACCTTCCTCAAGAATGGGGGTATCAAATGCAAAATATTGCTTCAAACCTGACTGGAGCGATCAAACAAAAAAAACAAACCGGCTTGTTCCAAATTGTCTTACTGCCTGCTGTGCACCTGTGTGTTGAAACTAATTAAACGCACGAACAGATTTATTAGCGATACGTTTATAATGTTACGTATTAATAGAGTCGAGTCACGAGAGCTATCATTTTGTACTGTGTCAATATGTTATGTGCTGAAGAGTAGCCGGCCGACTTCAAACTGTTTGTGACAATATTGTGGAGTGTGCAGCTTTTAGCGATAATTGATCGATAATCAAGGTTAGTATTACAAAGACGGTATATATTATAATTTGGAACAAGAATCGTGCAATCACAACAATTGGTTGTCTGTGTGGTTGTTCAATCTATTTCAACCAAGGAATAAAATTATTATAAGTTTATTTAAAAAATATAAATTCCGTCACTGTTGAACTCAACACTAAGTGCGTTTTATCTATTTTTCAGCTTTTCAGCTGAAGCAAAAATGATCCCAGAGCGGTCTTTCCAGGCACAGATAGTCCAAGATGACCTACAACGTACGCCGAAGGAGCTCTTCTTTAAACCTAAGAAGAATAGGTTTCATCATGTCCTGATAGATAAAGCAAAACTTTATCTAAAACTGTTTCTTGAGACATCATCCATACATGGACTTAACCATTTGGTATCGGCCAGGAGGCACCTTCTTGAAATGTAAGATTATCTGTGTGGTTGTTAAATTATTACAAACGAGAATTATCAAACGATTTAATTTAAACAAATGCCATTCGTATTGTTAAAGATGTTTTGAAAAGACCTGTATTACAATTTTGGAGTACAGTATATGCTATCCATTCACAGTCATTGCGAGATAGCGTGTACCTAAAGTCGGCAATATTAGCTGATGATCAATTTTCCACCAGTATTTTATCGGTATTTTGAAATTACATTATTAACCTTTTTATCACATATTTCCAATAGTATCCTGTGGTTCACCATCATATTCCTGTCTGGGTTTGGCTCCTTGTACCTCTCGCAGATGACTTGGAGCCGCTACCAGTCCTCCCCCACCGTGGTGTCCATGGATCGAGACATGTTCGCTTGGAACACTACCTTCCCGTGTGTCACCGTGTGCCCTAATAACTATATTGATAAGAAGAAGCTTGATATCTTTCTGAGGTTTGTATGAGTCGAAAGTTGGAGTAATATTATAATTTGATTGTCTTCTTTTTGTCGACCGACTAATTTGTTTTTGATTTTATTTGGTACCTACTTGAAACATTTATGGGAATCTACTGGATGCGGGCAGAATAAGATCGATTGTTGTGGTAATGCTAGGGGGAGGCCTATGCCCAGCAGTGCGCATCGTTTTTGATAAAGGTAACGATGAAACGCTGACGAAGTTATCATCGAAAATCATTAGATTTGGCATTTGTACTCTGTGCCAACAATAAAATAAATAAACAATTAAACTATCAAATCAATTTTAGGAATTCCAACGAACCAAATAAAACCAGATTGGAGACCTTCATCATATCTCTTTCCAACGCGTCCTATAAGAACTTCGAGAACATTCCGGTCTACGATGGCATCACTCCAGACAAGTACATTCAACTCCTGATGAACTTGTCTGCACCCTTCAAGCCGACCTTGACCATTGGAGTGTCGAATGTGGTGCTGTCCATAGTACCCACTGTCACTGAGACGGGACTGTGTTATGCTGTGAACTCGAGGACTGCGATATATAATTCTCCGGAGTGAGTAGTTATTTTTACTTTACGCAGTTTTTTTAATTCAAACTCAAACTCCAAACATTTATTTCAATTAAACCTATTACAGGCACTTTTGAATTGTCAAAGAGTCGGTCAGTTAGTCAGAAAGTTGCCCATTCCAAAACGTAGATCTCTATGGAGAAGAATAGGCAAGAAACTCCAAGGACACTCTTTTTAAGCAAGATATTACAAAATCCTGGGTACATTATTCTTGTTGCTTCTATATGTGAGAACAATGTAAAAAAAATTAAATTGTTTATTTAAAACAATTCAAAATATAAGATTAAAAGATTACAAATAAGCCCTGGCAGTTAAGAGAAGACCAGTCTCAACTGACGGCACCCGTTCACGAACATGACGCGTGGATCAGCACCATCCAACTCAACCATTTTGTAAGGAACCGAATGATCCAACACACGCGCCACCATCAGCGAGCCATTTAAGTGAGCATGACATACTCTCAACTGCCACGCTTTTTTAAGTCAACATACATCTTATCATAATAACCGGCTCCATGGTACTCACAATAGGAAAAATGAAAAAAAAATTGCTACTAAATTATACAAAACTATAGCTTGCAATGTATTTCAAAAATTTATAAAATTTTACTAGCAAAAGGAAAAATCATTATTACCTATTAAAGTATTCAACAACTAAAACTTGATTACATTTTCTTCTTCTTCTTAGTCGTCGTTGATTACATTTTATAAAATCGATATGATTGTAATGTCAGAACATAAAAAAGGGGGAAGCATCTCTTCCAAATATTATAATTTTAAGAGCCTAAGTGGTTGTGGAGCAGGACCAGCATTAAGCCAAGCATTTTTATCTACGATATAATCATCCAACCTATAATATGCTTGTCTACATACTCGTAGTGTGCGTTTAATGCATGTTTTAAATTTCTTCTCATTTAGTTGAAGAGTCGAGAGGTATTTTATTATAACATTTTACACAGTACCCCATAAAAGAAGTGTGTACTTTTGACAATCTGAAACGTGGTTGATCTAATTTGTTCCTATTTCTAGTGTTAAAATTATGCCTATCACTTATCTTACTGAAGAGATGTAGGTTTTTTCTAACATACATAATATTTTCATAAATATATTGGCAAGTACCGTCATGATGTTAATTTTTTTAAAGAGTTCCCTTAGAGAGTCGCGTTTGCGGAGGTTGTAGATGGCTCTGATAGCCCTCTTTTGCAGAACAAAGTTAGAAACAATATCTGCAGCCCGTCCCCACAGCAAAATACCGTAAGACATGATGCTATGAAAGTAACTAAAATAGACCAGTCTCGCTGTATCCACGTCTGTTAATTGGCGGATTTTCCAAACAGCGTAGGCGGCTGAACTTAGCCGCCCTGCAAGTGATGTTAAGTGAGGACTCCACTGCAGCTTAGAGTTAATCGTGATTCCCAGGAAAACAGTTTTGTCGACAAATTATAGTATCTCTTTGTCCAATACAACGTGAAATTCACTACTTCTAACATTCGGCAAGGCGAATCTTATGCATTTAGTTTTCTTCTCATTTTATACCAAATTATTTACAGTAAACCAATTATGGACCATAAGCATAGCGTTATTTACATCGTCAAGCTCCTACGCATGTCTGCTTACTTTAAAAATTAATGATGTGTCATCAGCAAATAACACCATTTGAGGTCGGTTTTTCAGTAAATGAGGTAAATCATTTATATAAACTAAAAAGAGGATCGGACCCAATATTGAGCCCTGCGGTACCCCCATTTTGACTATTAAACCCAATGAATTCACACCGTTTATTTGAACTTGCTGCAGTCTATCATTCAAATATGATTTTACTAAGTTAAGCGCAAGTTTACCCAGTCTGTAATGCTCAAGTTTCAAGCGCAGTGTTTCGTGATTCAAATGCCTTGGATAGGTCACAAAAGATGCCTATTGCGTCTTGTGCCTCTTCCCATGCGTTAAAAATTTATTTCAATTATGTGACCCCGGCGTCAGTTGTACAACGTCCTTTGGTGAAACCATATTGTTGATCGTGTAAGATGTCATTACGATTGAACATTACTTTTTCAAACACCTTGCTGAAAACCGGCAAAACCGATACGGGTCTATAATTATTAGTGTCTTTGCTGTCACCGGATTTAAAAAGTGGAATAACTTTACTAAACTTCATTAAATCTGGGAATATCCCTTGATCTACGCAAAAATTAAATATTAAAGCTAGATATGGTGCAATTGTCTCAATAATGGATTGACAAACTTTAGTAGACATTCCCCACAGATCTTCGGTAATTTTAATCTTAAGTTGCTTAAAAGTCTTTACAACGACCACAGGGTTTATATGTTTAAATTTAAATTCCACAGGGCAAGCTGAAACATTCTCTCTTAATAGATCAATAGCAAGTGAGGGAGAGGAATTTAAAGTTTTTGTAGTTTTAATTGGAATATTTGTAAAGAAAGTAGCAAATTCCTGAGCAACATTAATGTTATCGCTAACGAGACCGCGGGAAGTTTCTAGTGTGTAATCAGACTTATGTCTTTTATTCCTGTTTGTTTCATTGTTAATTATTTTCCAAACTGTCTTTATTTTATTGTCTGCTGATTTAACCTTATTGCTAATGTACGAGTATGAAGCTTTAGCCACTTTGCAGATAATTTTAAAAGTTTTAGAATAGGTAGCAACATACTTATTAAAAGTTTCCGTGTTTATATATGGCTTAAGGCCATACAGTTCAAATAATCTTCACCTACTTTTCCGGATACCATTTGTTGCCCAATCACTGAATAAAAACTTGGGGCAAATAGTTTTAGTTTTCTTCTTAAAATAATGATTGAACTCGGTTTGCACTAATGAAAACAATTCTTCATACATAATATTGCCATTGTTCATATTTAGGCCATGCGCACTTAACTTGCGAATCAGAGTGCTGTTAAATTTATTCAAATTACCCGATGTTATTGGTCTAGTTTGTATCTGCACTTTTTGTAATGATGTGTTGGACTCAAAAGTAACGGTTTGACCGCTGTGATCCGAAGGGAAATAATTAACAATGGCTTTATCTAAATAGTCACAGCAACAAAAAATATTATCAATACATGTTGCAGTAGCTGTAGTTATTCGTGTTGGTTCAAAAAACACATTTGACAGATTAAATGATTTGAAGAGGCTTAATAATCTACTGCTATTAGAATTATTTTCCAAAATATTAATATTAAAATCACCACAAATAATTACTGTATTTTTTTTATTTAGGATGGGTTTGCTCTTGACCTTAGTCTAGGGCAGAGGTGACAGAGACAAAATCGACGATGGAGTGAGCTTACCCAGAAGAAGCCTGTTCACTCTAACTTTGAAGAGATTAGATTGTATTAGATAATACAATCTAATACAATCCTACCTAATGGTAGAACAAGGCTTCTAGGGATGATGAACTAGTTTTTCTGTTGCCTGCATTTTTATTTTTTTCGGTATGTTGGGTACAGCTGTTTGCCTACTATTTTTATTAAATGATTTCTTGTTTTTTGCAGATACAGAGACGCTAACCGGTGGGACGTTATAACTGACGATAAGAAGTCGCTGTTCATCCATCCTTTAGATGGCGAAGTTTTTGCTCAAGTCATGAACATTTCTACTGCGTATGATGTGAGACTGTATCTTTTGGAACGAAGTTCCTTATCGCACGTTCGTCGCACTTGGCGAATGATAGACAAACCGGAAATCGTGTAACACTTGAGCGTCACGACACTTTTTAACCGACTTCAAAAAAAGGAGGAGTTTTTCAGTTTGTTGGAATCTTTTAGGGTTTCGTACCTCAAAAGGAAAAAAACGGAACATTTATAGGAGCACTCGTACGTTTCTCTGTCTAGCTGTCTGAATGTCTGTCCGTCTGGTCTGTTACAGCCGATTTACTCCGGATCTACTGGACCGTTTAAGCTTAAATTTAGTAAGTACATATGAATTTCCGTGACCCAAACACAAAAGTGTAATGTAAATAAATTAATTTTGAATATGACACTTTTGAAGGGCAAATTAGGAAAAAAAAATGCAAACTATACCGTGTCACATAACAAATGAAAGGGCTTGTTGTAAGAAATTTGTTTTTTTTTATTTTTTACCTTTTTGAAATAAATAGTTTTAAGTATTTAGAAAATAGATGAAAATTGACCACTTTCTCCTTTATCTCCGGAACTACTGAGCTTAAAATATTGAAAAAGATACAGAAAATAGTTCTTTACTTATAGATTAGATTACAGGAAAGTCTATAAGAAGTCTATGGTCTAAAATAACATGGTAAATCACTCAATAATGTGCGTACAAACTTACATTTACAGTTAAAATGTATGGGGAACATGTTTTTCAACTACAATGTTAGGTTTATTCTTGGGACCCAGCCATCCCAACTACGGAACCCTTCATTATGCGTAGTCCGCTTCGCACTTTGCCCGTTTTTTTTATGTACGAGTATGTTTACTGATTACTCGAAGATGGCTTAACCGATTTGGAACATTGTTTTTTTGTTTGAAAGGGTCCTAGATGGTCCAATTGACATAAGGTCAGGATCTGATGATGGGATCCATGAGAAATCAAGATAACTCCTCAAATATTATAGGCACATCTATAGCGATTTGGGTATTTTTTAGAGTAACTCATGCAATTGCTCCGGAAAGCATCATTTAGTGAAATGGAATGGTGATGAAGACTACAGATTGCCACCGGAACTACTCAATAATAAGTATTTCACGTGGTGCGATTCGATTACTTCAATATGGTTGCTAAGCAATTTATGCTCGTGACAATGCATATGGTGAAGTGGAGCTAATGGTGAAGTGCCAGGAGAATCCAATTCAACAATTAACGGAAAAGCAATAATTTGTAAAAGGTGATGAGCAGTTAACTTCGATAAATTACAAACTGACTCACTAAATGGATTCCTCTCATAGTTATTTACTAGCAGATAGTTGTATCCGAACTTGTGTGGGGCGGGTACCATACAAAGTGAAAAAAAAAACTTTTTACAAAAAAAAACAACCGACTTCCAAAAAAAAAACACTACAAGGTGAAATATAACTTGAATTTCGGAAGTCCGTGTCTTTGGTATTGTATTTTCGTTTTTTGCTACCGACTTCCGAAATTAAAGGTATTTGTAAAACAGTTTTTCGATACGTAACAAGTGTCGTTACGGTCAAAATGTTTGTGAAGTCAAACTGTTTTTCGGTCTAGCTACCTATCATTCAACAAGTGTGCAAAAGCGAAAGGAACATCGTTCCAACCGGGTGTCACACGACACCTCACGACTGTTTTTATTTCTGATTAATATAATAACTTTGTTCACGAGGAAATTGAATTTCTTCGTGAACAAAGTTCCGAAAAGGGTTCCGTAGTCAACAAAGAACCCTTGTAGTTTCCGTCATTCCGCCATGTCCGTCTTTCTGTCTGTCTGTCTGTCTGTCCGTCCGTCCGTCTGTCCCCAGCTAAGCTCAAAGACTCTTCGTACTAGAAAGCTGTAATTTGGCTGTGTAATTGGGTATAGATATTAATCACGCCGACAAAGTCGTAAAATAAAATCTTGAATAAAATTTTTTTTAGAGTTCTCCCTTGCACGTAAAGTGGGAATGTTATTTTTTTTTCTCGTCTATCCCATGGTATTGCATATCTTTGGATAGGCCTTTCAAAAATATTGTTAAAAATATTGTGGGTTTGTGATAACGATTTTTCAATTCAGGGATTCGTTTGCGTTATATAAAGCTTTAAAGTGCTATTTTTTGTTAGAGTCAAGTGTCCCACCCCCTTGCCAGCTAAATGGTTAGTTTTGGATATGTGAAAAAAATCATGGCAGTAGAATATATAACGAAATTAAAAGGAAAACTATCACAGCTAAGTAAAAGGTAAGTTAAGTTACCTTACAAGTTAACGAGTAATAGTCGACCAACTTTTTGCAGTTGGCGAAATGACCGTAACGTATATCGATGTATGGGTGAGCATGTTTTTCAACTACAATGTTAAGTTTGTTTTTGGGATAAATTCATCCCAACTACGGAACCCTTCATTGTGCGTGGTCCGACACGCACTTGGCCAGTTTTTTATTTTTCATAACAAGTAATTAATAGTAACTGTTCCAACATATGGGGTTATATCAGGTATATATCCACGGTCCTCAAGAAGTGCCGGATATATCGACTAAGTTCCAGCACTCGGCCGAGGGGTACTACATGAAGCTATACGTCACTGCGCTCACCGTGTACACCTCACCAGAAGCTGCTAAGTGATTAACTATTTTATCATCTATATAATCGTCTCCTTCTCCTTCTTGTATTCCTTTATCAGAAAAAAAATATATAAAGGATTTAAAGCTATTTATTTGCACCACTCGAGTTCATTTTAGCAGAAAAGAATAAGATCTCTATACTTAAGAGCTCCTCATTGTCTCCAGGTTAAGCGTGAATCAACGTCGCTGTCGTTTTCCTGACGAGAACAACCTGAAGCACAATTCGATATACACGTACACGATGTGTCGCATGGAGTGCCGCATACGGCTGTGTCTCAAGTACTGCAAGTGTATCCCACACTTCTATAGGAGGATCGGTAAGTCCACCTTTACTTCGTAGAAAAGGGAACATAACCTAACCCATTTGGTCGGGGTGCCCTAGCTTAGTTACTGAGACCAACTGTGAGAAAATGCCAAAAGTTAAAAAGAGGCTCAATTATTAAAAAACTGTGCATCATTAGAAGCGCAAAAAGTTTTTAAAGGTTCATTAATTTAAACTGGGAATAGGGGCATGTGGCTAAGTTATAACAGTTGCACGGGTCGATCGACCAGGTTAAGCTACGCTTGCCGGGGTTGGTCCGTAGATGGGTGACGACCATTTTTACTTACCATGACCCCTCCGTGCCTCGGAAAGCACGTTAAGCCGTTGGTCCCAGCTGTTATTTGTAGATCTTTGACAGTTATTACGGGTCGTCAGAAGCCCGAAAGTCTGACAACCAGTCTTACCAAGGGGTATCGTGCTACCCAGTAACTGGGTTGTGGAGGTCAGATAGGCAGTCGCTCCATGTAAAATACTGGTATTCAACTGCATCTGGTTAGACTGGAAGCCGACCCCAACATGGTTGGGAGAAGATGATGATGACTTATGCTTAAAATAATTATATACTTCCTGATTAACTTGAACTATTATAGCTTGATCGGTTATGTCTATCCCAAATTTATAACACATTGCTGTTCAAGCCAGTAGGTATAATAATATACTTGCTTTATGTTTTCACAGGTGACGAACAATTTTGTGATATCAAAGGTCTACATTGTTTGGCTAAACATAAAGGTAAGCTATCATACAGTTTTGTGATTTGACCGACTGAATATATTATAATATATTACTAAATACAGATAATTGTGTGTTTTTCAGATGAATTGTACAAGTTACAAGACAATAGTGGAAAGAAAATAAGCTGTGGTTGCTATCCTTTGTGCGATGATGTGAACTATGTGCTACAGTCAAATGTATGTTATTTTTCGTTATTGGCCAAAGTACGTTGGTCGATAGACAAAAAAAAATCATGTTAAAAATAATAAATTTGTATTGGGTTTCGAGATTTTTATGAATGGATTGCTACAAAGTTAATAATACTATTATCCCTATAAATTGGTTACTGGCAATTTATATAAATTAAATATTTCATCTTTCTGTTAACCGTCAATTGTATTTGCAGGCTCTTCAAGAGTGGTTCCTGGGCACGAATCTTCAGTGGGGCATGGTGACATACCCTCGCATGAGATACAGAAGGGACATCATTTTTGGCTTCACTGACGTGTTGGGTATGACAATTTTCTTTGTTACTCTCTTCACTAAACTCACCAATTACTGGTTTAAAAGTATTATTATGTTATTTCTTTGCTTCCCAGTTGCTGTTGGTGGCATGGCTGGCTTGTTTCTGGGCTGCAGTGTTCTCAGCTTTATGGAGATCGTATACTTTCTCTCACTGCGTCTCTTCTGCTATGCTCATACTTCTAAATAAGTTTAAACATGGATAAGTTATTTGATTCGAAGTTCTTATAATGCACCGTATTCTAGTCAAATGTGTGGTCAAAACAAAATGTTTTTTCGTGTATCCAAAGATTGTCTACACCGATCAATTATCCTAAGTAGATATGTATAGGATACACTGCATCCTTAGATTCCAGAATTAAATTCATTTGATGACTCAAGGCAACCATGATTTATTTTGAATGATATTCAACTTACTTCAGAAGAAATGATGAGAATGCTATCTGTATGCTTGTTTATCGAGCGAACAACAAGAAAATCTGCCCCGTTGGTGTCGTGGTCGCAAGGGTCCTGGGTCCGATTCCCAGGTAGGGCAGTGTTATTTGGTGGGTTATTCCATTAGGAATTTCTCAGTAGCAGCCCGGAGATTGGAAGTTGGTAGTTTGATCCCCCCGTGGCTTGCCTGATTTCTCTCCGGTCGTGACGACCGGATTGCCGTTCCATCGGACTAGGAAAGTAAAGGAACGGAGAGTACACCTGAGTTAGCGCACACACTCGTGCACTATAATGTCACCTGCGTACCTGGCTTACTCGTATCTCCATTGAGATTGGCCTCCGTGACCGAAATCGGTCGGTAGGATATTTTTTGTTTAACAAGAATAATATATTATGAATTAAAGAGCTACTAATTTCATTATGAAGCCACTAACATTACAATTTACACAATGCGCCCAAAACTACACCAATTTGTAACAACGTACCCGCTGTGGGTCCAACAGACCCCAGGTAAATAATTTAGGGTTAAACGTAATTGCAAGCGACGCACATTGGGTCGTATTAACACATCGTAAATTCAACCCTTAAACACCTTGCTAATAATTAAGATGGGACTTTGAGACCCTTGGGATTGTTGGGCCAATTTAACAATAACACCTACTGTTGCGGACGGGTTAAGGAGATATCGGGTCACCTTTATTTAGTGATACTTTACAAGGGTTAGGTTAAATTGGAGAGGTGTTATGTTATAATCTTGCAGTCTGTTAATTAATCGTTTAGTTAGAATTTAGATAATGAAAGCTAAATGAGCAGGGAAAACAGGCTGTAAGTAATGAAATGGAACTTCATTATTCTGTAAATAGGATATTGGAATCACTTACACGACATATAAATATGTAGTAGCTTATCAAATCTCATAGCACGAAGCAAAGGTTATATTATGTATGCTTTTAATGAGCATGGGCAACTTATTAACAACTGCTGATTTTGCTAAGAGTTTCTTAAGTAACGATTCCAATAAGCTCTAACCTAACGAAAGATTCGCAGGGCAATGCCTCAATAACGTTGATTCCCGATTATGGGGACGATAACCGACTTTTAATGAAAAATACTGAAGATCACGTCTAAACGGGTAGTGTTAATGATTTAAAAAAAATATATGATAAATTAGAGCAGTTTCTCAATAACTTAATATGTGTATATTTTATATTATGTTTATAGTGAACTTAATTTGTAAAGTTGTGTCTTAACGCGGTTAAAAAACTGAGAATGGTGCAAAATCTACAAAGCGTATTTTTCTGAAACCTTCACCAATTTAAAGATAATTTAATTATTGATATTTTAGTATACGCGTTTTATTAAAATACCATTTCTTTTTGTATAATAAATTAATAATGCGTCAAATTGGGGACAGCGCTCCTTGATGGGCTAGTCCTATTACTGGCTGAACGTACGTTGCGTTATGTGAGTTCAGTACAGAACCTGGAAGCTAACCACTCAAGGTCACTGGCATATATCTGCGTCTTAATAAGCAGCATAGTCTATAAAAAAAAATTGAGAACGCCTAGTAGCTCTACTCTTTCTTCCTTATTTTATTACGTCTTACTTTGCTGAGGTTTGTATTAAGTCCTCTACGAGTACCTTTTCAAATAAATAACTGAATTAATTTATACCTGCCAACTCGGCCACACCAAAATAGTGCATCCCGCAAGTTGTCGATAAAACTCATCATCGACTTATCTGTCGTCAGCAAGACGTACTCGCAACACATCGTCATAAAAGGCTTAGCTGTAGGATTGTGGGGGCGCGGGCGGGGGTAATGTTTAAGATTATTGTTTGGAGTTAGCGGGGTTGAGGTAATTTAATTCTGAGACATTCTACCTTTGTGTTTGGTGGAAGTGATGGGGTGACGTTGTTGTCGATAGTTTTTAATTTCTGAGTAGCATTATTGGCACAATTTTAGTTAATTAAGCTTGACAGAGTATATAGTAGGATAGTTTCTGTCTTGAAAAACATCCATCTATGACTGTAACTTAGACCTGTACCAATTTAGAGATTTTTATTAATCTCATTTACTCGTAGTAATTAATAATATGCAGGTTTTTGAATAAGTTGTCTTTATGGCTTAATTTCAACTCGGGTTGTGGAAATGTCTCAAACACAGAGTCACAGTACGGAAACAAAATTCGTTGGTTCACCTATCAGGTTTAAACATTCTATCGACATTAGCGTGCCCATTCCTAAAACGAGGTGTTTATTAATACTAATGTTAAGATTTTAATTGTGACCATCAAGTGGCTTTTGTTTATGAATGAGTTCAGTAGGGAGCGCCTTCTACGTCGCTTGAGGCTGTGAGGTGAAAGATATCGGTGTGTGGGTAGGTGCGTATGTGCCGTGTGCGTATCAATTATGTTTGACAAGCTGTAACTTATATTGAGGGTGGAAACTTGAGAGTAGGGTGATTATTGGGTTGAAACATTGTGTTCAGGATACTGATATAAGTAGGTAACACAGTATTTTAATTTTATTTCTTTGGGTATTTACCTTATTTCAAAACTAGCTTTTTAATTTTAATGAGCTTCGATCTTATAGAGTTAGATATAGGCAGCTAATTTTGTACCAATGGTAAATCTGATTTACTTATGATAAATTAAATTTACTTAACAAAATTCACAAAAAAAAAATATAAGGGTTTTATTCCAGGCTGTCTAAACAGCATGGTTTTTCAAGTATTGTCCTTTCATACAATCTCTTGGTCCAAAAAAACAATTCATTTTCTACTCCTCGCATAGCCTACAACATTTTCTACCATTTGCCACCCTTAGCCATTTGTATTAAAAGCTGTCATAAAACGTTTATAATATCGAGACACGTGGCCGATTGCGAGATAAATAGGTAGTTTACGAGATACGGGAAACGTAATGTCTTTTGAAGGGGATATAAAACGATAGATCTTTTGAAGGTCATGTTTGTATGGAATAGGGATGTCATATTAATATGTTTTTTGGACTTGTTATGTACTTATATAATTTCTAGCGGGCGATGTTATCGTGGACGTCCACGACATCACGGCATCACGATATCATAGGGAAGTAAAATGTATGGAAATATATGAAGTCGCTTTTAAATTTTCGCCCACGATAACGTTATAACGTGCACGTATTTCCGTACATTTTATGTACGTGGACGGGGCCATCCACGATAATATCGTCACGTTAGAAATTATAAAAGCACACATAGTATATAATTATAACGAGCCAGTGTTACAACACTGGCTCATTATAATTATATACTATGACGAGTGATGAAGACTAAGATGAGTAACAAATTAATAGTTTTATGGGATTGAGTAGCGTGTACAAAAGATGTAGGTATTAAATATTAAAGACAGGATTAATTCTGTGGTGGGTACTAATATGCACGATGGTGTACTTGCAGGCAAACATTATCAATATTTATGCAAAATAATAATAATATGATAAATGTATCATTTTATCCCTGCCTGGTCAATGTTTTATATAAAAACATAGACCAGGCAGGGGCCATAGTCCTTCCATAGTCTAGGTAACCAGTCCACTTTAGCCCCCCAAACCCATAGTCCAATATCTGTGTTTCCATATCCTGCAATAGTCCTGCACCAACCAGGGTTGTACTTGGGTGCACTTTCATAGTGCAAACAGGGCTAATCGTCGGTTGGTGCCTCATTTTATTAAAAGCATCTAACGGGCCTTTGCGAGTTGACTTCGGCCCCTCGTATGCGTTTCAAAAGTCCGGGATCCCAGGAAATTATTATGCGTCCCGAGAAATTATTCTGTTAAAGACATTTGAAATATTAATATGGGTTACATAATTATTTTTACCCGACTGCCCCAGAAGGAGGGTAATGTTTTTCGAGAGTATGTACATATATTATGTCTACTTCTTTGGCAAGCTCTGTATGATTAACGGCTTGGTGGATTTTAACATAAGACGTGTCGTTAGATTTGTCTTGATTGTAGGCTATATAATGTATAATATGTATACAGGGTGTTAAATTAACTGCGTGCCATAGCTCAGGGGTAGGTTCAGTATCGAAAAAGAAACCCAGAAAAAAAATACAAAAAAAAACATAAACCATAATTTTATTAAACATAAAAAAACAAATAAAAATAAGTCTCTTCGTACTTTAACGGGCTTAGGACCGTCAAATAAAATGATTTTAATTCTAAACGATTGCTATTTTAAGTTAGTAGGTTGATCTTGCAATATTTTTTTTGTGTTTTCATTTATTTTTATTTTCCTGGGTTCCTTTATCGATACTGAACCTACCCTTAAGCTATGGCACGCAGTTATTTTAACACCTTTTATATTGCATCTGCAAATACAAAAAAACGAGGATATGGTTTTTTCAAATAAATTACAGCAATATTGGTATTAAATAAAGACTAGTAATGAGTCAATTCCAAATTATAAATAAAACTAAAAAGCTTAAAATAAAACAAATTATAAAAAAAACCCGACAGCAAAAACACATTGCTTTTCACTTTCTACATACGTGAGTTATTTGTTTTTTAAATACCTAATGTGTTTTATGTACTTAAAAGTCATCACATCACAATGGCACCAGCGTATTCCATGTTTATCAAGAGGCTATTGCTCAGTTCAAACGATATATAAGAAAAGTCCATACCTATAATTATCTGAATATATCACAACAACAATAACAACAACAAGTGTTATCCAATTCCCGCGTACTCGTGCGTGGATTGCCATCAAATCAAGCCCCCTGACCAATCGTTTATTTACCCCACCTTAAAGATTGCCAGATAAAAAAATGCTCCCTGATTTATGGGTATTTTTTCTCTCCGATAAATAGTTGGCTTGAAGGCCTCTAGGGCGAGCTCTCCTCATTTTTCTAAGGTGGATATTGCCTTTTTTGCTGATAAAGAGATGACGAATGAGGTAGGTGCGAGATATTTTATGTGGTGCCGTCAGATTTATTAGATGGGTTTTTATTTTACGATCACTTTATTATAGGTGTGGTTGAGATTATTTTTTGCGTTATTTTGGTGTTGATGTAATTGGGGAATAGTTTATAGGATGTTACGTTGACTTTGTCAATTAACTCTGAAAATGGTTTTTGAATCATCATTGAGGTCATCTACCTGGTAAAAAAGTAATCCAAATTTCCTCTTTGATACATGAAAGGGAAAAGTATCGAGGACGAAAGTTATCTCAAAAGACCATTTCAGACACCAATCTAGATGGCCTTCACATGGTCTGACCAAGGTTATGGCTGGGCTTTAAAAGAGACTCTGACCTCTGAGTTTATTTCGGCCTTTCTTCTCAGAGTAGTCAGATAAAAAACGCCGACCTCATCTAGCAAACACTCTGTCCAATCCGTAAGGGTGTTGTTGAGTATCGTGTTAAGAGTCAATCCAAGAAGAATATTTAAGAAAAAAAAATATCCCAATTTTTTTATGGGGAAGTTTACCTAAGTATACGAGGCTCGGCCGCCGTCATTGTAACACGTGTCAAGAAGTCATTACTTATCACCTCGCGTATAAGACCTCTGTTGTAAAATTGCAATTATTTTATGAAACTGGAGTAATTTTAAATAGCACTATCTTTTTTATTTGCAACGATAATATGATTTTTTATTATTTTTTAACCAACTTCCAAACAGGAGGAGGTTTTATGTTCGTCTGTTTCTATTTTTTTATGTATGTTCTCCGATTTCTCCGTCAATTGTATTTAACGGGTTGCGATTCGATTAGGTACTTATGGTTGCTAAGCAATTTATGCTCATCACAATGCATAATATGGCGAGTGGTAGAACTCCTCAACAATTAACGCCCCTGCCTTGGGAAAAGCAATTATATTGTATAATATATATTACCCTATTGTAACTTTGATAAACTACAAACTGACCGACTTAAAAATTGATAAGGATAAAATAAAAAACTTTTCGTGTCGGTGTCAAGAAAGTCGGTGGCAAAAAACTAAAACACAGATCCAAAGACTCCAACTTCCGAAAATGTTACACTTGTCCTGTTTTATTTTTATTTTTTTTTACAATATTATAGCAGTACCTGTGTGCTCCTTTCGGATCAGACAGGGTTTTCGTTACACATTGTATTATGTATTATTATTTCGTTAGTAGGAGTCAAATCAATTTTATCTTACCTGGGTTACCATTACTAGCGACTACCCTGTACCCATCTTTTGAAAAACCCAGGACAGCTCCCAGCAGACAGAAAAGGATTATTAACTTCATTGTTGAAACTGTTGTAGTTGCGGTAGGTAAATAAAGAAACACAAGCGCCTGTATTTATACTGAGTGCTATAATATGCATAAAATAGGTGACCGTACCTATTGATAAGCTATCGGGAGCAGTCAATCAGTGTTTTACAGCATTTTACTTATCTTACTTTAGTTGTTATGTAACTGGTTCTGAAGAAGGCTTATCATGTTGAGCTGTAGGTAGAGTGCTACGAGAGAATCTTTTGGCGCCAAAGTGACAGTGACAGGGGGCGTATTTTTTTTTTTTTGTTATGGCTTCTTGCGGTTTGCCATTTAGCCAGTGTCAAGTAAAATTAGGTAACAAGTACAAAGTTTGTTTAGATAATGACTGTCATGATTTTCAAATAATAAGATTCTGTAGTGGATTTTAAATACTAAATATTTAATGTGTGAAAGTATGTGATTTGCCTCAAAGGATTTTTGTATCAGTGTAGTCATGAAGTTTAAAAGGATCTCATTTTGACAGTTATTTTAAAAAGTACGGGTTTTGTTTAACGGAACGGAATTAAAACATGACGTTTGGAGTGTTGCCTATTTTCTAAGTTAATTCTCATCGAGCTCGGATAAATGATAATGATAAATGATTTTATTTCTGTAAGTAGGTTTGTACAAACACTTTTACACGTCAATCATATTTTAAAAACTAGATGAGGTCGGCGTTTCCTATCTGACTACTCTGAGAAGAAAGGCCGAAACAAACTCAGAGGTCACAGTCTCTTTTAAAGTCCAGACATAATCTTGGTCAGATCATGTGAAGACCATGTAGATTGGTGTCTGAAATGGTCTTTTGAGGAAAGAACCACACAGGTTGAGTGGACCTGACCAGTCAGTGCACGCATTTGTCAGTAATCGTGCAGCTCTACTCAGAATTTAAGGAGCTCAACTATCCTAAAGGTTGTCTTCAAGATGTCTAAAGCCTATAATATTATTATATTGAGTACCTGATTACATAGTTTGTTAAATATTGCTGTGTACCAAGCTTGTATGTGTTCAAGAGGTTAAATACAGAAATGATCGTAATGAAAAGGTGCTTCTTTACATGATGAAATTAATTATATTCAATGCATGATAGATGATATCCCTACCCGCCCGCTCCCTTTTAGTTTCAGTAAAGATGTGGCACTTTACTGAGACCTCACGCGGACTTCATGAGAGAACTTGAGGTGATGTTGCACTGTTGTTAAATTTTCCGATACTAATGCACGTTCACGAACACAATCCACCATTTTAAATATTAATATTCGGCTAAACACAAATTTCAAAAATATAAAATGAAACTGCTAAACATGACGCTTCAATTTCCCGCCAAGAAGACTCCAGGGGGCGTTGTTGGTAAACATATTTTGTGAAATAATAATTGTCATCTAGAAATCGTTAGGACAAAACAAGATGGCGGCGTTAGTTCCAATGTTGACCGCGCGTCAGAAGAACCTTGTACCGTTGCACAGTAAACACGAGTTATGGTCTATGGATCTATGGTGAACGTATCTGAACCAAAGACAGAAACTAAAGCAAATTGACGATACCATACTTTGCTAACATATTTTCAAAAGGCGCAAAACAGTTATTTCGAAATAAGTCGTCTTTAGGTTAAAATTTTATATATATAGCTGCTACATATACAAACAATGTACTTACCTATTGTCATTTTGATGCAGTGGATGTGAGCGCTCGTTAAAAAGTTAGGCGACGAGTCGCGCCTGCCACCGACTAGCACAATGGAGAGAGGTGAGCGGGATGATACAGGGGGCGACGATACTGAACATTATAAAATTATTAAATTTTCCGGTAGCAAGTATTTTACAAGCATTAGCAAAGTGTAATTTAGTTTTTTTAAATTTTGCCCACACTAGGATTTTCTCCTGTATTGTGGGCGCGTTTACAAACATTTAAACTCACATACATAAACAGCCAGATCAGGAACAACTACTTGTAGGTCATACAAATATTTTTTCCGTGCGGGAATCGAACCCGCGACATGCAGCGCAGCAGGCAATCGCTTAACCACTGCGCCAACCGTGCTGTTAAATTGTAACGTAAAGTGGTTCTTAGTGTAATTGTAACGCTTTAAGGCTTCTACATACTGGCGCGACACGCGACGCGATACAAAGGCCCTGTGTGTTGCGCGACGAGCGGTGCCTTTGTGTCGCGTCGCGAGTCGCGCTGGTCTCTAGAAGCCTTTAATCATAATGCTCATCGTTTTAGTGCTCGCATCTAAAACACTAACATTGGTGTTCATCAAAAAGCCTAACGGTGTAAGAGGGAATTTGACTAATAATAATGTGTTACATACAGACCACTGCATCTACCTCAATTTTACTGGTCTTAATCGACACCAGAGTTTAACTGCAGTTCAACCTTAATTTATTTATTTTCTGTTTTACTCTTGAACAGCCTTTTAGCATAATAAGCCTATATCGTTCCCACTGCTGGGAGTCTGGGACACAGGACTCCTCTCACTGAGAGAGACGTAGTTCGTGACACGATTCAAGTTTTATATATGAGCAGACAGCTGTGCTGCTGGGGAGTTTGTTGCGCCACTTCTTCTTTCCAGCTAAAGCACTAGGAAGTGGTGAAGGGTGGGCGTCTTTGGGGGACTGTCTCATGTAATTTTTGACGTTCGAAAAGTGCTGATTCTCAGCTTAGTTTGAATAAATGACTTTTGATTTGATTTGACACCTTACAAGTAAAACTAATTTATTCATCTTTATAATTAATAATACTTTCTGTTTCATCGTTCAAGCACCCTGTCGTGTCTCCACCCGCTGTAGGTAACATCGCAAGTAAGCATGTTTTGTTTCTTAGTTAAATCTTTGTTCGCCGCAAGTGGCGCCCCCTTGCCCCCTCGAGTGACATCAAACGCGGGTGTCGGAAGTGACGTCATTGTTAATGGCGGATCGGTTATTTTGAATAAGTGGGTAAGTAAGGGTTTGAGTTGAGGTATCTTGTTTTGTTGGATAATGAGAGGATTATTTCGCTGTGTTCGTAAATTTTGGCTACTTGGTAATTTGAATAGTAGTAGGTAATGTTTATTTAATTGATATGAGTACCTGCGATGAAAACTTTCATCTTAGAACGACCTACAACTCGCATATTAAAGTACTGAGTATAAATAGGCGCTTGCTTTTCTTTATTTTTTTTATAGTAACATAGATTTACTACTTAAGACAGTTCCAACAATAAAGTTCAAAATCCATTACAGCTTACTGGGTCCTGTTCTACTTTGTTTCAAAGAACGAATACGGAGTGATCCAATGTGTTCTATTGGAGATCCCTGATTCCGACAGCATAAGAGTTTCCATGAAAAAAACAATAACAATCTTTTAATTGCTTATTTATTTAAGGGGGATGCGCTAAATTAGTCGCAAAATTTAAAGGGGATGCGCTAAAATAGTCACAAAATTGAAATGTTCTAACGTTTTTTTGCGTTAATTCGATAGTAGGTCAGTGTCAGGTTGTGTGGTGATCAAAATATTATTCGCGACGAATATGTATTTACAGAATTATAATCATTGAAATGATCAATACAACTCTCTAAGTTCAAATTGCCGTATCGAATAACTGTTTCATGAATACATTACATTTGAGGCCAATTGTACCCGGGCGCTTTTGCCAAAAGGAAAGAATAATTAGGTGAATTAATAGAGTCATCAATGGGATGAACCAAAATAATCCAAGAGACAAGACATTCGAAATAGGTACCTAAGTACTTCACGCTCAACGATGTCTAATTGTCTAATCGATTGTGGACGTATAAATTACCTAATTAGAGTGTGCTAATCTCATTCAGTGATAAGTTGTGTTTAGCATAATTACACATTGCATGCCTAATTATTACCTATATTAATGTAAATAGAACAATATGGCGACACTATTGATTCTCCCTGACCGTTTATTTCTTCTAGCTCATGTTCAGCTATGGAGTGTTCTATTTGTCCTATAGTCTGTTCCAAAAAAGTCTGATGACAATGTAAATACACACACACTGTGTCACTGTGTCTGTGTCACTGTGTTGTACACTCTTCCTATTCAATATAATAACGCGTTTAGAGCTATATTAAAGCTGCCCTGGCGGTGTAGTGCGACTGGCAGGTTCGTTGAGAACCGAGTTATCGATTTTTACGGGCTCTTGGGGAAACTCGAGGCATCCTTCCTGACTCGACTATGTGCATGTACTAATCAAATAGTGTCTGGCGCCTCAAAGAGTTGTCAGCACCAACTGACGGGGTCCGTTAGGGCCAATGCCTGCCAAGGTTGCGAGTTTATCCGAAAGGGATATCGTGGCCCTGGCACACAGGCAAATGAAGGAATACGGGTGGGTTTTAGTCAGTAAAAGTCTGACACGCCCTCCCGCTCCGCCCAGAGCGGGAGAAGTTATTTGATAATTTCTCACCCAGGAAAAAAATAATACTTCTCTGTGTGTACATGCTAAGACGCTGATGTATTTTTTATTTAATTTAATGTAATTTTGATGCATGCATTTTAATTTTAATTTATAATGGATTGTAATTTTTTTTTTTTGGAATTTGCTATGGGTTTAATACTTGAATTAAACGATTTTTATTTATTTTTATTTAAATAAATGGAAAATATTCCAATTTTTGGCAATCAAAACAATTGTTTTGATTGCCACAAAATGGAATATGTTACCATTATGGTTTACTATACTCAACCTTTCTTCAGGAGGCATAGATATGCTGACTCCAGCTAGGTGAAACTGGTTTTACTATATAATTATGAACTTTCAATGTATTGTAGCAAAGTTCTATTTATAGTGTAGGTATCTACAATGTGTATCACATTTTATTTTTTCAGGTTACTTAAATATGTCAAATTAAAAATAAAAAGTATGAAAAAATAAACCAGAAGACAAATTGACAATGCGTTTGATAAATGATAAATGATTTTATTTCTGTAAGTAGGTTTGTACAAACACTTTTACACGTCAATCATATTTTAAAAACTAGATGAGGTCAGCGTTTCCTATCTGACTACTCTGAGAAGAAAGGCCGAAACAAACTGAGAGGTCACAGTCTCTTTTAAAGTCCAGACATAATCTTGGTCAGATCATGTGAAGACCATGTAGATTGGTGTCTGAAATGGTCTTTTGAGGAAAGAACCACACAGGTTGAATGGACCTGACCAGTCGCTTGAAAAAGTGACGTTTGTCCTGGACCATATTATGCTAGTGGAGGATTGAAAATTCTCCAAACAAAAATTAAGCAAAACCACTGCCGCGGTTCTATAATCTAATCAGCAATAATAATGAATAAATTGCATTATCGCCACCTTAATACTACTATATCGGTCAATGCACTCAAAACTAATTGGCTGTTATAAACTTTAATACGAGGAGTTTTATAATCTAGTGAAACTGGTACGATGAAGTTCGTAGTTATATTGATCCTAGTAGGTACTGTTTTGGCTAAAGACGGATATGATGGTGGCGATGACAGGTCTGCTCCTTTTGTTCATACAAGAGCACACCATGGAGGACAACGTAAGTTTTTTTTTTTTTGTGAAAACTTCTTTAGGCGCGTTGAGCACTTTTCGGGGGAAAAACAATCATGGAACTCGCGTCATCGTCACCGAATGCTTTCTATGAGCTATATGTATACTGTTTTCACTTCTATCGGCAGTCCCTAAAGACTGCTCCGCATGTTGTTTTTAGGGTTCCGTACCCAAAGGGTAAAACGGCAACTCTATTACTAAGGCTCCGCCGCCGTCTGTCTGTCTGTCCGTCTGTCACTAGGCTGTATCTCATGAACCGTGACAGTTAGACAGTTGAAAATTTCACAGATGATTTATTTCTGTTGCCGCTATAACAACAATTAATACTAAAAACAGAATAAAATAAATATTTAAGGGGCTTCCATACAACAAACATGATTTTTTTGCTCGTTTTTGCTTGACATTGATAACGGCAACAGGTAGACGCTTGAAATATTCACAGAATCTTTAGTTATATTCACTTTAAAAATAAATAGTTAAATTAAAATAAAAAAACAATATTTAAGGGGGGCTCCCATATAACAAACGTGATTTTTTTGCCGTTTTTATAGATAATGGTAAGAAACACGTGCGCGAGTCCGACTCGCACTTGCCCGGTTTTTAGGGTTCCGTACCAAAATGGTAAAAGTTCCGTACCAAAATGGTAAAAAGGAACCCTTATGGTGAGAATAAGTCTGTCTGTCTGTCACACCTGGATATTAGATGACGAAGTTTTAGATGACGTTTGCCCAACTATTTTTCAATGAAGAAAGACATAAAAAAAAAATATTTTTAGCAAAAGGGACTGTAAAGGGGGTCTTAAAAATTTGAAGTGGGGCTACTAGGGCATGTGGGGTAACATATGAAAGAACGCTGTTTGCACATTTTCAATCAATTTTTTTTTAGGCATCGTAGATTCCAACTTTTGATGAAAAACGTAAAAAAAATACCGTTCCTCCCCCCTTATCTCCGAAGTTTGAAGAGATAAAAATCTGAAATTATTCTATATGATAGAAGCTTATGTAAAGATTACAGGAAAAATAAAACGATGTCTCAAAATAGCACAGTTTTTCAGAAATCATCAACATCATTATATTCGTACGGAACCCTCGGTGGGCGGGTCCGACTCGCTCTTGACCGGTTTTTTAATGTTAATTTGTAAATAAACAGGCCGACTACCTTATGTTCAGTGGTCAGTCCGGGCTATGGACATCGAAAATACCAGTGACATCGCATGTGCGTTGTGTGTCGGATGGTGTACAGCCGTCCACTACAGCAGTCCCTGCAGCAGTCCACTGGAGAACGTAGGCATCTCCAATCGCACGCCATTTAACTCTCATCTCGGTTACGTTCATCCAACTGCTGCCAGCCACCCTGCTCGTATCTTCACCTAGCCTAGGAGCGTTCAGCCTTACGTTTACCGATTCGCGGTCTCCACTCGAGAACACGTGTACGCTAGCGGTCACCGGTCGGTCGGATATATTTTGACCTACGTTATTTTTCCAACAGTTGGCCAGAAGCGCAGCGTTGATGCAGACTGCCGCAACGTCTGCCGCGACAGGCTGCTGAACACGAAGTTGGCTATGTGCTACGAGGGCGCCTGCTTCTGTATGGTGCCCAACAAATGAACATCATCGTCGTCATCAGCCTTGAACAGAAACTGAATAAACTTGACTTGACTAGAATTATGTAAAACAAAATGATTATTTCTTACGGATTCGTTTAGAAAAGTTGTAGAACGTTTGTAGGTAGCCTATAAGATTTAAGGTAACATTTACAATTCAATATTTTGTAACGAACATTATTGGTAGATACATAGGTAGTTATTGCAAAACAGTCTTTACTCCTCATCGTCACCTTCCCGCCCAAGATCAGCAACATGATGACTTGGAGTCACCTACTTTCCTTGGATAACCTCCTCCTTTTTGAAGTCGGTTAAAAACAACTTAGTACTATATATTGAACTGTATTTCAATCACAGCTATGTTCTTATTATATAAAAACTGGCTCGCTGGCTCATATAATGTCGAGGTCACCCTCGACATTATGAATAAAAATTTAAACAATGAAGTTTATAATCCTGTTCTGTTTGCTAGAAACTGTCCTAGCTTTTGATATGATTACGGTGTCCACTGGTAACCAAGGTGTGATTATCATTTTAAGATTCTCTGTAATGGAGTTTCGTGTGTGTGATCTTCTCCGTCATTTCCCTCGACGTTGCGTTTCGAAATACAAAAATAGTTTTTCGAGTTCGTACCTGCGTTGCTACAAGATTCGGCAATGTAGGTACTATGAATGAGATTGCTTCTGCAGGGCTCATTACTTTTTGAGACATTTTTTTTATTATAAATAGTTATTATATCCCCAATAGCATTGGGGACATACTTTTGACCTCAATTTTTGAGATGTGAGAATTAAAACACATAGAACATAGGTTATATGCATGTTTTAATCCACACACTAAAAACAATTTATCAAATAATGCGGTCAAAAACCTGCGTATAAAACTAAACACTCAAAATACAAAAGGACAGTTTACCCCACACAAACAAGGGTGCACACATTTCATTAACCTTTACAGTTTAATCCGCAATCCATCGGATTCATTCGCCTTTTTTCGATAGTCCTTCACAACGTATATCGTTCTGGCAAAGCGGCTGATCAAATCAACCGTTTATTTGTACGGGGGCACTCGGCCGTGGCGGATATCGCGGATATTCTCGCGGATACGCGGATATTTGTGGTGTGCATTCGGAATTTAAATAGCGCGCTTGTGTATATTGGTATGTTCCACTAATTTGTAGTGTCCTGTTAATTCCGTGACATTTTGGTCACATTAGTTTATTGTGGTGGTCGAAAATTAGATTTCCTGTTGACGCCACTTGGAAAAGCCATATACCCAGCATTGGGTAAAAAAATAATCAAAGAATTAGAAATAAATATTCATTTTACTCTCCATACGGATTTATAGAATTTTATCACACAGCATCTTCTATTTTATTTTTGAACACAAACAACAAAGCAAAACTACGAAGGATTAACAATATACAACTATTACAAATTGACTACATGGTCTAACCTCATTACTTGTTCCTCATAATCCCTAATCAAATCATCACGAACCAAAATCCTGAACAAAAACATCGTGCTAATTCTAAACTAAATCCCCTATTAACAGCATCACTAAAATGTACGAAAATTAACCCTCTAGTCACTACGTCCACTAAATTCGAAAATACGTATTCCAAATTCCGTTTATTCGTATCGACCGTTGACGGTAGATCGAAATTAACTGAGGATTGGTTGTCCAATCAGCCTGATCGCAGTGTTATTGAGACCCCGCTTAATAATATGCCACAATAGTGTTTACACTTTCTATTTAGTGCAACGTTGATTGGCAATCAAAAATGTTATTTGGCTGTTTAATTTGGGCTTTTAAGGGTTATTGAGGTAAATTATGAAATGATATGTTGGATTTTACAAGTGAAGCGTTTCGTGATGATTGGCAATTACGGTATATTGTGGAAAATGGTTTACCTACTTAAAATGTAGGTAATAAATTTCCATAAACACAAAATAATCGGGCTCACTTTAAACTACGCTAGTAATTAACGTTACCATAATAAAAGTAAGCTTTAGTATGGATAAGTTTAAAATAAATGCTCGGGTATTTAAATCATTTTACATTTACTTACCATCTTTTTTCTTCCAGTAACATTGTAGGACACATCGCTATGACAAACTCATAAAAGAGTAAAACAAGTAATTGTTTATGCGTTTGCGTAGGTGCGGGGCCATAAAAACTGCGAGTTACGAGCACGCGTCGCTCACACGTCGGCCCTAACAGCGTATTTACGTACCTGAGTTACGGAGGGAAACTCTTCAAAGGATACATGTACACTACACACGGCTACACATCAAGCTATACATTTCCAGTATAAGCTGGCCTCTTATTGTACGAAAATCCTATACAATGCGAGATCAACCTAAACTGGATATTTATAGCTTGATGTGTAGCCGTGTGTACATTGTCCTGGATAAAGATTCGTTAATTTGCAGGTTAGCGTCAGGTTTTAAATTTTTGATCAAAATATGATTCGCAACAATAACAAACACGTATTTACAGAATTATAATCATTAGAATCATTACTACATCTCTCTAAGTTAGATTTGTTCCATTGAATGACTTTTTCATGAAATCATGACATTCGGGAACAAATCTAACCTAGAGAAATGTATTAATGATTCTATTGATTATAATTTTGTATGATTAAGATACAACCTGCAAAACAACAATAGCAAAAAACGTAAGAAAATTTGAATTTCACGCACGACAGTTGCGGATTCACCTTAAGCATTTTCACGGATCTTGATACAATTAATATCACACTATGATCTTGTCAATTATTTTGTTTTCTCATTGTGTTTTATCATACCTTGGATTGTTTTTCAAATAACTTCAAATTGATACGGAACTCCTCCAATAAAAACGAAAACTTGCTTTATTATTAAAATTGAATCGGACTAGTTGTGGCCAAGTAATGTGACAGATGATTTTTCTATCTAAAATCAGATTGAAAAACTGAAAAGTCTCAATTATAATCTCCCCATTATGCATTTATCTTAACAAAAATATCTTCGACGTCTCACCATTTTGTCAAAAAAAAAAAAAACGACGCTCAGTTGACGCCGCGCCGTAATTGGCTTCATTACATATTGTCGTTAAATTTATTTGTCGAGAGCTTGCACGAAATAAGCGGGGAATGTGAATTCCCCGCTTATTTCGTGGCCCACGACATGTTTATTGTTGACGTTTCCTTGAATTTTTTGAAAATAACACGCTATTTTGTCACAACAGGTTAACAGTTGGTGTTTTCTTATTTACTTGGTGATTGAAGAATTAATGTTTGTAACAAGACTTCGTTTCTTTATGACCAAGCCTAAAGTTAAATAAACATAAAATATGTCATTTAAAACACTAAACAGCCTTACAATCGAACGTTACGCGCGGTACACACTCGCAGCATGCGGCTAATGGCGATCTGAGTGGTTTCACGTGTACACCCACCTTAGGCGTGCGGGGCGCCGCTAAATCCCCTACTTTTAGTTTTTTACTAACTTCTGCGTAAAGTGCACATTGTATCGCTCTTTCATAAGAGGATTTTACTGAGCTTCACAGCTTAAGTTGGCTTGTTAATTTTATTAGGTAAGCTAAAATATTTAGTGATTTTCTGAAACTAAAATTAGCGCGCTGTGTTTAAAGGATTGAGATAGATCAGTCTTATTGCGGAAACATACTTACGTGTCGTGTCGTGTCGTGACGTGGGAGAACCAATCAACCGAATCTATTCAGGACTACGTCAAATCACAACCGAGTTTTGATTGGCTAACACTGCGTCAGAAGGCGTCACGACACGACACGACACGTAAGTATGTTTCCGCTTTTAACCATACCAAATCAATGTATCTTGGCTCTTGCAGTTTACATACAATGTTGGTTGCTGTGAGGCGGAATACAACTGAACAACTCGATGTTTTTGACGATTACAAAGCAGATACCTGATAAAAAAGGTAACTCAGGAATCTTTAATCATCGGCATAAAAAATCTATCTATTTCGGAACTGTCGGAGGAGCCAGAATAAAAAACAGAGTCCGAATTCTAGGCATTCTATTTTTTTAATGCTCTGGTAAAATATAATTTTATAATTTGTGTTTGTGTGAAATTGTGGCGATAAGTCCCCTCTTTGAGGAGTGGCTAGAGAGGCGCCACGGCGTCCTCACCTTCCGCATGATACAGGTCCTCACCGGACACGGTTGTTTCGGGAGGTTCCTGTTCAGGATAAAGCGGGAGGAAACGCCCGGGTGTCACCACTGTGTGGATCGCCCGGAGGACACGGTAGAGCATACGGTGGAGGTCTGCCCGGCTTGGACGGAGCACCGCCGTGACCTTACGGAGGCGATCGGCGGCGGCGATCTCTCGCGTCCGGCCCTGGCATGGCTAGAGCCATGGTTCGGAGCAAGAGTGCATGAGAGGCCGTCACCTTCTGTGAAGCAGTAATGCTCGCGAAGGAGGAGGTGGAACGCGTGAGGGAGAGGCAAGGTTCGCGCCCTCGCGCCCCTAGTCGCCGCAGGAGACGCCTCGGGCGTCGGGAGTCGCAAGCCGACTTCCGGCCACCGTAGGCGTGGGCTTGCGGACGGTGAGCGATGGGTAGCTTGCCGTCCGATAAGGACCAGGCCCGGGTCGACGCCGATGGCCCGTTGTGGTCCACGCGCGCCTCAAAGAGACGTCAGTATCAACTGACGGGGTCCGTTAGGACTAATGCCTTACCGGGTTGCAAGTTTGTCCGAAAGATAATAAGAAAAATATAGTGGCCCTGGCTTATAGGTAACAGAAGGCACACGGGTGGGTTTTAGTCAGTAAAAGTCTGACACGCCCTCCCGCTCCGCCCAGAGCGAGAGAAGTTATTTGATAATTTCCCACCCAAAAAAAAAGGGATTCTATTTTTTATTGCTCTGGTAAAATATAATTTGTTAGTAGTATTTATGTAAAAAAAGCAGCTTTTAATCTTTATGAAGCTTGTGAGTAGGAACTGACTTGTTTTAAAGCCAAGACCACACAAGTCCATAGAAACATCAAATATTCTAAATTAAAAAAAAATACAATACCATTTGGAAGCACCTATTTACTGTTTCTTTATGTTTATTCTGATCTATAAAACAGTTTTATATTCTTTATAACATCCAGATTTAAAAAAAGAAGAGAGTAGCAATAAAATATAAAATTCCATACGTTTTGGCGGGTGGTCGTAATAAAATGTTTTTCAATAGTTTTTACAGGAAGTTGTAAAATGTTTTGTACGTCGTGTTTCCCACGTTCGTTAATTAGATACTGAGAGACATAGAAAAGTGGTTTTACGTTTTGTATTATAGTTCTGAAAGAGGGTTGTCACGAGGGTACCTACGTTTTGTTTTGTGACTCTTAAGTACCACCTACTTATTTTTATAAATGCGCAAGGGCAAGAATTAATATTTTTATAGGTTTTGTTATAATTCATAATTATTTTTCTTTTTTTTTCTTTTAAAAATGTTGCCCACTAGGAATTTCTCCTGTATTGTGGATGCGTTTACAAACATTTAAACTCGCATACACAAACAGCCAGACCCGGAACAACTACTTGTAGGTCATAAAATATTTGTTCAGTGCTGGAATCGAACCCGCGACACGCAGCTCAGTAGTCAATCGCTTATCCACTGCGCCAACCGTGCCGTCGATTTATTTAGGTATAATTCCGTGCCGTCGAATTATTTACGTATAATTCATTTTTTATTTACTTATTAGAAACTTTTGTGATATCGGTATTGATCATAAAGAAAAGATAAATAAAATTATATAATAAGGTAAGCCTCTAAGCCATCGGCAAATTCAGGCGTGATGTTATGTCATGTTATAAAAAGCAAATAAGAATGGAGGCTAATTTATTTTTTACCTACTTTTCTATTTGTATAGTGCCAACGTGAATTGGAAATTCTAACAAACGTTTTCTTTTTGATTTATAATTTACAGAATAGCCACCCGTATTATAAATGTGTCGTGAACAACTTAATGGTGCATTCATGACAGATCTGCCTACCCCAATTATATTACACAGGAGATGAAAGCTGACATAAACGTGTAAAATAATTACCGAGACAAATCGCGAACGCAAATATCGTAATTTTTATGTGGGAAAAATATAATAATATTCTAGTTTTATGTGAGCTTACTCATTGTCCCAAATATTTTATTGTTTATTTTTGAGTTGGTACACAGTTATTTAAAAATATTTGAGTAATTTCCTCTATTAAATTCAGTTCAAGTTAGCAAATAGGTATGTTTTATGTTGCTGTGCACTATTTACTTTTGCTCCGCAAATTTTTAGTGTACGTAAATTAATTTAACAAAGAGTTTTATTTTTCAGGAAACCATAAGAATTCAGTTGGATGCCCAAAACTATACTATATTTACACACGGCTAGACATCAAGCTATACATTTCCAGTTTATGCTGACACAATATACAATGCAAGATCAGCTTATACTGGAAATGTATAGCTTGATGTGTAGCCGTCTGTACACTACGTATCTACTGAAAGAAAAAAAATATTTGATTGTAAAACGGGTAGAATCTCTGTTCTAACCCAGATTTTTTACAGAAAATTCTAATCTCGCCCATTTACAATATCCTAAAACACGCCATAATTTCCAAAATCCTGCACCAAATTCAAAACTTTAGGTGTACGGAACTACATAAATCACACTAGCAAATGACGCCGGTTCGCCCTGCGCCTATACATCACGTTCTGTTCAGGACTGCACTACATATTTTATAATATAATATATAATTTATATGCATATTTTATGGCCCAAAGATTTACTGATGTTGTGGAAGGTTGTAGGTTTAATACCACTATACCGGGTTTTTGCTAAGTGCAGTTTGATAGTGCTTTTAGATTGCTGGAGAGTAAATCCACCTTGTAAAGGCACGTACAGACTCGCGCGATATCGCGGGCGCGACAGGCACCGACGAAGAAATTGTGCTACTAGTCTCGCGTCGCGCCCGCGATATCACACCAGTCTGTACGAGCCTTAAGTCGTTGTCGTAAGAGTAACTCATTGGTCAGCTTAGCAGACAATGGTTGCGTTTATCCTAATGTAAGATATGTGGAATTTATTTTGATTAAGGCTTATTTTTCTCTTCTTATCTTATTAAATACTGACAAGCTTGCTTAGCTAGTACAAATAATGTTGAAGTTACGTGTAGGATGATTTAAAAAAAGTTTTTTCAATCACTTCCTCGAAAACTGGTTCATATCGCACTACGATTAGGTTCACAATGCAATGTATTTCACACGCGTGCGATTTTTTATTTTCCAACACGTGTGCGGGAATATAAAATTGGCACAGATAACTTATACCTATACTTATTCCAAATTAGTTCAATGCCTCTATTCACAATCTCACGCCAGAGACGGTCCTCTCTATTCGGAGGTGATTTTTTTTTAAATCTCGGCAAAGATACGTTTTTAGAGTATAATATTTACGGCGTTAATATTTTCGGAATATTATAATGTTTATAAATAGAATAACATGATTATTACAATAAACAGAAAACGTTTATGAACAAATTAACATTTATTTGTGTTCAAAACTCAAAAATATTTGAATTTTCTATTTTTCATACTAGGCTGTTTATTGGCTTTATACCTTTGCTTCTCCTTCAACCTTTGAGTATTTATACTCAAATACTCAAAGCCTTTACCCTGGCGAAAGCAAAGCGCGGAAAAAAAAGAAAATGAAATCATAGTTTCCTAATAATTCGTCACAAAAATATTTTTCATTATTTTATTTTATTTCTTCATAAGTGTATAAAACGTCGTTAGATACACGTGGACATATTTTGTTATTGCAGTTCTCGGCTCAAAAACAACCTCGCCTACGGCTCGGGTGTTAATTTTGCCTCGAATGCAATAACAAACATTCTCCACTTGTATCAAAATGTACTATTATGCCATCAGATCGAAATTTTCCCTTTTTTTAGCAGCCCCATGTGTCTAGGAACATCACAATACCTACGTCGGTCCCTGTCGGTTCCAGTCGGCCTTCTCCTTCTCGTTACATCATAGGTACAAGCTAAACTTAAAACCTTTCAAGGAATATCACTTAAGGGCAAGTGCACACATAACCATAAAGTCGCAAACGCACGAGCAACGAAACGCGTGCGATTCAAGTGCGACAAACTGCTCAATTAGAGTCGGGGCGCATTAGCAACATAGCGTCTTCTTAATGAACTTCCTAGGTGTTGAGGGCTAAATATAATCGCTTTTCGTTGTCGCGAGCTCGTGCGTTTCGTGCGTGGTAGTGTGGCATCGGCTTTAAGTTCCTTGATTATCTGTTAAATGGAAATAAATGTAAATGGAAATAGAAGTGCGGGGTTTTCCATAGTTTTTAAAGACTATGCAAATTGGTTATAATAGCCCATAAGTTGCCAACCCGAAAAACAAGTCCAAATATGTTATGTTGCCATTTGATTGGCACCATAATGTACATAGCCTCCAATTTGGGACACAGCAATGAAGAACGTTAGAAACAAATTGTGATAGCTGTACCTACTGGTTAATATTTTATATAGATTATTTTTTAATTTGTGAATGTGAGCACGTTGTAGGCTTCTTAATATTTTGTAGCTTTGTAAAACATTTTCTATTTTGTTAAGTACCTGGTACTTGTTGACGGGCCTACACTGTCGTCCCTTACCTATTAACACTGTAATTTGAAAACATTGTAAAAGCCCATTATTTTTAAAACAGTAACCGTGGAGTTTCTTGCCGGCTCTTATCCATAGGAAATAACAAATTGGAACCGTGCACCTCATCATTCCAGCTGAAAGACGTCCACTGCTGGACATAGGCCTCCCACAAAGGGGTTGAACGACGCTGCTGCCCATTCTCTTTGAGTCCCTTAGTCGCTTTTTACAACACCTACGGGAAGAAACAGGGAGGTGTTATTCTTTACGTCCAGCACCATACGGACAACTAGCCGTGCACCTAGCTACACATTTCATAAGTGCCAATGTATTATTAGTTAGTTATTTGAAATAACATATTTTGATTTTGAAATCAAAAGAGTCCAAGTCAACTTACGTGCTAGGATCATGTGCGTATTCTAACATAGAAACAATAGTACATTTTGATACAAGTGGAGAATGTTTGTTATTGCATTCGAGGCGGAATTAACACCCGAGCCGTAGGCGAGGTTGTTTTTGGTTGGAGCCGAGAACTGCAATAACAAATGTCCACGTGTATCAAACGACGTTTTTCAATACACTTTTGAAGAAATAAAATAAAATACTTAACGAAAAATATTTTTGTCATGAATTATTAGGAAACTATGATTTAGTTTTCTTTTTTTCCGCGCTTTGCTTTCGCCAGGTTGAAGGAGAAGCAAAGGTATAAAGCCGATAAACAGCATAATATGAAAAATAGAAAATTCAAATATTTTTGAGTTTAGAACACAAAAAAATGTTAATTTGTTCATAAACGTTTTATTTATTGTAATAATCATGGTATTCTTAAAAACATTATTTAAATATTCCAAAAATATTACCGCCGCAAAGACGCATCATTGCCAAGATTAAAAAAAAAACACCTCTGAACAGAGAGGACCGTCTCTGGCGCGAGACGGTGTGAATAGAGGCATTGAACCAATTTGGACTAAGGATAGGTATAAGTTATCTGTGGCAATTTTTATTCCCGGACACGTGTTGGAAAATAAAAAATCGCACGCGTGTGAAATACATTGCATTGTGAACCTAATCGTAGTGCGATATGAACCAGTTTTCGAGGAAGTGTATTGAAAAGTCCTCTTCCACACTCTTCCACCGACATTCGCATAGTGCATCGCAGGAGTCAGATTGCGTTCCGCACGCCAACAGCAACAAGGAAGTAGCATTGTGTTCATCGTGGAGGTACTATCGCGGCAGTGGCGGCCAGCGTCGAGCACACATGTATGCGCAAGCGACGCGGCTTGTGTTGCAGGGTGCACTGTTTCATTGATGTATCGGAGTCTGTGAGATGAAGTTTATAGCAAACGTGTTATGAATAATGATTTTCGGACAAACAATTTTAGGAGAAGGAAGGGAGTACCATTTATTTTTGGTACTTAAAGGATATCGTTTTCTTTTCATCTTGTTTGCATCTTTTCGGTTCATGTTCCTGCAGTCGGGTTTTTTTGTTTTTTTAATTAACTTTTTTATTTTATACTTTTTAGTTAGGATTATATGACGGTAAACTAGGTTATATACTTACTTATAATCGGGTGATAACGACGTCTTACTCACTCACTCCAAAGGTTCGGGATATTTTTTTTATCATTTCTCATTTAAATTACTTTTAAACATATAAGTATGCATATAGCAGCATAATAAGTATATATTTTTGTAATCATGAAAAAAATATCGCCAACTGAAAACCCAATCGGATTTGTGATAAGTATCGTGAATATTTGTGATAAGTATCGTGAATATTTGTGATAAGTAGGTACCGTGAATATTTGTGATAACTATCGTGAATATTTGTGATAAGTATCGTGAATATTTGTGATAAGTATCGTGAATATTTGTGGTAAAATCATTTGTCATCACAAATCCGATTGGGTTTTCAGTTGGCGATATTTTTTTTCGGCTTTCAATAATGACTAAGTATGATATTTTGTGTGTGTGTAAGTGAGATCCCTGATTCATCATCATCATTTCAGCCGAAAGACGTCCACTGCTGGACCCAGCAAGCCTCCCCAGAAGGAGGGGGGTTTGCCATAATCGTCACGCTTGGCGGGCGGGTTGGCGATCGCAGTATGGTGTTAAACTTCATACAGAACACTGCTGCCCATTCTCTTATAAGAGATCTAAGATCCCTGATTAGATGAATTTAATTGTGAAATAATAAAACGACACCCTAAAAATCACATCATTTAGGAATAATGGAAAACGTAAACAAATACTTAGATATTTTAACTTTTTGTTTCAGTGACATAACTATCAAGGAGCTTTATTAAGGGGACGATAACCGACTTTTAATGATTTCATACTGAAGATCACGTCTAAACGAGTAGTGTTAATGAGTTGATAAAATATATGTTAAATTAGAGCATTTTCTCAATAACTTAATATGTGAATATTTTAGATTATGTTACTTTACATAGCGAAATTAATTTTCAAACTTATGTCTAACGCGGATACAAAACTGAGAATGGTGCAAAATCTACCAAGCGTATTTTTCTGAAACCTTCACCAATTTAAAGATAATTTAATCATCAATCTTTTAGTATACGCGTTTTATTAAAATACCTTTTGTTTTGTGTTTAATAAATTAATAATGCGTCAAATTGGGGACAGCGCTCTTTGATGGGTGAGTCCTATTACTGGCTGAACGTACGACGCGTTGCGGGAGCTCAGTACAGAATACGCAAGCTAACTACTCAAGGTCACTGGCATATATCTGCGTCTTAAATAGGTACCTACTTGATCCTATTCTCCGATAAGTACATAACTTAGTGCTCATACAAACGTGGGCCACGCGTAACGGCAGAGGCTACTGCAGCCGTCGACAACGTGCCGCTCGTGTGTATGAGCACTTACCTAATAATTCAAGGGACTAACCTCCCACGTCAAAGCAAATATTGTAGGTACAGAAACAAATACATTAGAACAACTATGCGACAAACAGTAGGTTAAATTTCACATTCCAATAACAGCATAACACAAATCGAATTACAACGCCATAATACTCGAGCTAATATTTGTATTTGTAGGTTAAACAGTTGAATGCAATACAAAACAATGATGGCGGCATACGCAGGCAGTGTCGTAAATACCTGCCGTTTATTGGTGCTGGCTTGTAACTGGAGAGTTTAATGGGGCTAGTACTGGAGCAGTTGAAAACCAGCGTCACAGGTCTAGTTGAAAACGAGTGTCAGGCACTATGTGTCTGGCATTTTTTATAGCGATTTGGCGCAGCTGTGAGACACACTTTCCTGCTAATTTCTAACATCACACTTTACAGTTTTTATTTGATTTGTATTATTTTATGTGCAGTACTTATATTGTGTGCCTTTAAGTCTGTGCTAAATATATATTTTTCTTTCTTTCTTTCTTTAGAATATAATTTAATCTACTTCTGTTCATAATAAACGGTGACAAGTCAAAAAGCTGGTCACCATACTCTTACTCTGATGCGACTGAAAATTGGGTATCTATTGCATTGCTGTAAAAATCATCATTGCAGTCAAATTTATTTTATTCACACCTACGCTACTATAATTTCAATCAGATACCTAATTCATTAAAACATTATACAAATTCAAAAACATTACAATCTAGATTTTACGTGGTTGTGACAGACAGACAGACAGGCAAATAGGCAGACTGCCATGATATAATTAGAACGTGATTCCGACATAATTATGTAAAAATCTTGTCGAACAGAGTATTTATTCATTGAAATTATAGTAATTAGATAGTATAATTATCTATCATTGCAATCTACTCGTCGCGTTCCCCTACGCTTGCACACTACTTCTCTAACCCACTCTCCTAGCCTCAAATCAGGTGTGAACGCAGCACTCCTTTACATCATAAATAGCGCGGCTATTACCGACAGTTGTCGGTAATGTGGCCGCGCCGACATTAAACGTGCGGATATTGTGTCTGTCTGCGAGCATCTGAATGTTTGTAACACCTGATCGTATGGGTAATGCCGTGGAATTAGCTTTTATAAAGGTCTAGGCGGAAGCTGATAATGAATTGGATTGGTGAGATTGCATTCACCAGAGCTGAAAATTCTTCAATAACAATCGTGGTAATAATATTTTTCAGGACAGTGGGAACTTTGAAAAGTCATTTATTTCAATGATCGAAAGGAGTCGACTAACCGCTTGGCGAAGTGTTGAAAAACTGAGGGCCCTCGGACCCCATGGCCCTAGTTTTTCTATCCCAAACGGCAAATAGTATTTGCAACGTACGACGTGAATATAATAATATCCATTTTTGTGGTTTTATACCTATTTTTTGGCCAAAGGTTCAGCATCGCCATACAACGTGGCAATGCTGCCAGCCTTTTGGGCACTTTTTCTGTTGACAGCGATGCGGACGAATTTTTGGATGCCATATTATGATTGTTTTGCCTCCTTTTTTATATACTTGTAAGTACATAATATAATTATCATTATTTTAAGTCTGTTAGTTTTTAAATGATATAAATATTTTCATGATATATATTATTAATGTAAAAAAAGTTATCAGAAACTATCAGCATTTTTTACCGACACCACAGTTTTTTTTGTCGTGGTTCCTTTACTAGCCATTGTTTGGAGACTGCTCGCAAAGCCAATAAAGTGTAACCCTAACAACTTTATCCTTTCATAGACCACTCATAGCTTTTCATAACAGTTTTCCATTTACCTCGTTTGTTAATTAATTTCCTTCATAACACAATCACAGCAGTATACCTTTACGATGTAAACAGCGCGCCTGTAACGCGCGGCCATTACGAACAGTTGCCTGTAATCTGGTGCGCTGTCATAACGCGCTTATTGTCTGCGGACACATCCCAGTGTTTGTCGCACCTGGCTAGTTCGTTCATTAGTTGAGGTGGGGTGCTAAACTGTTTATACGATTTCTGTGTGGAGCTGAAAAGGTGTGAAAATGTTACTGATGTTTTCGAGTAGTTCCTCGAAAAGAGCTGGAGAAAGCAGTAAAATGAACTGGTTATAATTTATACCGTGCTTAGCAGAGAGAACAGAGAAAGAGAGATTAAAACCCGAAAGTGAAATACACTTTGATGTACCTACCTAGTCTGTAGTAGATTAATTAAGGAGAATATAAAACACATTCCGTCTTATTACAAAAAAATACTTAAGTACCTACTGTTTTAAACCAAGACCACAAAAGGTCTAAGATTGTTACGGTATTTAAGTTAATATCAGGACAAAACGAAGACTTTTTGATAAGGATCAGTTAGTACCAAAGAAGGTCCATGGTTTAAATAATATCCACAGATAAGAAAAAAAAATGGCATTCCTTCATTCGTTCTTATTGGATCTATTTGAAACAACGTTCCGTTTCTCTAAATATTGATATTATAATAACACTTGAAATGCTTAAATAATTATTAATACATACAAAAATATGTCATAAATCGTTCTTGGTTTAGGTTACAATATATTGAACAAGCATAACTTGTACTTTTGACGTACTTTTTATAATAAAGTTGTCATATTCTTTAACACCTCAAGCGTGAAGTGGAGTGAATTACATAGGTACGCTGCGGCACTCGTAATTTGAGACGAATGTTTTGTGTTGCGTCCTTTATTAATAGATCTTAGTATTACTGTTGCTATTATGTGGTTTGTTCGTGAGTTGTTGTGTCTGGTTAAACTGTTGAAGTAAAACTTAGTAAAACATGGATTTTTAATTACTAATATGTAAGCAATGCTTTGTATCATCTTATTTCGCCTAACGTGAATGTTCATATTATTACCTATAGGAAATATTACGTCGTACGTACGTATGACGATGTCTGTAAGATCGCCGAGACGTCTCCAGCATATCCAAATCTTCCAAATCCATCAAGTCAATCATATTAATATCCATTTTTATCGATTTGTAAATAAAAAGCCACACAATAACAATCAACGCTAACCTCAAATAAATTAGTACCGAAGTTAGTCCAAAGAAATACTAAGGGTCACGGCGGACTAACTTTAGTACCATAGCTAGTTCATGAACTAGTGATAAACTTCTGTTGAATCAGCATCAATAAAACTCACTTTTATGCTACGGCTACATTTAATACTTTTATTACATCACTTGCTTGCACCACAGTTAGTAACTGACTGCCCCAAGAGTCAACGCGCTACGCTGGCCACCAACAAGAGTGGGGACCGGATGTAGCGCGCACCTTGTTCGGTAAAACAGTATCATTAATTGACATCTTGAATACAAACCAAAACAATTCTAAATATTAGTTTTAACGTTATAAAATACAGGAATTAATTAATGCATAATATCTTTAAATGTAAAATCAATGTTTAACAAAATAAATAGAAGAAAAAGAAATCTAGTGGTTTAGGATGACAGTCATATCCACAATAATAACTAAAAGATTACACTTCAAAAATCAATAGCTTATCTCATTTCAACTTAATTCTAACACTTAATTTTATAATAACGTTTTATTTAGTCATGGTTTAAAGCTAGTAATTATCCTAGTAATAAATTTAGATTGTGTTTTGTAATAAGATGGATTGTGATTTCTAAAATAAAATATGTAAAATAATAATTTATTTTTTACTCAGTAAATGCGCAAGGCAGTCTTTATGAGACAGTGCCTTCAGTATTCTATACTTATCGCAGCCTTGTGGGATTACACAGTACCATAACTTCTAAGATAAATCTTCCATCTTAGACTTCTGAAGCTTGTTAAGGAACCATTAGTATCAATCAGTAGCTGGACACATCGGTACAACCGATATTTATTACACACATAAGATTGACCATCTGATTTTAAAGATGTATTTTTAAATTAAACACAGGAAACAATAAAAACACACAAAATGATATTACCCTTTCATGATGCCAGAGGAGAGTATGAAACAATGTAGCAAAGATCAATCGCCTATTTGCACCTAACAAAAAGTCCCCAATAGAGCATGTCCTCAAATAACCTACAATAACCACCTGCTGTACATTGGTTCCCAATAACTAAAGAGTAACATCCCTAAGCCGCCGCGTTGTAGTGCTGCGACATACTATTAGTAACTATTAGGGCTGATCCAGTTTGAGCCGCGCTAATGAAGACTAATCGACAATTAAATCAACAGGTTAGCAAGTTAGCACGGCTTAGGCTATGTAAGTGTGGATTTAAAGGTGCTAGCTATAGTGTGAGGTATGTGTGGGTTGCTTGTTTGGAAGGAGTGTATAAATCGATTTAGGTGAGGTGTTTTTAAAATAAGTTTAATGTCCCAATCGTAAACTAAGACACCGTTACATTAATTGATTACACATAAAACTCGTTGTTTTCTTACAAAATATGTACAAGAACAAATCCACCTGAAAACCTGGCCCTAATTTCACCCAAAATATTCCCCTAAGGGCTGTCGATATTAATAATTATGCTTGCTATAACCTGAATTTAATTATCTGCCATAAGATTAGTGATAAATATTTTTCTATATTTACATCTTGTCCATCCTTCTTCTTCTTGTGTCGATGGTACTCTTCTTCGTTGTTTATATATTGTTTGAGCCCAGTACGTGGCCACGTTGATTAGTACCACGTAGATCAGTGGATTTATTTAGGTCATTCGAGGTGCACGTGAACGGGTACTTAGGATACTCCAGCATGTCGGCATGGTCTGATCAGATTCCATTGTCCATCCTAAGATTGTCTTATAGAGCATACCTACTGTTTGGAAAAGTATCACCCGATATACAAAACTGTTTGAGTCGCGTAATCTACCTATCCTACAAATAAATTGATTTCAATAGTCCTTAAATCACAAAACCTACTTTATAAATCACGACAAACACATCATTCTTTTATTGCATTTCCCGTGCACTTAAATGAGTTAAATTCTATCCCAATGTGATATACGAGCATTACCTGACATTTGTCCTATCTGCTAATACCACATCTAATACTGTAACAACCGCCAATGAAACATTGTAGTCGCCGGGATATTAATTATGTTCTTAATAGCCTGAAATATTAGTATTGTGAGTAATTTGCCAGGACGAGGTCATAATGTTTATTGGTATCACTGGAATCGCTTATTTAAGTTGTGCTGGTTTCAGATTTGAGGATCTGATGATACAATTTCAAAATGGTGGATGAGTAAATCAATTATTTTTGTAGCAGTAACTAACTTATTACGAAACTCTATTATTAGGCAATACTTTCAGCATCTTGCTTTTCCTCCATCTTATTTTCAGACGAAGACTTCCTTATGAAAATCTCTCAACTTTCAGGCGACTTTTCATGTTCTCTTTTAACCCAAACAAACCCATCTGTGTTAATATTAAATTAAGTAAACAAAACCAAAAGCCACACATCCGAAACTTATTCATACAACATCGTTTAAGAGAATTAACAAAATATCTGAAGCGAAATAATAAACCGCGCACGTCACCTCAAGATAAAAGGGATTAGCGCACTTGTGAAGCAGGTTGTCTTAACTTCCACAATACTAACATATACTCTACCATCAGCCACAGCTCTATTTTTGAACAGGTAGGGGTGAATATGGCTTGGTAGAACAGCATTAAGACTTTGCAGGAAATAATCAGTGTGTTATTGCAAGTGTAGGTGAATCTTTGTATAATTTCATTTCGCGACAACCCTAATGTGTTTTAGTGATGTGGTGTTGTCGATGTTATTAAAGCATTTTTAAATGAATAACTTTTGGGTTAGAGAATAGTATGTCTATTAATCTTCTGGGAATTGATTACTGAACGTTCTTGAATAACCTAGTTATCAGTCATCTCACTTTTTTGTTACAAGACGTTCTCGTCTGCTAGGCTTAAATCACTTCAATATAGGTATATTCACGAAAGGTTTCAAACACCTCTTGAGTATGGTTTAACCCTTTACTTTGATTTATGGCTTTACAGAATCCTTTGGACATCCAAATCATTTATACAACCTAACATTGTGTGCCTTAACCTGGGTCAAATAAATTTATTTCCTTTCTTTCTTTATGACTACATTTTCAAATAATAAGTAGTCGGAAAGCAACGTTTTTGTACTAATGAACCAAATATCCCGATACGAGTATTTGATTCATAGAAACAATACCAAATCTATCGATAACCTCCACCACATTCGCCCCTCACTACCCCAACTTCATCAACAGTTAATAATAAGGGGTATAAGTGCAAATTTTAAGTGGCTCGCATTTGAACCGAGTTACCCCTTTATGACGCAGATACGGCAGGTGAAGTTACAATGTGTGGTGATAAGGTTTCTTACGAATGGCTTACTTTGTTTACTTGATTACCTTGTGCATTGGAGAAAGGAGATAACATGTGATTACTGTTGGTGTTGTTCGTGGTATAAGGATGTGAATGTTTTCTTTGTCTTTCTCCTGAGTGCCATTTGCTAAGGAAATGAGTAAAAGAAAATTATCTGAAGTGTGAATGTGTGAGTTGCAACTTGATTATTATATTTACTTTATTTTTGCTTTTATTCTTCCCTTAGGTACCTATATCAATGACAGTGGTAGCATACCTACATAATATTTCGTTCCATTAAACAATTTTCCCTTGGTTTTTTAAGCATGGACTTGACCAAAAGTAAATCTGACATCAACCCATACATCAATGTTTGCATTTCTAAAACATACACAAACTCAAAAATATCTAAATTCATCTCATAATCTCAACAGATTCCAAAAACATATAAAAATAAATTCTGTACATTATCGACCTACATAAAAAAATATGTGAAATAAAAGTTTATCCATCGAACTAACAGTTGGTTTAGCGTTAAAATAGCGCATATAAAAATACACGTGCGCCCAGGTAATGGTGATTGCGACCGAATTGCGGCGCGCGCGCAGCCGACGTGGAACACATGGCCCGAGCGTTTACGTGAACTACGACGAACGTGTAGTCTTGATAATAATTATTGTACCTGAAAAAAAAAAGAAATGGTGAAAGCACTGACAGCGAAACCGATTCTAAAAGAGATTTCTCTCAAAGTTATCACCGTCATCATTCCACTAAATTTATACATTCCTTTGTAAAATTTTGTTTCTAAAAGATTGTGCTAATCCGATATAAGGTTATGTATTTCTTCCTAATACTGTCTCAGCACCACTTTTTTCTTTTGTTGAAGTTTCGCCTGTGTTTCGTTGCAGATTTACTTAGATCGCACTACATAATTCATAAATGCAACATTTTCTAAGACGTCGAATTCTTCTTGAGTTTTATTTCCCTTTTCAAAAAGTACTGTATTTCAGTGACCAAAAGCTTGTGTAATAAAATAAATTCGTCTTAAAATATCAAAACTATTCCCTCCTAGTTCGTATGTCGATCAAGCGCAAACGCATCAAACATTTCAGTGGAACCAACAGGTAATTTACAGCTGCGTGCGCGCCGATACCAGTATATGTTTATTTTCGTTCATACTATTTATTTCGCTGCTCGCCTAACGATGATTAGATTTTATTATTACTACCATCCGATCTTTAATGGCGATTCGCCACCTGGTCTCACGTGGGCGTGATTTTGTAGAATTACTGTACGGAATTGATTAGTTTTTCAATCATTCAGGGGTTTATAAAAATCAGAAAATAGTTATGGTCGTTATTCACGTTTAAGAAATTTATGCTTTGCTTTAAGATTTTACTATTTTTAACAAATTTCCTTTATGTCTCAATTTGTTTCGCAAGGATTTAAAAAATGGACCCTCACTACATGTCTAAATTTCCTGGTTTTCATGTTTTTGATCACTTCGAGATAGCTGAAGCTTCACCTAAACGGTCAATGATTCAGTTAGTTCAGTCGGTCACCGGAAATAATAATTTTCCAAAAGTTTCCTTGCGAGCGACTCCCGTCTTGTAAGTTTACTTAAAAATGAAAATTGCATATTGACTTATTAAGTTTACATCTTTTCTGGATAATTTTCACCAGCTGTTTTATGAAAATTTTCTTGCATTGTTCTTTATTTCACTTAATCCGTAATTTGTTCCCCTCAGTCATCAGCCACTGTATGAACACTAGCGAAATGCTCCGAGGACCGTGTTAATTTACTGTTTGATTTGCAACAATTCGAGAAAATTAACTCTTACCAGCACTTACCGCTATTTCAGTACGCATTACCACAATAGTAACAGAAACAGTCGTATTTCAACTTGATCCAGATCCACATACAGTTAATTTAGCGTTCACCTTTTCAAAACAATTTAGCGGCGATAAATCGTTAGCACCTCGTGCTGTCGTCGCGTGTACGGCGTGCGGTCGTGGCGTTCCCGCTGCGTGCCCGTGGCGTGCCCGTCACGCGGGCGGCGTGCCTCGCGGGCCTCACCGCCCGCCTACAATACTTAGTGTGAGGTGTGAATGATGGGTGTCCAATCTTGTTTATATTGGTGATTGAGCTAATTTGTTCACGAATTAGGTCATTTTTACTGGTTGTGCTGTAGATGATATGTTTTAAAGACTTGTATTGTTGGGAATTGGTGGCACCACACTTTTGGTTTTGGACAGATAGTCTGAATGTCTAATGTTGTTGTTAATTTTCCACATAGCGTAAAATATTCTCTTAACAAGTCTGCATTTTTTTTAGGATAGAAAAGATCGGATCCTATCGCAGCCTTATGCTGATATGATCTATAGAAGCTTTTTTAGCCTCACGCGGGTATTTTTTCTTAAATTTTTGGTTTTTAATGTTCCTTTTTTAGGGTTCCATAGTCAACAAGGAACCATTATAGTTTCGCCATGTCCATCAGTCTGTCTGTCGCCAGCTTAGCTCAGAGACCCTTAGTACTAGAAAGCTATAATTTGACATAGATAGGTATACATATTAATCACGCCGACGAAGTGGTATAATAAAATTTTGAAAAAATTAATTGTAGCGTACCTCCCTTGTACGTAAAGCGGGGATGATTTTTTTTTTCTCGTCAATACCATAGTGTGGAGCAATGTTGGATAGGCCGTTTAAAAATATTGCAGGGTTGTCAAAACCTATTTTCGATTCAGGGATCCGTTTGCCTGCCAGGGTTGCGAGTTTATCCGAAAGGGATATCGTGGCCCTGACACACAGGCAACGGAAGGAACACGGGTAGGTTTTAGTCAGTAAAAGTCTGACACTCTCTCCTGCTTTGCCCAGAGCGGGAGAACTTATGTGATAATTTCCCACCCCAAAACAAAGGATCCATTTGCGTAATATTAAGTTTTTAAGTGCTATTTTTGTTAGAGTTTGTTTTTGGATAATATGTGAAAAATATCATGGCAGTAGTATGTATAAATTAAAAGAAAAACTATCACAGCTAAGTAGTCTTTACAAATTAACGAGTAATAATCGACCAACTTACATTTGAAGTTAGAGAAATTGACCGTGAAGTATATCGATGTATGGGAGAACATGTTTTGCAACTACAATGTTAAGTTTGTTTTTGGGATAAATTAATTCCAACTACGGAACCCTTAATTCATTGTGCGTGGTCCGACACGCACTTGGCCGGTTTTCATTGTTTGTCGCTATTTTCGGTGCGTGTCCCAAATACGATATTTTTCATTGTTTTACAAGTTTTGCAAGTAACTGTTTGCTTTTTGGTATCAAAATATTTATAATACACAACATTATTAGCCGTAAACGGCGAAATCGTTGACTTACGTCCAACTATTCCTTTCATCACGTACGTTTACGTACATTTTCGTACCTTTCGCACACATTATTATAATTCGTACAGCTGTGAGACATTATTTTAAAATAATATTGTTTACTCTCCACGGAGCGTTTCTCACGTTTGCGTTCCCCGTTTATATTCGCTTGCCGTGTTTTGAATACATTTACGTGTGTTTGTATACTGGTGTTAACATAAATATATCGGATTAAATTAATAGTTGTTATCAAATAAACACTGGGGGAATAATTGGAGGACCTTTGATCAGAGTAGCGTGTAGATGGAGTGTTAAGAAGTGCCACCGCAGTCAATCAAATTCATACGATATAAGCTGAGTGCCCGAAGGGATTTCAAAAATGACGAACTTCCATACAAATTTACATCCCCTTTTCTCCCCTTTAGGGGTTGAATTTTCAAAAATCCTTCCTGTGTGCTCATTTTCGTGCAGTGTGTCTGAATACGGTGTGGCGAAAATTAAGGATATGGTACAGACCCGAACCACTTTCTCCCGGGACCAACACATAAACGTGAAATAAAAAACGGTCGTTCCATACAAAACTTCAATACCTACTCGATCTAATGTATGAAACAACTGACAATTTTCGCCACACCGTATGCAGACACATTGTATAGGGAGTTCTGTCAGTGAATTGTGTCGCTAATTAATTTATGATTTCACTAGCTGCGCCCCACGGTTTCACCCGCGTAAGTCTCGATCCCGTGGAAATATAGGAATAAAAAGTAGCTTATATGTTAATCCAGGGTGTCAGCTACCTCGATACAAAATTTTATCAAAATTGGTCAAGCCGTTTTTACGTGAAAGAGTAACGAACATCCATCCATCCATCCATCCACACTTACAAACTTTCGCGTTTATAATATTAGTAGCATAATAGGAAGTACATTATAGATGACGCGATCATAATGATCCGCCAATGAACTATAGGTACAATAACTTAACCCCCACGCAGCTCACAACTCTACCTATCTTATTAGTCAGTGATAAAGGTAGGTAGGTAAGTACAAAATATATTAATTTATTATCAACGGAAATGGAAATCCGTCATAGATTGCTCTTGCATATGGGTATTCCCTGTATATACCTATACAGGGAACACCACATTTGTAAGGTTAAAATGATAGTGTAACACAGTAGCAGGAATTTTATATAGATAGGTATACCAGTTCGTAAATATTAAAAGTTAATACAAAACCTAATATATGTACAACATATAATAAAATGGCCGTAAGCCTCGACCAACATCTCTTTAGGCTCTCGTTAGGCGGTTGGATCAAGGGCCTGATTCAGAAGGCAGCATTGTGAGGAGGTTCCTGCCTCTAGAGTCCTAAACTCAAACTCAAAGCATTTATTTCAATTAAACCTTTGACTGGCACTTTTGAATTGTCAAGAAGTCGGTCAGTTACAAATATGAAGCTAGTTGCCCATTCCAAATAGTAGGTTCCAAGAACGGGCAAGAAACTCCACGGACACTCTTTTAAATTAAAATATTGATACAAAATATTGGTAACATCATTCATATTGAAGTTAAACATGTGATAACGATGCAATACGTCAGAAGCATCCGTGATAAAAAGATAACAATTCAAAACTAAAATAATTAAAAATAAACCGTGGCAGCTAAGAGATGACCTGTCCCGACTGACAGCGCCCGTTCACGAACATGACGCATGGATCAGCACCATTCAGCTCAACCATTTTGAAGGGAGCTAAATGATCCAACACACACGCCACCATCAGCGAGACAAGTTTCAGAAGAAGTTTTGGTCTTTATATTTACTCTTTTAATTTGTGTAATTTGCCTTCTATTCTCTAAATAAGATTTTATCAAATTAAGCACGCTACCTCTGATGCCATATCTCTCAAGCTTAGTTAATAGCATTTTATGGTCTACATAGTCAAACGCCCTGGTCATGTCCATAAACATTGCCATTACAGATTTTCTGTTGTCCATATTATGGTGTATTTTTTCCAAGAAGTTGTAAATAGCCATATTAATTGTTCTATTTTTTCTGAAGCCCATTTGTTCCTTGCAGAATATATTTTTTTTTCTAAATAACTGTTAATATTATTATATAATATCTTCTCAAAAATTTTAGAAAATATTGGTATTAGTGCAATAGGCCTATAATTAGTCATTTGTGTTTTGTCTCCTTTTTTATGCAATGGCTTTATTATTGAAATCTTTAATTTATCCGGAAAAGTGAGACAACTGAGTGAGCATGACATACTCTCAGCCACCAGGGCACATTCAAGTCAATGAAAGACATAATTACCAGGTAAATGGTAGCTCTATTGTACATAGTACTCACACCTGTGATATGCAATTATATAATACAAAGGAGATTCGAGTTCGATACAATGAAAAGATAGTCTTACAATCTTCACCAGCTCCAACAGTATTTTCAAATGTTAATAAATTAGTTGTGGTTGTGGAGCAGGACCAGCATTGAGCCAAGCATTTCTATCAGCCATGTAATCTCCCAACCTATAATATGCCTGCTTGCATAGTGTGCGTTTTATACAAGATTTGAACTTCGTCTCATTCAGTTGAAGTATGAGGGAGGGATTTTATTATAACATTTTAAACAGTACCCCATGAAATATGAGTCTACTTTTGCCAGTCTGAAACCTGGTTGAGCTAATAGATCCCTACTTCTAGTACTATAATTATGTCTTTCGCCTCTTTTATTAAAACGATGTACATTTTTTCTTACGTACGAGTACATGATGTTTTCATAGATATATTGACAAGGCACCGTCAACATGATGATAATATCCGTAAACAGTTCCCTAAGAGAATCGCGCCTGCGGAGATTATATATGGCTCTGATGGCTCTTTTCTGCAGAATAAAAATAGACTCGATATGTGCAGCCCGTCCCCAAAGTAAAATACCGTAAGACATGATACTATGAAAGTAACTAAAATAGACTAGCCTGGCGGTATCTACATCAGTAAATTGACGGATTTTTCTGACAGCATATGTTGAACTTAGCCGTCTTGCAAGAGATGTTAAATGAGGACCCATTGAAGCCTAGAGTCGAGCGTGATCCCCAGGAAAACAGTTTTATAGACGAATTGTAGTTTCTCTTGATTCAATACTATCTCATAATCACTACTTTTTACATTTGGTAAAGAAAATCGTATGCACTTAGTTTTTTTTCCCATTTAATACTAAATTATTGATAGTGAACCAAATTTGGACCTGCAGTAAGGCGTTATTTACGTCGTCAAAATTTGTAGCACGTCTATCTACCTTAAAAATCAAGGAAGTATCGTCAGCAAATAACACCATTTGTGGTTGATTATTTAATAAATGGAATAGATCATTAATATATACTAAAAAGAGGAAAGGACCCAATATCGAGCCTTGAGGAACACCCATTTTTACTTTTAAACCGAGTGAATTGATATCATTTATTTGAACTAGCTGTTGTCTATCGTTTAAATAAGATTTTACTAAACTAAGCGCAACTTTTCCAAGTCCGTAATGGTCAAGTTTCAATAGCAAGGTTTCATGATCGACGCAATCAAATGCCTTGGTAAGGTCACAATAGATTCCTATGGCGTCTTGGGCCTCTTCCCACGCGTTAAAAATGTGTCCTATTAAGGGTACACCGGCGTCGGTCGTACAACGTCCTTTGTTGAAACCATACTGTTGATCGTGAAGGATTTTATTCGAGTTTAAATGATTGAGCATTTGATTAAGCATTACCTTTTCAAACACCTTGCTGAAATCCGGCAACACGGATACGGGTCTATAATTATTTGTGTCTTTACTGTCCCCGGATTTGAAAAGTGGTATTACCTTACTGTATTTCATTAAATCCGGGAAGACTCCTTGATGCACACACAAATTAAATATTAAGGCTAAGTAAGGCGCTATAGTCTCAATTATGGAGGTACAGACTTTAATGGTCTAACCTAACCACTGGTTGCTTAGACCTTGCTTCTGACACCAGCGGATCACTTTTTTTTAATTTTTAAACATTGATGTATTAAATAGAAAGATATGGTACGCGCTCCTCGACGTGGACCGCATAAATTAGGGGAAAGAACACAATCGACCTACATTACTCTCGGTTTGCAGGGAATACCCGAATCTTAGTTTGTTTCCGAGTTGTTATGGGTACGTAACAGAGACAATTATTGCTATCTCGTTCCTGCTATAGCCCGCGTGTCTCTCTATTTCGGTTGTAGAGCACATGACGCACGACATCGGGTCCATTTAATATTTACGTTATGTTAGAGAGTGGCCTATCTTCATATTTAATACATCAATGTTTTTAAATGGTTTTTATATCTTTTTAAGAAATAATTAAATAAACAATTTAATAACACCAGCCTATTAATAGCCCCACTGCACACTGCGGGGGCAAAGCCCTCTTCTTATACAGAGAAGGCACCAGCATTGATCACCACGCTTGCTCATGAAGGCTCGTGCAGACTGGCGCGATATCGCGGGCGCCACGCGACACAAGTACCACAATGTCTTTGTCGCTGCCTGTCACGCCCGCGATATTGCACCAGTCTGTAAGAGCCTTGACTACGGTTTGGCGAACTTCATAATATTAAAGGCTCGTACACACTAGTACGATATCGCGGGCGCGACGCGACATTAGTAGCACAATTTCTTTGTCGGTGCCTGTCGCGCCCGCGATATCGCACCAGTCTGTACGAACCTGAAGTTCGCCAAACCGTCGACATCTAGGCGCGTACAGACTTTCATTTAAACAATATTTAACACAAATATTTACACTAGTTACTAATTATGATCAACTAATTATACCAAGAAATATTTTTCAGAATCCTACACTCAGCGGAAGGATTGTTGATCATAGAATGTTAGTAGTGGACACCGGTTTATAATGTGATTATTTTCGACCAAAGAGATTTAAGATAGTGAAGAGGCTATTAGAAGGAATGTCATAGAAACATTGTGATCCCATGTCTCAGTGACACCACCTAGCGTAAATATAGAAAAATTACACAATAGCTAAGTTTGACACGTTACACTTTTACCGACACCAACCGTCAAATAGTTTGAAACATCTAAGAAAATTATTTATTTTATCTGAATACAGGGTAAATTACAAAATACTGACGAAAATAAACCGTGGTTAATTCTAGTCGTTTTATCATTACGAGTTTTTTTTTTTTTTTTTCAGTTGGTGTACAAGAATGCGACTTAACATGTAGGCGTACCACACTAGACCGAGCAACTTTTGTCCATTAGGACAAATGTATCGGATTACGATTTTGTTCGCTATGTCCTGTCTATTAAGTAAATAATTTAATGTCTTTGTTTTCGATACCCACTGGTATAGAGGTAACCCTACTAAGAAATATAGGACCATAATAAAATCGCAACAAATAATTTATTCCAAATAGATCAAAATTCCTGGTTCACGGTGATTAAGTCCTCCAAGATAGAACAAATTAATACTTGATAACACAATTAATTTGATGCTCGGGGCGGCAGCGGTGCGAGTGTCAGCGTAGAGGTAAAGGAAAACTTACTGTGAAAAATACATAACATATTTTTGTTACCATAGTCGCTTACTGATTAATTTATCGGATGGACAGTACAAACACACACTTATGGTTATTATTGGGTCATTTCATCCAAAATTATACTATAAGCAAATATATACTTAATCATTCCCGACGACATTCACTCACTTCATGGTTCCGTGAAATTGGAAATGACATTACACAGGCCTGTTTTCTCCGAACGATCAGGCAGAAGTGTACTTATCGTAACATCCACATTTCGCTAGGTGTGTCCCATTTAAAAGGAGGCGAAGCTGTTGATAAAATGACATTTCAGGTACACAAGACTGCCTGTATGGCCCATTCAGAAATATCCCAAAACCCTTCTGCAAATATAAATATTATATGTATAACGGCGCAGGATAGCCTTTACCAATAGTAATCATCATAATTATTAGTGGTTCAGCAGCTTCAATATCATCAGGATTATTAGTACGACAGCAGCTCCCCTTTTTTTTTTTTTTTTGGGTGATAACTTCTCCCGCTATGGGTGGAGCGGGAGGGAGTGTCAGACTTTTACTGACTAAAACCCACCGTGTTCCTTCGTCATCTTCTCTGTCATCTGAAGACAGCCGCCACGCAACCATCGATGCGACGCTGTTGTAGAGTGACTGGCAGCACCCTTTGTCAACTCACGATAGCTACTAACCAAAGAATACACTACTCTCTAACGAGAAACCCAAATTTTAATAATAGATAGAGCCCTGGCAACCCATAACACAAGTTTAATCTTAGCTTGGGTGCCAGAGGTAATATTCTGTGATTTATGCAGTTAAAAAAAAACAATATTTTCATAATACTAACCTATCGCCTTTGTATAAATTGTTTTGGAAATAAAGTTTATTCTATTCTATTCTATTCTTAGCAGACCTTTTCGGTGATTTGACGAACGCCACTTGCTACGCCGTCATGTAGATAAGACCTTCTTTCTTCAATATACACTTAAACAACAAAAATACCATTGATACCTCCCCGCTAATCGCTGCCACCCCCACCATACCTCAAAACTCGTAAAATTTTCAATTTGCCCGCTAAAGTTTCACCTGATAAACGTGAACTTAGGTGCGTTAAAAGGAAAAGTATTCCTCCGATAAGACGCCAGCGGTCCGTGTAATTACTGCGGGGCTGCTATCGTAAGGTTTGTAATTTACTTACTGGGAATTATGTAGCTGGCTATCTGATCCGAGTTACCGTAAAATATAGGGAAGTATTACGTGCAGTAAAGTGAGGGTTACTTACCTCGGTCACATGATATTATGCTGTACTAGAATCTAAAACAGTACCTAAACTTAAAATTATGTAATTCTAAGAAGGTTTTGGTGGAAGGACATTGATACTTTGAAGGTACTGGTAACGTCACAAGTATTACGTGCTGCAGTAATCTTTGCTAAAGGGACTGCCAGGCCTTGTGATGAGATGAAATTGTAGGTATCTAGTGTAAAATAATGAAAAAGGAAGGAAGGAAGTATGTAAAAATAAAATAAAAATCGTAATTTGAGAGCAGTTAATAGACATTCACATAGTTATGCCGTTAATGAGGTATTAAGAAAGCCACATGTGCAGAAGGAATGATGCCAAACTTCCTTGTCTTCAACGTAGTCTTTAATCTTATAATAGGCTTTTTTGATAAGGACACGTTTGATGTGGGTTTTGAAGTGTCCATCGCTAAGTTCTATAACCAACTTTGGCATCTTGTTACAAAAGCGGATACCTACTGTTTATAAGAAATTACTTGCTTGTTTTAGTTAATCTAAAGGGTATCACAATTTCATGTTCGTATGATCTACTATCTGTGCCTATCTTTTACTAAATGCATATGATTAATTTGTACATTTGGTGATTCAACTAAATCTCAACCGGCATCCACTCCCAGACTAAATAAAACTCCATATTTCTGACGAAGGAAACGTCCATTTCTTTTTATAAGCTATAAAGGTAAAACAAAAGGCATTTACATTTTAAGTGCATCCAGGTGCATTATGACCGAAATACCGAGAAATGCTCTGAACAAAAATGTGGCTATTTATACAGCGGCACCTTTCAGCTGCGGCTTCGAACAATGGTAGGAACAAACCTTTTAATATTACACACTTATTTCAGAGTCTGGTTGTTTAGGATCGCTTGTAAAACAATAGGTTTTGAGTCCAGAAAATAACTACCTACGTAAGAGACTTTTTTTCAAATTTAAAATAACTTCTGGACCAAATAAGTACGGTGAATGAAAATATTTCCGTTGAAATTGGCAACATGCGATGTAAGTCACTGCATGATGTTCATTGCTTGTTTCTTCTCTGTTAGAGAAAGGGACGGTGAAAAAATAACTGTGGCAAGAATACCACTTAACACTTTTTTTTTACCACCAACTTTCAGCTGACTTTCATTTTCAGCAAGCAATTCAGTTAACCAGTTGGAATTGGAGGGATAATGTTCCAAAAGTCACCAACAACTAACAAACATAACTCTTGCACAGAAATAATCGTGTTATTTTAAAATCGCCACCTTCCAATTAGGGTGGGTTCGCACTGCGCGTAAAAACATTCGCTGTACAGTCACAAACACAAATAAAGACGTTAAATTTAGAGGCGTGCGGTTCGAGCACCTGGCGCCGACGGCACGTGCTGCTTTCGGGCTTGACTGTACATCGAGGATTGGTATAGAGTTGCATGTACTCGTAGCAATATTACATAAAAACTAAATAAAGCGAAGTGAATTACTGCCAGGGTTGCGAGTTTGTCCGAAAGGGATATCGTGGTCCTGGCACACAGGCAACGGAAGGAACGCGGGTGGGTTTTAGTCAGTAAAAGTCTGACACGCCCTCCTGCTCAGCCCAGAGCGGGAGAACTTATTTGGTAATTTAAATCCCACCCCAAAAAAAAAAAGGTAATCTTATCAATGAGTTAAAATACTTTTTGACTTTTCCCTGTTACTTATTATAAACTTTAGTTCAACTAGTAATTATCAACGTCAGTGTAACTATATTTGACGTGTTAGCTTGTCTTAACTTGAAATAAGGGGCAAATATCGAAAACAATAGAATTGTTGCATAAGCCTAACGTTGTGTTGTGTGAAAATTGTAAAAGTTAATTATTAGTGAAAATCATACGTCAGAAAACGTATACTTTCAGAAACAAAAGTATTTTCCTGTAGACGAACTGATATTTCACAAATTTTCATTCCCTTTTTGAAACGATGTCCCTACGTTACAAACTATTGACTGTAATAATTGGTTTATATCAACTAAAAAGCCCCATAAAGCTGTGAGCTCCAGTACAATCAGTGGTTGGAAAAAAAAAAAAGCTATGGAAGAGAGTGGAATTGACATTAGCAGCCTACAGTCAGGGGGTTAATATCGATGATATAAGAAGAGCGGCTGGTTGGACTGGGGAGTCAGCAATTTTCACTAGATTTTATAATAGACCTATAATCAACAATAGAAGCTTCTCTGAAGCAATTTTTTTTACTTGAATTGTAGTTTACTTTTGTATTAATAAAAGATGACTAATTATCTACATTTATGATTGTCTATAAGAAATATTAAAAATAACTCGTGTTATTTTATATTTATAAATAAATAAATAATAATAATAAATAATTGACGACACGGTTGGCGCAGTGGTTAAGCGATTGACTGCTACGCTGCGTGTCACGGGTTCGATTCCCGCACGGAACAAATATTTGTATGACCTACAAGTAGTTGTTCCAGGTCTGGCTGTTTGTGTATGTGAGTTTATATGTTTGTAAACGCACCCACAATACAGGAGAAATTCCTAGTGTGGGGCAGCGTTTTTAAAAAAAGAAAAGAAAAGAAAAAAAAAAAAAACAATCTCGAATTTTCGAGAAAATTCGAGATTAATTACAGACTTCGGTGGTAAGATACCTACTTATAATCTAAGCAAAGTTTCTAAGAAATGCATGCAAATCCTAAACAAACATTACAACTTTGATGTATTACAAACTACTTTCGAATGATCCGCAAATGATACGCACTGTAAATAGAAAATCTAGAAAATCCATTCATAACCCTAGTTTCTCAGATCAGCAATAAAACAGTAGCCACAGGGGCAACGTTTTAAAAAAAAAAAATACAAAAAAAAAAAAAAATGATTTTACAACTGGTCTTTGAACATCTACACTTGTTTTTTAGGGTCCACACAACTTCTATTGAATTATTCGCTAGGTGGTATCATCCACTCTTCGACAATCTATCGACTCCTAAATACCGTCTGTGTATTTATTCCGGTACTTTTACGGGGAACCTGGTCGCCGGCGAACTTCTTTCAAAGTCCGAATGCTACAGATGTTATTATTTGAACGTCCAATTGGCTATTTGTTTTTCTTTTTGACTGTACTTTTATTTAATTTGCTTGATTTAAGTGCAACTTCGCTTCAAGTTCTCTCAAGAAGTCCGCGTGAGGACTCAGTAAAGTGCCACATCTTTACTGAAACTCAAGGGGAGTAGGCGGGGATATCATCATCATGCATTTATAATTCATTTCATCAATATTATACAAGAACTAACTTGACATTGGCTAAATGCACAAACCGTGCGAAGCCAGAAGGAACAAAAAAAAAAAAATTGCTGAATGTTTTTTTTAATTATTATGCTTTTTGGAACTTTGGTATCATTTTGTATTGTGGAAATAGACGGGTTTTTGAAAAACGTATAATTTTCCGGGAAACAATTTAACCTCATCGTCACCGTAACGCTTATGCAGTATAGAGGCTTATTATATTCAGAAGATGGCATGAAACCACTATGAAAAAATACGGTTCCTAATTTCAGAACAATCTAAATTAACTTCTGCAAAGTAAGTTCTAGTCATAATTTTGTATTGATGACATATTTCAGGCATCTAAAATAAAACTCCTCATTTCGTAATACCTGCAAAAGAGGTTATCAATTATAAATTATTACGAATTGTCACTCAATCTAATCTCTATGGACACCACTCACAACTGACAATAACCTAACGAGCTATATTATCGCCACAGATAAATCTTGCAAGTAAATCAATTAAGTTTTATGATCTGTGCTCCGTTCAGACGCACTGGTATACAGCGACACGGCCAATAGACTTTATAACGTCTCGATTTTCCGAAATGCAGGAATTCGTTTTATGACTAAAGTATCAATTATGACAGACATTTATGATCTGGATTTTCTTACTAGGTGCAATAAAATGTCCTTTCGGTACATTATAATTTGTTAGTTACGAGTTTGGCTACTGTTTTATTGCTGATCTGAGAAACTAGGGTTATGAATGGATTTTCTAGATTTTCTATTTACAGTGCGTATCATTTGCGGATCATTCGAAAGTAGTTTGTAATACATCAAAGTTGTAATGTTTGTTTAGGATTTGCATGCATTTCTTAGAAACTTTGCTTAGATTATAAGTAGGTATCTTACCACCGAAGTCTGTAATTAATCTCGAATTTTCTCGAAAATTCGAGATTGTTTTTTTTTTTTTTCTTTTCTTTTCTTTTTTTAAAAACGCTGCCCCACACTAGGAATTTCTCCTGTATTGTGGGTGCGTTTACAAACATATAAACTCACATACACAAACAGCCAGACCTGGAACAACTACTTGTAGGTCATACAAATATTTGTTCCGTGCGGGAATCAAACCCGCGACACGCAGCGCAGCAGTCAATCGCTTAACTAACTGCGCCAACCGTGCCGTCTATTGATTACAGACTTCTTAGACTCAATTAGAGATTCAGCCAAACGGCTGAATCTTCATCACGCATTAAATCTAGGGATAAAAAGTGAAAGCCTTGTGCTTACAAAAAAAGTCATGAATCAGAAATCCCAAAATAATTCTACAGAGAAAATGAAAAAAAAAAAAAAAACTGTTAAAAACAAATGCAGTTCAGTTGCAGTATAATTTTAATTGCACTATTATAGAGCATAATATCTAAGTCGGCTAGTCATCACCCATAATGCTAAATATCCACGCCTCATTGCACGCTATCACGCTATCGTCGGTAGGGGCTGGCTGGCTGCCAAGTCCACGGCCGGCCGGCAGGTAACTCTGGCAATGGTTTATGTGCGTTCAGATGGGATAGCGCAGTGGAAACAAGTTAGCCGTACAAGTTCAGACATCATTTAAAGTAGCAGTTTTCTCATCAAATCGTTTAAAAAACTACTGTATGTGTATTGCACGGATATCCAGTATCTAACCTAAAACCTAAGCAGAAAAAAGTGGATTAAAGTATTATTTTTAACGTCAAAACAACTGATACTGCAGAGTTTTTAAATTACTCTTAGTAGTGGGATTTTCTAGAGAAAACACCCCGGTGCCGATTAGTCCTAAGATTTTCAAAGAATAGGAACACCCCAATAAACAGAGTGTCAGTCACATGTCGTGGCAACATAATTCCCACGACGCGTTGCTGATACTCTTCTGTTTGAGCAAGTTGTAAGTCTTTGTGATTTTATTATCATTGATTAGTAACACTATTCACATAGCCTCGTTGTTTATGGCGCAGATGTATGATTTTAGTGACTTTTAAATCTGTTATTACGCCTTCATATAATGCAAGTAAGTTATGCAAAAAATGTATGTTAAATTAGAACGCATACACATCAATTCTATATGTGAATATTTAAGTATTGTAGTAAAATATTTTATGAAATAAATTCAGGAAGTAATGTCTATCCAAAGCATAAAAAACGATATTACTTTCAAACCACTTAAGATATTTTCATGGTTTTTTTTTTATGAATAGATTGTTTTATTATCTATAATTTTATGTATGTATTTTTTCAAAAATTCATATTTTTGTTACTAAAAATAAATATTACCTATGAAAGTTAATGGTGGCGCGGTGTGAGCGCGACGTGCATTTGCATGGCTAAGGTCAACGGCGATTATCTGACCCTTCTTGATTTAATCATACTGCAAGTGCAGCCACATATAGGTAGGTACTACCTAGACTTCTAGAGCAATCATAATTGTTACCGAAAACTTGCAGTTCAATTAATTAATCCACGTAGCTTGCCTAGTCTCTCTCTTGATCTAAACGCCCCCGATCGACACGCGCGCGATAAAACGCAGGTATTTACGTTGGGCGTGCGGCGTATTGTTTCAATATCGATCGCTAACATTGCTGTTTACCTAGTAATTGTGTACTAGCTAGTACTAGGAACTAGCTTTAGATTTGTCATCATCCCGCCAAGGAATGGTATACAATTTATTTTTTGAACGAGTTGCAAAATTCGGTTACACGCAAGTTCATGCAACAGCATTCTTCTTTGCTGTACCAAAATATTATTCTATATTAACCATTATTGTAATAGTTTAGACTCTAGACTATTACAAGAATTTGATGATGATGATGAAGAAGACTTTTTTTGTAAGCACAAGGCTTTCACTTTTTATCCCTAGATTTAATGCGTGATGGAGATTCAGCCGTTTGGCTGAATCTCTAATTAAGTCTAAGAAGTCTGTAATCAATAGACGGCACGGTTGGCGCAGTTAGTTAAGCGATTGACTGCTGCGCTGCGTGTCGCGGGTTTGATTCCCGCACGGAACAAATATTTGTATGACCTACAAGTAGTTGTTTCGGGTCTGGCTGTTTGCGTATGTGAATTTAAATGTTTGTAAACGCACCCACAATACAGGAGAAATTCCTAGTGTGGGGCAACGTTTTTAAAAAAAAGAAAAAAAAAACGAAAAGAATGTCTCTAGAGGCCCACTATCACAAGTCCAAGTAACTCCACTAAAGTTCATTACAGTTTTTCCCGATATCGTAAAAAAATCGGTATTTCGATCGACAGGTATTTATCTGTAGTTGTTCACATAATAAAAATACTTGTGTCTCAGAGTTATAGATGCTCCGTGATTTATCATGAAGAATCTATAACTCGGGTGTTTGTCATCAGGCCACTGATATACATACCCAGGTACATCCCATTTTTGCGATTCGACGTACACCCCATTGATGGGTGATAGATACCACATTATTTCCATTCAATGTTAACTTTAGGTTGTCCGAAAGTAATACGAATTAGTCATACCAATATATTCTGTGATCATCAAAAAGAGCCAGTATACACAAAAACCTCAATTTAAACGCAATTACGAATCTGTTAATCTGCCTGAAATGAATCGACGGCACATTTTCACGGTCACGGCGGCCACATCAAAGAGTTTCGATGCAGGGGATGTTGCTCCCCCGTGCAATACCACCCTCTAGGTATTCTGTAAAGTATGTTCGAATGGCTGTGGTGCGGTAAAATGGTGCGTGTTTTTTCTTTGGAGATTTTTTAGCTTGTGATTTTTCATACGTTTTATGATTGTATAAATATAGTACCTATGTTCTGCATTTGCGAGGTAGCTGAAAGTTATGATATAATAGCCTGCTTCACAAGCTCGACAAGGTTCTCCGAAAATGTTATAGGGTTTGTGCGCTTCTAAATGTTTCTTGTGGACAGGATATTAATTCAGATATTTTGTTACAGTTGTAATGGCAATCATGGTAGTTGGTTTAAAATTAGGTTTTTATTTAGATTATTTTATAATATTTTCTATCTTAGATTCTTTTGTGTGAGAACGTTATAGCCTTCATAGACTGTAGATTTGTATTCCATTTTCTATTTTATTAAGTTCCCAGTACTTGTTGACAGGCCTACCCTTGTCCTCCCATACACCTATTAACACTGTAATTTGAAAACATTGTAAAAGCCAATTATTTTAAGAAGACTAACCGTGGAGTTTTTTGCCGGCTCTTCTCCATAGGAAACGACCAATGCACCTAGCTTCTGACGTTTCATAAGTGCCCATGTAGGTTTATTTGTTTTTTTTTCTGTGTCCATATTAAAGCTTATTTTGATGTCTAACGATTTGTCTAGTCTATTCTGTTTATGTAAACGCTCTCAAGTCCTTCACCTTTATGGAAAAACCGCTGAGAATATTATCGCAAAACCCACAGTAGGTAACCGTCATCGGCATAGACCCGTCTGCTTGCAATGAAGACATTGGAGATCCTTTTGCAAAGAGCAAACACACCATCTTACAGATATTTTTAAACCACACTCGAATCCATGTCTACAAACAATATGCCTGCACCACAATCCGTCGCACGCGCAACAGAAGGGCCAGTGCGCACGTACTCGCAGGCCGGCAGTCGGCACAGTCGCGATTCGACACCTGAGTACACTGCACCCTTGCGTTTGTTGTGGGGGATGAAGGTAAAGTAGTATGGAGACTGTTTTGAATCTAAATATTTATAATTTTGTTTGTCATTATACATAATATATAGCATACCTAATAAATCTCATACCAATATTGATATACGACTGTCAGGTAGGTATGTATTTTACTAAATGATATGTAGGTCGGTTAAGTGACGAAATGTGAATGTAGGTACAAGGGTTCCTCTGCCTGAGCCTTCGGGGATTACTGACGTGATTTTATGTTATGATGTAGGTATGTATCTTTCGAAGCCAATCTAACGAGTGATCGACTGAGTAGCATAATCGGCCTATATTGTTGCCACTGCTGCACACTTCCTCTCTGTGAGAGGGAGTGGGCTATAACCCACCACGCGGGCCCAGTGCGGGTTGGTAGATGTCACATGTCTTCGAGATTTTTGTTTTAGGACATGTCGGTTTCCTCTTGTTGAAAAATGTCCTTATATTGTGTAGTAATATAAAGTAAAATAAGCCATTTTTCAATTAGCTTTCTCGGCTAGCATTGTAGTCGTATTTATAAACAACAACATACCTACCTACCATACATTTTCTAGCTAGCAAACTTTTAAAGATTGGACGAGCTGACTCTAGATCAGCCCCCTAATTGCGTAACATAGTTTGAATCGGAATCGGAATGATTTTGAAGTATATTGCTAATCCATTGCTTTGCATTAGAAAATTACATTAAACAACATAAAAAATGCAATGAATATTGTTGTACTGTCAAATTGAAACCGATTCCTACTGATATTGCTTCAATCGCTTTGTTTTGCTCGGTGATTGATCTTCTTCCGATTTACTCAGCTCAACTCAGTCATTCATGCACACAACGATACTTTATTACATTATTTGCACGTCTTCCTTGCCATAACTTCTTTATATTATTCACTAATTGTTTTATTTGTAATCGTTTTAATGTAATCTATTTTCTGAAAACATTGATTTGACAGCCGAACGAATGCAACCTATTGCGCCCGCGTCCCTTCGCTTGTCGTTCACTATAGACAATAGTCTCATCTGTCTATGGCATAGACAAGTGATGTTTCGAGTGTCGGGCGCTTAGGTCGGGCGTGAGCACAGACCACAGTCTATTTAGTACATAGTTACGTTTTATATTTAATGAATGCTTTATTTTTACTTATTGTAGGTGTTGTTTTATTTTTTTTTATTACCCTAGTGGCATTTATGCGTATCCGTAGGTGAGTCCGTGGCATCACAGCGGGCCCTATCAGAATACCACCGCTGCGGTATTTATTTTTTAAATATCGCGGCATTATGCTGAGATAGGGACCTTTTTGGCATCGCACAAGTTTTGGTTGTTTTTATTATAAGTTAGTTTTAAGTGCTATATTTGTATTTCTTGTGCGTGTCCCGAATAAAATATTTTTCTCTCTTTCTTTCTTTATTGTGTTACGCAATTAGCCCGCTGAGCGTAGTTTAAATATTATTGTGGGTTTCATTAAAATACCTGCCTGCATGACATGACAAGGCTAAACTATACAATTACATTCTTCAGACATACAAAAAATTTCACGATCCAAACAAAATAAAAACTAAATCTGTCTCCACACTTCCACTCACCGTTTTAAACAGATTCGATCACACATTAGAGGGGAGGACCAAAAAAATTGTCACAGGAACAATTACACGGCATCTGTCGCTGCTGCCGGCTCCGGCTGCCGTCCCGGTGCCGGTCCGGTCGAATTTATGCTGATTGCATTACACTCCACCGTGAGGGAATAAATTAAACAAGTACGCGTATGAGTCATACAGGGTAGTTATTGATTTTAAAACAAATTGGGCGCATCTGGCTAGGTAATAGAAAATGATTGCACTTATGCATGAGTTAGCTAAAGACAGTAGTAAATTTTACTGGCATGGTTCAATTATGAAAGTAAGAGAACAAAATCAAAGAGGTGAAACAATGGTGATGTTCCACACAGAGACAACTCAAATGGGAAGGGACACACTTTGAATAAATGTCACAATTAATATTATGTGTTTAACAAAACTTTTCACTACACTTACTTCTAACTACCACAAAAGAGAAGAAAACCGTTTTATTTGCAACAAACATCTAAAGCCAACATATCTTAAAGACTATTTTCTTGTACAATCCAGACTCGCTTCCATTATATAGTTCCTGGAAGCCGTTCCTGCGCATTGTTCGAGTGTATTCCTCCTATTAATGGGCGAGGAACGATTTGTCACCCCAATTAGCATAAGGAATTCATACACGCACCGATTAGTCTTGCGACATTCCCTGAAGTGTCTTTTTGGAGATGTCGTGGAGACTATGCGATTTGTCGAAGCCAAACTATTGCGGTGTGATGCATGGCTTACATCTGCCTTTGGAGCTATTGTGTGTAATGGGTGTGAAGATTCATGTTGTATTGTTTCTTGGAGATGGAGGACTGTGAATAATGTTTGGTAAAGTGGCCGCACCTAGGTTATTTCTTCAGATAACGTCTCACAAATTCTGTTCCATTTTTTCATCCAAAAAATTAAGACCAGTCTCCTTGACAGCTTCCTAACATTATTCGTTCAACAGTTAAAATGAACGGTTAGCATTTTATAATTCACCCCTTATTGCAAAATTATTGGAGATCGCAGTGTAGGTATAAGCAGGTTATCCATAGAAAAAACGAGGAAACGGAAAAAAATAACTGTCACCATTTACGCTTATATTGTCCCTCTACTGAGCAAAGGCCTCCCCACAAATCCTTCCAAGCATCCTTTTCCAGGGCCACCTCGATCCCATCCTTGCGGTACGCGTCTAGGTCGTCTCGATACCTCTTCCTGGGCCACCCTGTGACCGTTTATATCGTTTTAATCTACAAATGCAAAAAATAATTACAAATCCTATTACTAAAGTTAAATTACCGGGAGACTGAAGATATTCTCAAACCAATTCAATAGAGGTATTTCAAAAACAGACGCATACACATACACTTACGATTATACTCACACATACACCCACACATGTACTCACGCGCATACACTCACACATACACAATCACTCACCTGTGGACACTTGTGCACACACACTCACAAATGTTCAATATACTTAGTAAATTAGGTAGGTAGCAAAATTTTAATTTTAGTTTATAGTATTTTTATTTTTTAATATTTCTAAATAGTTTTACCGTTTTTCTGAGTTCACTATGGACGTTTGAATTTTTATGTAACGTAGTTTGGAAGGTGCTGGAGTCAGTGAATAATGATTTTTTCATTAGTACACACACCAACGATACACTTTTTTCTGTAACGTTAAGTTTTTACTTGAAAACCCTATTATGTGTTTTTTCTGAAAAAATAAATTTATTAAATTATTGTAGCGTAACAAAACCGAAGTCATACTCAAACTGACGATAGTCTCCTGGGATTTTACGCACGGCTCAGTCCCTCAAACATATCAACTACATCCATTACGCGTTCCTAGAATGGGTAATTAGAACTCACGTGCACTGTGCAACTTTGTACGAGTGTTTTTTTCAAACTGTACTGGCTTTTGCGATATTAAAACTAGATTTCGAGAAAATTGTAAATTAGATGTTACAAGACTTATCCCAAATATTAAAGAACCTACATATCTAACACCTCGTTTGCCTGGCACCCTAATTATGTTTAAATACCTAATCGCTTCTATTTGGACATTTAAACAATATTGATTGTTTTGGTCTAAATGCGTTGCTGGCAAACGAATCTTTCAAAAATACATGTAGCCATATTATATTTTTTGTATTGACAAAATGAAACGAATGAGTTACGTAATAGAGTGACAGAGCGATTATAATAATAATTAGTTTAGTACTTGTAACTAATTATGGATCGTCTGAAATAAAAGTTTTATTATTATTTCGTTTATTTTTACATACCTACTATGTATAAAAAAAATTAAAATAAACCGGTCCAGTCCGGTTTAAAAAAAAATGTGGAAAACATTTAAAATATAAAAAATAGTAGCCCATCGGCAACAGGAACAGGTTCCAAGCTGTCAGTGGTCAGCGCTGTAGAGAGAGACACCTCCTCACTATGCATGCCGTGTCGACTTCCAGGAGTACTAGTAGCATGTGCGGAGGTTGAAGGCCATACTTTCTTAAGTGTTTATAGACCCCCAGCATCAAACTTGTCATCATTTTTAATAATTATGGAAGAAATATTAAGCAAACTTTTTAAAGATAATAAATTGGTTTTTGTTTGTGGTGACCTAAATATTGATCTATTAGTTAATTCACCAGATAAATGTAAGCTTGTATCATTGTTTAAATCATTCAATTTAAAATGTATATTTAATGAAGCAACTAGAATAACAGCAACCTCAGCTTCATGCATAGACAACGTATTTACTAATTGTAATATAAAAGACTCGTCCTTAATTAGTGGCGTCAGGTCTGATCATACTGGTCAACTTGTATCATTTAACTTAGATAAAAAGTCACGCGTAGATAAAGTCATAAAATTAAGACCTATCACAAAAAATAAATTGAATATGTTTAATAATAATGTTTCTAGCAATCTTTCAACAGCCAGTTTTGATTCACAAGACCCCAATATAAACTACGGTACCTTATTTTCTACAGTATGCCAAGAATACAATAAAGCATGTCCTGTAAAAAAAGTTAGAATCAATACTACACCAAAGTTTAGTGAATGGGCCACTGCTAGCATTAGAAAAAGCAGAGATATTTTATATAATTTGTACTACGAGAAATCATTGACCTCTGATCAAGCCCTTCATAATTATGTCAGAAAGTATTCTAAGATATTTAAAAGAGTCTGCGCTCAAGCTAAATCTAAATTAATAAGTAACAAAATTAATATTTCTAATAATAAAATAAAAGCTGTGTGGCAGGTAATTAACAAAGAAACTGGAAACACAAAACAGCGAGATCAGAATGAATTGTCTTTAAAAATTCATAATGAAACCATTTCAGATAAGTTAAAAGTTGCTGAGACACTAGAAAATTTCTTTACCAACATCCCAATAGAGGTTACGAAATCTCTCTCCTCATCGTCTGTATTAGCTGAATCTCTTCTAAAAGAAAACTACTCTAAGGACATTCCAAGTTTTGAATTCAAGCCCATTTCTATTGTCACGATTAAAAAAGCATTCAAAAGTCTTAACATAAAGAACACTTATGAAGAAGACTTATGGGGGATTTCCGTTAAGGTTCTTGGAGATATAATTGACACAATAGCCCCTATCCTAACTGGCATATTCAATCAATGTTTAGACAGCGGTACGTTTCCTGATTTAATGAAACATAGTAAAGTAGTACCAATTTTCAAATCGGGTAGTAAGAGTGATCCCTCTAATTATAGGCCTATATCTGTGCTACCAGCATTGAGCAAAATATACGAAAAAATAATGCTAGACCAGATGTTGTCACATTTTAATTCAAATGGGATTTTACATAGTCGCCAGTTTGGTTTCACGAAAGGTAGGTCGACGACTGACGCAGGAGTGAAAGTCATCAGTCACATTTTGGAATCCTGGGAGAAATCCCAGGATGCCATTGGCATTTTCTGTGACCTCTCAAAAGCGTTTGACTGCGTTGACCACAATACACTGATCTGTAAATTACACCACTACGGAGTTCGTGGACTAGCTGCTGATCTTGTTCTTTCCTATCTATAAAACAGGCAGCAAAAAGTAAACGTTAACGGGGTGACGTCCTCGGGATCTCTAGTAAAGATGGGCGTGCCTCAAGGTTCAATTCTTGGCCCTTTCCTATTTCTAGTTTATATAAATGATCTTCCTTACATGATGGCTAACTTAACGGATATAATTCTATTCGCTGATGACACTTCTCTTATTTTTTAAATAGATAGAAAAGATTCCGATGTCTTACACGTCAACGATAGTCTAGCTGTTCTTTCGAAATGGTTCGCAGCTAATAATCTTTTACTTTATGCGAACAAAACAAAATGTCTTAAGTTCTCATTACCAAATGTACCCCAAGTAGGTCTAAATTTAAAACTTGATGGCAAGAAACTAGATGCTATTACGGAAACTGTATTTCTAGGAATTACTCTAGATTCCAAATTGCAGTGGGGTGCCCACATTAGAGCTCTTTCAGGTAGATTAAGTTCAGCTGCTTATGCAGTAAGAAAAACAAGACAGTTGACAGATATAGCCACAGCTAGGTTAGTATACTTTGCTTATTTCCACAGTATTATGTCTTATGGCGTTTTGCTGTGGGGATCGGCAGCCGACGTGGATTCAATTTTAATTTTACAAAAGAGGGCAATCCGCGCGGTTTATAGAATGGATCCTCGTGAGTCCCTTAGAATCAAATTCAAAGAAATTGATGTATTAACTCTACCTTCTCTTTATATCTTAGAAAGTATTTTATATGTTCACAAAAACTTAGGCCTTTTTAAAATAAGAAGCGATTTCCATAATATAAATACACGTAGTAAACATGAAATTGTGATACCCAAATTTAGATTAACTAAAACAAGCAAGTCATTTCTTACAGTATCCGCTTTTATAACAAGTTGCCAAAGTCTGTTACAGAACTTAGCGATGGAAAATTCAAAACCCACATCAAACGTGTCCTCATCAAAAAAGCATATTATAAGATTGACTACGTTGAAGACAAGGAAGTTTGGCATTAAGTCCTTCTGCACATGTGGCTTCCCTGGTACCTCATTAACGGCAAAAATATGTAAATGTCTAATAACTGCTCCCAAGTTGCGATGTTTATGTTATTTATTTTTTACATACTTCCTTGACATAATCGATGTTTTTTGATTTCAAAAAGGCTCTAACTTTTATTTTTTTAATCATATTTTATATAGTTTTTTTTTGTTAATGTGAGGACGTTGTAGGCTTAATATACTGTAGATCTGTAGACCATTTTCTATTTTGTTAAGTACCTGGTAATTTTGACGGGCTTACGCTGTCCTCTCATACTTTGAAAATATTGTAAAAGCCAATTTTTTTTTTAAAAGAGTAACCGTGGAGTTTCTTGCCGGCTCTTCTCCATAGGAAACGACCAATTGGAACCGTGCATCTAGCTTCTGACGTTTCATAAGTGCCCATGTGAAATAAAAATATTTTTGATTTGATTTGACTACTAATTATGCCGCGCAACGAGTGTCTCCTGAGGTGTTGGTCGAGGCTCTTCGCTATTAGGCCATTAACTGTAACTATTATCGGTACAACGATTGCAGAGTCCACGTCCAACATGTTCACAACCTCGTGTGCTAAGTCAAGATACTTCATTGTTTTTATCTTTCTCGCTCTCGCCGATTTATCACCACAATATCAGGCTTATTGGCTACAATAGGTAGAGTAACCTAACAAGTTTCTTGCCGGCTCTTCTCCATAGGAAACAACCAATTGGAACCGTGCACCTAGCTTCTGACGTTTCATAAATGCCCTTGTAGGCTTATGTGAAATAAAATATTTTGATTTTGAATAGATGATAGATCGATCCCAGTACAATAAGGCGTGACCATTCTCGAGAACGGGGTCAGGGCCAAAAAAAAACAGATATTTTAAGTGACTACACTACTACACGACACCAGAAAAAACATCGTCAGTTTTTTTTATTTTTTTATCATGTTTAGATATCGATACCCATCACGTCTGCGGAGTTTCTCTAGTTAATTTATTTTGACCCTGTATACACACATGAATACAATGGCAGGGGGTGACTTGCACACTCAATGATGGGCTCCCGAAAACTGTCGCTATATCATAGTATCGTAGCGACAAGGGGGGCAACATATCCTGAGGTGCTTGAGAAGTGGGGAGGTATTTCACGGCTATCAGGACAATCCTGAAAGTACCGTCAAGATCAAATCTTATTAATCTCAATCTTATTAAAATTCTTCAGTCTTCCGAGCATGTTTGCTCTCACTCAAGCCGGTCAATAAAGGCAAGAAAGAAGTGGAAGCTCTGTTCCTCATCAGTGTTCACTCTGGTCGGTCAATAAAGGCAAGCCAAGAGATGAGGCACAACCCGGGATTTAGGGTCCGTACGGTCGCTACTGCCCAACAGCTCGCCACATGTGCTGTTCTGCAGGTTTAAGTATCTGTCTTGGTCTGGCTCCTCTTCCTAGACCTGTTTTGGCACAGTAAACTCTACTGTTACAGACCTAGAGTAGCACGCAAGCTCCACACCTCGACCACGTCGTCAACGTAGAGATACGCCGGTGGCGGTGGGGTTAATGTTTAGAATAGAAGCCAATCTCATAAAAATGCACCTTATAAATCGCAACCAAATTCCGAAAACCCGACCTCACATGGGTTTTCTTTTCCTATGACGGCCAAAATTACTCTCCTACGTTTCACACCAAACATCGGTGTACCTACAGTGCACCTATATAGGGCAGCCCATCGGGTGCATCCGCTACTGTTCCCAGAAAGGCTAATTAGCACCGCACTTGTGTCTTGATTAATGCGAGCACTAATTACGTGGACAAGCGGTGTCTGTCTCTAAGTGCACCGTGATTTGTATTATTGGGTCATGATTTAGTGTTGTTGCAGGGTGAGTAGGAGCAGAGATTAACAGTAGCACTGGTGAATGCAGCAGAAAATTTTCTGCTTATCGGAAATAATCATAATTAGGTCTTCATCCCTTTTTTTTTTATAAACGTTGCCCCACACTAGGAATTTCTCCTGTATTGTAGGTGCGTTTACAAACATTTAAACTCACATACACAAACAGCCAGACCCAAAAACAACTACTTGTAGGTAATACAAATATTTGTTCCGTGCGGGAATTCAACCCGCGACACGCAGCGCAGCAGTTAATCGCTTAACCACTGCGCCAACCTTGTCGTCAAATCCTCCGTCGCACAGTATCAATTTTCAAAAGTTAGGGGGACGAAATTATTAAATACCGAAATCGTGAATTAAAGGTATATTTATAACATTAAATAGTATCGATTTTTTTTTCATATAATTTAACTTGGTAATTAATATTTTATGTACTTTTTTACATCACTCCTCGTCTAACACAACTTCTGGTTCTTGTATAAGTAGGTAAGATTAATTACCTCAATTGGAAATATGTTTTTTTTTACAGGTAATGTTCTGATGTTAGATATTATAGGATCTGAAGATACGAGCAAAATTTTCATTAGGTCTTCATTAGTTTGATTCCTGAGTCATCTTCTTGGTGTTATACTCTCTGTCAAAATCAAAATCAAAAGTCATTTATTCAAACTAGGCTGAGAATCAGCACTTTTCGAACGTCAAAAATTTCATGAGACTGTATTATCTAACATCTTTGTGGCGACTTTCCTTTGCTTTTTTTAGTTTTTCTCTTTTTTCCCCGTTGCGGTTTCGTTCCGAGTGTAACTTCATCGAAGCAACAAGACCGTTCCTCTTTGCTTTTTGATTTCACCTCTTTATTTAACCTTCTACGTTTAGTTTTAGCGGTTCGGTCTCAAAAGATCTTTTTTGGACGTCTTGCTTCTCTAGATGTAGACGTAGAGGGTGCACGGTCTTGCTTCTCTAGACGTAGACGTAGAGGGTGCACGGTCTTGCTTCTCTAGACGTAGACGTAGAGGGTGCACGGTCTTGCTTCTCTAGACGTAGACGTAGAGGGTGCACGGTCTTGCTTCTCTAGACGTAGACGTAGAGGGTGCACGGTCTTGCTTTTCTAGACGTAGACGTAGAGGGTGCACGGTCTTGCTTCTCTAGACGTAGACGTAGAGGGTGCACGGTCTTGCTTCTCTAGACGTAGACGTAGAGGGGGCACGGTCTTGCTTCTCTAGACGTAGACGTAGAGGGTGCACGGTCTTGCTTCTCTAGACGTAGACGTAGAGGGTGCACGGTCTTGCTTCTCTAGACGTAGACGTAGAGGGGGCACGGTCTTGCTTCTCTAGACGTAGACGTAGAGGGTGCACGGTCTTGCTTCTCTAGACGTAGACGTAGAGGGTGCACGGTCTTGCTTCTCTAGACGTAAACGTAGAGGGTGCACGGTCTTGCCCGCCAGAGGTGATTACTACTTGTTCAAGCCATTTCTCATTTTGATTCCGGAATCTAATAATATTAAGGGAATATTTTTCCAAAATCTTGAAGTTGCTGTAGTAAAGGTTTTAATAACATTTTGAAGATTGTCCGTGCTTGTAGTAGGCAGTTCCGATACTTATAATGTCTCCAAAACATAACTAAATAGTTTATCTTTATTTTCCTTTGATAGCGGCTACACTGGTCGATGTAATAACAAAATATTGGATAAATCAATATTTTTTATTGAGGCACTGTTACTTAAAAATACCCTTTTTTACTTTAGAAACCGGCAATCACCGGTAAAAAAATGCATATTTTTATATAGCTAATAATCCCTGCTATACAATGTAATCAAAACTATAGTGTGCTAATTTGTACTTTTAAACGTAACACAGTTCAAACTTTGAGAAGTTAGTAAATATCAGTAGGTTAACATGTATTTTTTAATCATATAAATCGATACCAATATTTTATTGTTTGTGTATATACTAATAAAAAGTACAGACCTTCCTTAATGTGCACCACTTTTTTCAATTCATAGTTTACACTAATAACCTAACCAACTTAACTTGAATAGGAGCGCAAATCAACGTTAAATCAGTCTTGTTGTAATAATTTTTCTTTCGAGATAACTTTGGAATGGCATATCCATTACACTACTGACTGCATAATGTTGATGTTTTAGCATAATGTAAACAACTTACCTTCAAGTCATAATAACATAATTTTTCGAACTACCGACATATTGACCAAAAATAATTATGGGACGCTAACTTTTAATAATTGATCACTGTTCGTCGTCAAGTCCCTGATCATCCATTTCTCTTGTCTACTTGTTTTAACGTCTAGCATTATTGACATAATCAGTCTGGCTAGATGGATGGAATGGCGATCACGACCGCTACCAAGAAAAATGAAGATCTTAATTTATAATGTTTTTTTTTCAAGTAGTCATGCGTCAATGTGTTTCATAATCTAGAAACTTAAATAATTCGGATTTTATCGAAACAGCAGTAAATGGTATTCGCTGAAACACAAACATCCTAATAACAAGCCCCTATGTGCCCATGGACCTATTGCTCACGCTCCAGATTGACTATTCCGACCCAAAAAATATGGAACTCAACATTAGTCCACTCCATAAACACAATAACATTATTCGATACTTCAGTATCGATAAACACATCTCCCCTTCACAGCAAAATATTATAAATCATTGCCAATACTGTATGTATATCGAGATTTTATCGACACCAATAACTGTTTTCGCCAAACGCATCGTTTTTACAACGACTTTCCCACTAACTTATATTTTCCTACCCTAAAAATGTGTATACCTCTCTATTTCAAAGCAGTAAAGGTTGGATGCCTTTGGGAGTTGAATCAAATGAAGTTTTGTGGCCGCAAAATTAAGTTGGTATCCTTTTGTAATTGTCTAATACCCCAGGAGACGGTGCGTGGCCGTTCTATTAACATTTTAATGCTTATAGGTGTAATCACAACATAAATAGCTAATTTATATGCGTCGAGACGATACGGCGAATTACAACTGAGGTGAACTTAATTGACTCTTAAGAATTCGATGACTTTGGTGTTTGTTTCAATTTCTTGAAATGCTATTATAATAGTTGACTCACCTTTGCATGAACTTGGCTGAAGCTTTCTTTTTAAAGTTTCGAATACTGTTGTTTGACCTTTAAGAACTGTTTGATCCACACATGGCCCATATTAGGCTATATTGCAATACTCAGGGAGCACTACTAAGCCATCAAGGTTCTAAAATTTCATTTTCTTATAAAAATACCGTTTGTGATCTTTATCAGCTCCTTTTTCTGTATAATGGTGAAAACGTACAACAAGTGGATGAATACAAAATGAAAGGAATTCATGTTGTCAAAAACCTGAATTGGAAAAGCCATGTGGAGCATATAGGCCAGAAACTAGATGGATACGTGTTTGCTTTAAAAAAGGTGAGGCAAAATGTGTCTGTTTTGTCTCGACCGATGCCGACAGCGTTTTTAATCTCCAAAAACGCTGCATCCGGGTATTAAACAGAGCATGGTTCTTGGATAGCTGTAAAACCCTCTTTCAAAAATTTAAAATTCTTCCACTGCCCTGTATGTATACTAGAGATATCGGCATTTTTACAAATACACACATGTATTATTTTAAGCAACAACCGAGGTTATACCAAGACAGAAAAGCGTTAAGTTTCGCAACCTCCTATACTCGTATCATCCAGCTGGTCATAAAGATATTTATAATAACCCTACCAGACGCATTTATAATAACCCTACCAGACGCATTTATAATAACCCTACCAGACGCATTTAAATTGCTGCAGGGTAGTGTCTGTTCAGAGTGAATACTAAAAAAGTGTTTCTACAGCAAAAAAAACCAGTCAAGAGCGAGTCGGACTCGCGCACCGAGGGTTCCGTAGGAATATATGATGTTGATGATTTCTGAAAAACTATGCTATTTAGAGACATCGTTTTATTTTTCCTGTAGTCTTTACAAAAGCTTCTATCATATAGAATAATTTCAGATTTTTATCTCTGCAAACTTTGGAGATAAGGGGGGGGGGGGGGGGGACGGTATTTATTTTTTTTTTTCATCAAAAGTCGGAAACTAAGCTACCTAAAAAAAAAAAAAAGGTTGAGAATATGCAAACAACGTTCTTTCATATGATACCCCACATGCCCTAGTAGCCCTACTTCAAATTTTTAAGACCCCCTTTCAGTCACTTTTGCAAAAAAGTTTTATTTTTTTAATTTCTTTCTTGCTTGCAAAATAGTTGGGCAAATGTCATCTAAAACTATTCTAAATTCCAAGTTGATAGCATTAGTAGTTCTTGATATATCAGGGTGTGACAGACAGACAGACAGACAGACTTAGTCTCACCATAAGGGTTCCTTTTACCATTTTGGTACGGAACCCTAAATTATTAGTTGGTGAATTTATTGTAGATTAAAGGACATTTGTATGTATTAATAATGCGTGATAATCATGTGATAGTAATGTAATAATAATGTACCATTAATAGAATCGGCTGACAGTCGGGCTGGTCCACAAATTCAAGGTCGTCCAGCGCGCTATGGAGCAGGCTATGCTTGGAGTCTCTTTGAAGGATAAAATCAGGATTTAAATTATCCGGAAAAGAACCGTAGTTACCAACATAGCTTGCAGAGTAAGCAAACTGAAGTGGCAGTGGGCTGGCCATGTTTGTTGAAGGACCCATGGTCGATGGAGCAGACTAGTCCTGAAGTGGAGACCGCGTATCGCCAAGCGTAATGTGGGATGCCCCCCAGCTAGATGGACCGACGACCTTAAGAGGGCTGAGGTGGCTGGGTCAGACTGGCGGAAGGCGGAGGACAGGGTGTTGTGGCGCGGCATGGGGGAGGCCTATGTCCAGCAGTGGACTGCGATAGGCTGAGTTGATTGAGTTGATTAATGGAATCTGCATAATAATTGTGACATATAAACATGAATAATTTGCACGCTTGCTCGCAGGCAGAATACAATGACTTTAAAGGCTTCTACAGTCCGGCGCGACACAAAGGTCCCACGTGTCACGCGACGAGCGGTGCCTTTGTGTCGCGTCGCGAGTCGCGCTGGTTTGTAGAAGCCTTAAGGCTGTAAGATCTTCCCTTGTAAACCATGTATTTTCTTACAAATACACAATTTGAATATTGAATTTACGCTCAAAACTTTATAGGTATCTCTATATTCTACTCTTTCAATACCTATCGAACTAATCCAACGTGTACCACTACTGAAACTTCAGGTGTCAGACTTCACACAAAAGTTGTAAAGACGGTGAGAAAATGGGGTCCTGTTATGCCTCCAGGCAGTGCTAGCACCTTGTCCCTTTTGGTGACGAGGGAATAATCTGGCCTTTTAGGGGAATAGAGTTTACTGTAAATGTCTTAAATATAATATACCGTAGGTACTGTTCAATTTTCATTTTATATTAACTACTTACTACCATTCAAAGTCAAATATTTTATTTCAAATGTGCACACGAAAGGTACAATTTTGAACGTCAAAATTTACAAAAAAATTATAATTGATTTTAGTCGCCCCTTCCAAATGGTAGTTTCGTATGGAGAAGAATGGGCAAGAAACTCCAACTTCACTCATTGATATTTATAACGCAAAAGTATTGCTATTATGTTTGTTGCTAAGTCAAAATTCCATCTTCAAGGTATATGTACTGCAAATAATTATCACATATGTAAATTCTCGATTCTACCGGAAAAAGTCATCAATCATCAGCTTTTCCCACCCTCACTATGAAGTACCTCCATGCTAATAACGCACCTATTACAAAAGATATTGGATCCAACAAAAACGTAACGACTTTACAAAGACAGATCATCTGAAGGTAGAAACCTGTACCAAGTTAACAATACACTTCATATCGCCCCTAAAATAAGACAATAAAGTACATTTTAGCCTTAGTGATGCAAAAGAAAATTCTGCTGAATTGACGGATTAGCAGAAAGTAGAAATCTAAAACAAGTTTATGCGCTGCAGCTGCATTAGCTCTTATAAGAATACAGATAAGAGTGGTATCCGTTTGAGGATATGCTGTAAGGTGGCTCATTTGGTCAGGAAGCTCATCAATCAAGCCGGACTTTGATGGAGGTGGTGTAATCTAGTTTGTCGTGTCTGTCTATCATTCTGCTAAACACCTACTAATTGTGGGTACAGGTGCAAGTATTATGAAATTTTTCGTCGTGTCGTCAAACAATATTGACAACATTTCCAATACCTGAATGAAAATTTCTTTTTATGTAGATTTTTAGTCAGAATATAAAAACTGATCTAACACTCTTAATATTATAGTAAACCAACTTTTTCTCGGAAATCGTTTGGTTTTTCGTCATAGTTCCTTTCATTTGCAAGTTACAAATCTCAAACCCAGACATACTCAAATATACGCGCAATAACATATTGTGCTCAACTTTTAATTTCACTATACAAATAGAAGGTACACTCGTGCAAATAAAGCACGGTACAGACGCGCATCTGTCGGTTGAGCTGCGCCCGCGGCACTATCGAGTGCTGCTGTGGCGGTAGAAGTTCCGATGTTTGGTTTGGATGCGGCAAGTTTTGTGAAAAGGATGCTAAATTAAAATTCTGAAACATCTTTGGTGGTCAATCATAGCGAACTCATCATTCTCCTGACCTTATCCCAATTTATTTGGGGTTGGCGCAACATGTGATTTTCTTTGATCGCTATTAGTTGTAATCCCTTACTAGCCATATCATCTTTCACACAGTCCATCCATCGGTTCTTCGGTCTTCTCCTACTCGGCTAGCCATCCACATTCAGACTCAAAACTTTCCTGGCGACATTTCCCTCATTCCTCCGCACCACATGCCCATACAATAACAACTTATTTCCACACAACTTTTCAGTCACCGGTGTCACTTTAAGACTTCCTCTTATATACTCATTTCTTATCCTCTCCATTCGGGTAATATACAATTACAAGAACTGATTCCATGTAAGACCTGAGAGTGATATTCGACGGTAAGCTCACTTTTCACGACCACGTCACATCCACTGCGAAGGAGTTCTTCAGGCGCCTTGGCTTTGTTTTAAGGAACTGTCGTGACTTCCACAACCCCCACGTTGGGGTTGACGGGAGTTGGTCCATAGCAAACTTGAGTCTATTGTGTGCGTATGGAATCTGCATTTTGAGAAGCAGTATGCGTTAGCTTTAGAAAAAGTTCAAAAAGCATTCCTTAGATACCTCTACAAGCACTTGTACGGATTTTATCCTCTCTTGTATCCCACTACATTCCTGTTGGGTTGCATAAGTTTCAATTATCTAGAAGTAAGACGGTCGCGCGATCAGATGACTATAATATTTAAAATTCCTAGGGGGATTAAAGATGTTCCTGATCTGCATAATGAAATCTGCAATCTATTTGTCCCAGACAATTACTGTCGTGGCAGAAAACACCGCTTACTAGCTGTTCCAACTTGCCGTACTGTTGCACATTCCAAGTCACCTATTCCTCGGACATTAGTCGCTATTAACGCTCTCCTGAACTCAAACACAGATCTTGATTATGTTTGCGAATGAATGGAAGATGATACTGTCTGAATGTTTGAATTTTTGTGAGAAGAATGCATGACTAAGTTATATACATTATACATCTAGTAATGTCAGCCTATCTCTTTCCTTCTTGATCATAAAAAAGCCGAATTTAACTATTCAGATATTTATTTTCATCACCAGTCCTATAGAATTTCTTTCATTCGCCAATCCAAATTATCATAACGCTTACTGATACCAATACTATTTACCGCATCTGCTTTTTTTTCATTCTCTTTGCGTCTCATATTCGATGCACTTCCCCTAGTTTATCACAGGGGCTCAAGTGGTGAGGTGTACCACTCAGTGCCCGATCGATACCGTTTATTGTAATAGCACGAACTATTCTTTATGCTCTTCAACTTTTTTGGAAATTCAATCTGTTTGCAGTTGCAGTGGGTTGGTTGTTTGTAGCATTGTAGTTAGGAGTGTACCGTACGGGAAGATGGCATCTGTTAAAAAAAAACTGTGTATGGGCAAAATGTGTTGATGCTATAAAACTTATTGGAGACTCAGGCAGAAACAATACAAGCTCTCCTACGTTTCACCTATAGCTGCATGAATAAACCCCATCTTTGATGTAGACGAATATGACACTGTTGACAAATGCTTCTGCAGCTTACAAAAGCGTGTATCGAATCGGGTGTGACAAGGACATGTCAAGGACAATAATACATTTTTGAACTTGTCCGAATTCCACAAATTTCTGGAATGTAGTATTGCCATGGGTACTTTTAATCAAAGACTATTTTTATCACCGTGGTCGATTCAACTCTTGATGTAATTTTACGCCTTTGAATTTTTAATTAATAATACATTTCAAAAGAGATAGGTACCTTTTGAATTAGAGCTTCAAATATTTAAATTAAACCGACCGTAATCGCAGCAAACCGCAGCCGTCAATAATAACGTTCATCACAAAATGTTTTACATGAAAAAACCTTTTTATAATCAATTGATTTTCCGGGCGATCGGACCGATATGTCGGACAAACGGACGGAGGTCGGTGTTTAAATTTATGTAATTAAATACAGCGTGTCAGTTGGCTTTCGGGGTTTTTGTTTGACCGACTTTGGGGAGAGGATATTGTAATTTGTATTAATAGGATTTTTTTTCGGACGCTTTACTTTCCGTTCTGTTCCAATATCTGGTCTGCTTTGAGCATGGCCGTGTTTTGCAAAATTCAGTTAGCTACAGTTTTTCCGATCAATGACTCCTTTCATAAATTAGAACACGTAGGTAAAGCATTCTGACAGACCGCGTTGATGATCAAATAAGTATTTATTTTATTCTGACAGTTACCAAGAAAACGTTGTAAGAATGTAGTAACAAATATTGAAATAAATATCCAAATGCTAAATGAACAGACGTCATTAATTACCAAAACATTGCTTACCTTATCTTCCTCGAACAACGTCGAAGTGCATTTAAATTCAGTTCCACGGCCACCTTCGCGGTAAGTTTTCAAGTAATTTACGAGTGAATATTTAAGCATCACCTACCAGGGGATCAGAACACGCCAGGGGTGGAGTTTTGTGTGTTTTACTAATTGCTAAAAGATGTTAATCAGGTACCGGAGACGTATAGCCATCCCACTCTAATACATACAAAGATTGACGCGCTATCTCTCTCACCTGTCCTAAAGATATAACTCAAAAGCTGAAGCAAAAACCATGACAAGGAATTAATTAGAACTCAAGGTAAATAATGAAGATTGTCGCTTGTACTAATGAGTTTTCTGTAAAGTTCTGTTTGGTAAAATAATTATGAGACAGGTAATTAAGAAGTTTAGGGGAGTATGCAAATGGGCCGAAGTTAATTATCCAGAAAAATTACAAAGAATAATCAAAGAATGATCCTCGTGAATCGCTTTACTGAAAGATACATTTAAACATAACTCCACTGTCGAGAATTGAAAGTTGACTTTTTGAACTAACAGTTACAGTAACACGTTGCTTAAAAACCAAGACCAAATATCTTAAGAAAGAGTATAATTATAACTACGTACGTAACAATATTTCAATCAACCACACTGACCTTACAAACGCAACCACATAAAGTCACAATAACACATTTGCAACCACACAAACAAAGCTGAAGGTTTTCATTAACCATCGTGTAACGCCTCACACACACGATCCTTTGACCACGTTATTATGCGACGTGCACCCTTGCTTATAAAAAAACGTATTAAAACAGAGAAATGTTTGAATAAGTGTGTGATTGCGGGCCGCGGAGCAGTGCGAGCAAAACGAGGCGTTTCATTAGTAGGTGCGGGAGGAATGTTCATTTTGAAGAGTTTTTCTGTCTTTTTGTGCAATACCTGATGTATAGACCGTTCGGTATTAAGGTGGAAATTGCGTTTTGGGAGAAGTATGTTTTGTGTAGGACTCTGTAGCCATTTGTTTGATTTTCGTCTGGGAATAAAACGTCGGTGAAGTTCTAACAGTGCGTAAGTCATTTTATGAGTAACATAAAGAGATAAAGAGATTTGAATGTCATTGGTTACAGCATAATGGTGCGCATCGTATCGACCAATCAAAACACGGTAACCTGACCAATATAACGCGTTATTTGAAAAATAGTTACACTACGTATCTCAGTTTTTGGCGCCAGCTCTGCGTCAGGTCTAGGTCTGTCAGGGTGCCAACACTGCGTATGTCAGCTAATCACGTACAAATTCGTCGTGCATCAAGTGCTCCGATATTGTGATTTCGATTTAATTTTCATGGGTTCAAATCACCACAGAGTTCATTTGTATTCATAATTAAACACAATATGGCCTTAAGCGTAAGTAACATTAATTTCATACAGTTTGTTCACTCTCCTGTAAAGTAGCCATTTTTGTCTTTCGTACTGTTAGAACTTCACTGACGAAAAGTAGAATTGGTTTTTAATGACGTCTACAATTTAAGTTTATGATTTCAGATTTTCATTCCTGAAAGCCTGCAAGTCTAAAAACCAGTCTTACCAAGGGGTATCGTATGATCCAGTAACTGTGTTGTGGAGGTCAGATAGGCAGTCGCTCCATGTTAAGTACTGGTATTCAGTCGCATCCCGAAGTCGACCCGGACATAGTTGGAAAAAGGCAATGCAGATGATCAGAATTTCATTATTCATATTTTTTTGATTTATTCATTTATTCAGTAATACAGTTACATTTTTATACATCTAAGTTGGCGCAAACATAAACTCATTAGAGTTTTACCGTGCACCAAAATCATCGACCACATAATTTAGAGAATAAACCAAACTTCAGTTCTTAATTAAAATTAAACAACAATAAAAATAACAGCGAGGGTATTTAGCGAAACATTTATCTAATATTAAACAAACGAGCGAACATCGGTGACCGATTTGACCATCCTTCAAACAAAAGTGGTAAAGGAATGTGACTTAGATTGATACAGGTTGTTCCTAAAAGTATAAATATTTTTAGCAATAATTAATTTTTCTTCTTTTTGTTTGCTATGATATTGATAGGTATTTTGTTTTTTTATTATTATTTATTTAGTATTGTTCCCTCTCACAGAGAGGAGGCCTGTGTCTCAGCAGTGGGAAAACATTATAGGCTGATTATATATTTGTTCCTAAACAGTAAATAGCCGGTAACTTTTGTACAACTTCAGAAACCTTTAATATAAATCAATGGACTTCCTACTTCGCTCGTGCCGAAGAATAATATGTTTGAGCAAATTAACTTGGTTGGTAAACTATACAGCAGCAATTTAAATTATTGTAAATTATTTGACTTTGGCCATAATGTAACATGTAGTCCATTATTTACATACCAATGACATCCCCCAAACACTCGTTTTTAGGGTTCCGTAGTAAACAAGGAACCCTTATAGTTTCGCCATGTCCGTCTGTCTGTCTGTCTGTCTGTCTGTCCGTCCGTCCGTCTGTCGCCAGCTTAGCTCAGAGACGCTTAGTCCTAGAAAGCTGTAATTTGGCATGGGTATACATATTAATCATGCCAAAAAAATGGTAAAATAAAATTATGAAAAACATTTTTTTTTAGGGTACCTCCCTTACACGTGAAATGGGGATGATATTTTTTTTTCTCGTCTATTCCATGGTGTGGGGTATCGTTGGATAGGCCGTTCAAAAATATTGTGGGTTTGGCAAAACCATTTTTCAATTTAGGGATCCGTTTGCGTAATATTAAGCTTTAAAGTGCTAGTTTTTGTTAGAGTCAAGTGTCCCCCCCCCCTGCCAGCTAAATGGTTGGTTTTGGATATGTGAAAAAATTCATGGCAATAGTATATATAACGAAATTAAAAGGAAAACTATCACAGCTAAGTAGGCTTCACAAGTTAACGAGTAATAGTCGACCAACTTAAATTTGCAGTTGGAGAATTGACCGTAACGTATATCGATGTATGGGAGAGCATGTTTTTCAACTACAATGTTAAGTTTGTTTTTGGGATAAATTCATCCCAACTACGGAACCCTTCATTGTGCGTGGTCCGACATGCACTTGACCAGTTTTTATATTTAAACCCAAACTTGCGTGTGGTCGTCTTCGGGCGATAAAATGTGTCCAATCAAAGCATTTAACGGTCCAACGGCGGTTGTCAGCGGCTCGCGTAATTTGAATTTGGAATACAACGCGCGATTGGCAAGACGCGTCGGCAATGACGCGGCGCGGTGTCGCCCCGATGTGTGGGGCGGCTTTTATATTTTAATGTCCAATGTTTTGATCGAACTGCCCAATGTATGTATTTTTAACGGCTATTAAAAAGATTTAGTGGTACTTCTGAGCAGTATTAAACAAATCGAGCGAAGATAAAAGGGTCATTATCATTATGATCAGTTTTGTATGTTGTTATGTGACGGTATTTTTACTTCTAAAGAAAATTATTCACTATTAATAAACTATTTACGAATTTATTTTGCTTAATATTTGCGTTTGCAAACCTATTTGTCAATTTAGTTTAATTTTAATGATTCATTATTCTTACACGTTGGTTGTTCACACATGACACTTGATAGCACAACCGGAAAACAATAAAATATTGATCTTGTAAGTCGATGTTTTGTGCTGTTGATACATTGAGCTGCTCACTGCAGTCACATGTTGAGTGACATTTTAAATATTGCAGGTATTATGCCGTAAATCCTGGCCAGTATTATAACGCCTGATGAAATTCGCTCCATGATTAACAATAGTCAGGTTATACTGGGAACCGATTCCCACCTATGTAGCTGGGAAAAGCTAGGCAGAAATAGCTGACTTCAAACTTATTTTTCTATTATTTTCTTTTTTATATGCCCGTATTATAAATGATGAGCCCATAAACATAATAACTAGGTATATTTTAAAATAAACGTCGGCGCACACTGGATGGCTCTGCGACAGGCCGCGCGTTATGACGCGTGACGTGGCCGCGCGGCCCGAGTAGTTTGTCTCCGCTGACCATTTCCTGCACATCCCTCCAGTATGTTGTTACACGGCTGTGGAGATGCTATTACTTGTAAAGTTTTTGCAGAAAATACCGTTTTTTTTGTGTTATTAACTTACTAAGCTACATTAGTCTCAATTATTTATTATAATATCCGGAGCAGTAGATTGAGATACACATTTTATTTTTGGAAAATCACGCAGTGATTTGTGGTTTAGCTAGATAGAATGGAGCTTAATAATATATGCTAATAGATTAGGTAGAGAGAATCATCAGTCATGCAATGTATCCTATCTAAGTATATAATCTTTCATTAGTTGTCAGGCTAAGCCTTCCGCGATTCTTCCGTACCTAAACCTTATAACACAAGTCAACCAGTACCTACCTTGGTTGGCATTGATACTAAATTAAAGTCACAATGAAATAAATAAGGCATTTCTTCCACAGTTTTCCCTGTCGCGGCTAGGTCGGTCCGACCCCGAGGGAATATTTCAAGAATATTATTATGTAAGAACATGCGCGGGACTTTATGATCACCTAGCCTTTCACGGTGACCGCTCTGCCGCGTCGCAAACAACAGGGTTGACTGTTTACCTAAATAATTTAGTATTTTTATGTAGTGTAATATTTTAAACCCCTATATTAATGTTCTAATGTGTATTCTGTCTTATATTTCCATGTAATATTAAATAATAGAAAAGCATAAAGGTACTTATGCCAACCAACGACCAATTGGAACCGTGCACCTAGCTTCTGACGTTTCATAAGTGCCAATGTAGGCTTATGTGAAATAAAAATATTTTTGATTTGATTTGATTTATCATACACGTATTGTTTGCTATTTTCCTTCGACGTTGCGCGTAAGTGACAAGTCTAATTTGGAAACCAAACAATAAACGTTTGGTTTCCAGATTAGACTTAGAGAGATAACTTTTTTATTTATTTATTTGCAGTCAATTAAAGTCCTCATGCATCAGTACCAAGATGTAATGATGAACATCAATGAAAACTTAACTGAACTCTTCAAACATTGCCAGAATCTCTCAGAGGTAAATTGTTTATCTATTGTAAAATTATAACTTCACGTAGCAGCCCTGCTGAGTCCGGAAGTTTGTCCGCGGATTCTTTATATTTATATTCACCTTGTCGTTCGTCCGGCAGATTTATTCACTTCTTTAGAGCGCGTGCACTGACCGTGTCCACGGATCGCCCCTGTATGCTCGCCCTAACTTGGGTACGCACTGCGACAAGAAATTGCTGCCTCCATAAAAGTTAGCGATCACCCACTTCATTTTAGCACAGTAGTTCCAGTATTTCTACAAAATATTTGAGAATCAAACATGTTTTTTTTAAGATTCGATTAAAATGATTTTTTTATATTAACATGTCCTATCTAAGAGAGCCAGGTGAACAGAACCCTCCTACTTCAGACACCTTTCTCTATTGAAGATTATGCATTTTTTTATCAGTGCCTGTGTCTGTTGAGATAGATAAAGATTTATGATTATGATTTACGTTAAGCCGTTGGTCCCGGCTGTCATTCGTGGATCTTTGACAGTCGTTGCGGGTCGTCGGAAGCCCGAAAGTCTGACAACCAGTCTTACCAAGGGCTATTGTATTACCCAGTTATTGGGCTGTGGAGGTTAAATAGGAAGTCGCTGCATGTAAAATACTGGTATTCAGTTGGATCCGGTTAGACTGGAAGCCGACCCCAACATTGATTCTTGACTTCTTTTTAGGGTTCCGTACCTCAAGAGGAAAAAACGGAACCCTTATAGGATCACTTCGTGGTCCGTCTGTCTGTCGGTCTGTCAGTCTGTCAAGACCATTTTTCTCAGGAACACGTGTAGGTATCAAGTTGAAATTAATATCAAATACTTAAGTCCCTGGTCCCTTGGAGCTCTAAAAAATCAAGTTTCTAAGTTCACGCAATAAAAAAATACGTTGATATAAGCGACATTATTGCGACATATTTCGATACTCGCAAATAAACCAAAACCAGGGTACTTTCCGTTGACCTAGAATCATGAAATTTGGCAAGATGCAAGGTCTCACAATACAAATATAGGAAAAAGTCCTAAAATTTTAAATTTGTAGTTTTCTCACATAAAAAAAAAATTGCGATTGCAAACTTATATTTGCAGTTGGAGAATTATATGTGACGTATATCGATGTATGGGAGAATAAGTTTTTCAACTACAATGTTAAGTTTGTTTTTTGGATAAATTCATCCTAACTACGGAACCCAAGCAAAAGTGAGTAGTAATCTAATAAATTATGGAGAAGGCTTGATAAATATAAAATTTAGAAAATACTGCAGAATGTCTCATGATCATAAAAATCCTTCTTATTGGTTGTGAAATTGCCCACTTAATTGCGTTTAGGTATCTAGTGGATATTAGCATAAAATAGCCTGTCTTTCACCAAACCGCACTTCTTATCCACCCAGTGCGTTCACCCACCGCACCCCAGTCCACTATGATATGTGTTGCGTAAAATTTTGTTTTTCAGAAGTCAGGCCTGCCTAAGGTATCGCTGACAAATGTCCGACAGTTTATTATAGCGCGGATAAAAGGGATAGTGGACGACCACCTTTAACATGTTTGTGCGTACTTCATTTTTCAAGGATTTATTTTTGAGTGGATGTTTGCTTTGGTTGACCGTGTTTGAATGTGAAAAAAAGAATGATATTACGATACCTTTTTACATGGGAAACGTTCAAAGCTGTTCTCTCTTCTGTAATGTTGTGCATGTAAACTTCTTTATCTTTATATCTACACATATTATAAATAAAAGACACTTTTCGTATCCGTCTGTGTTTTTCTTTTCAACTTCGCAACGGATTTTGATGCGGTTTTCACTATTATTTAGAGAATGTATTCCAAAAGGTTTATGTCTATAATACATTTATATTAAACTTACTAATAATAAATCTCGATGTTTTTTTTGCCAGGTCGTACAAAGCGTGCGAAGCAGGGGAGGACTAGTTATAAATAAACAGAGGTACCTAGTTGAGCTGCTTTTGAGGAGGGAGGTACTACTACTACACCGATTACTACGACCAAGTACGAGTATCATTGTTGTTTTGGATTGAAGTTTATCTGCATTTAGTCTTAGTGCAGTTCCATGAGATATTTCAACTGCCGGACAAGGCATCGTCAAAGCCTCTGGTATTGTAGGTAGTTGTATGGAAACCTGCAACACGTCCGGACTCAGTGAACACTTACTAGATGACGCGCTATCTTGCAGGCAAAACTTATTTCTTTATGAAATATCTTCAAGTCAGTCATGAGTGTAATTTCAAAATTGTTTACTGAGAATCCCCTAAAAAATTTACACGCTCAAATTCGCCAATTCTCATCTCCCAAAGTGGCACATGCATCACTCTCGAGCTACCCCTAATCTCCATTATGCTCTAATCACCCCGTCCCCCGCGGCATAACTGCACAGCACTAATCCCCACGATGCCCACCGATCCCCATAGATCCCCACCTGGCTAGCTAAGGGGATTTGAGTGCACGCGCGTTTGAATCGCGCCCGTACGGGGATATTGTTGATTGATATTTTTGATGTAAGTATACTATTATTTTAAGTGGATATTGTGTTTTAGACTATTCAACCTGATTCACACGGTGATTTAATTGCCTGTAGCAAACCATAAGTTGAAGCAATAATAAAAAGTGCACCGTCTTAACAGGGGGTCTACTCCGAAGCGATAACTATGCTATACTATGTTATATTTTATAATATTATTATTTCCTCTCAATCAGAGCACCCGCCATCTTATCTCCTCACCACCCTTGGTTGACTGGTAGAGAATGCCTAAGGCATTAAGTCCGCCTTTGTACCTTATTGTGTGCGAGAAGTTTAAATAAATAAATAATCCGAAGTATCGGCCGAATGTTCGGCCGTTTCTTGACTTCCAAAGTTTCCTTTTTTGACTTAGAGTCCTTACTCGACTAAAAGTCACATTTTTGACCTTGACTGTTTCTTTGACTGTAACTTTTTTTTTCTTTCGCCATTGTCAGCCATATCAGCCGTAGTCAGGAAGCGGTCGAACATTCGGCCGATATTGTCGGATTTATCATCGGAGTGTTTATGCGATGCACGATGCAAATAATTTTTTGCCTCAATTTTATTGTAGGACAACGGCAAGAAACTTGCATCGTGTAATTGGGGCTTTAAATGTGGAAAATGATCGAGTAAAGGTATTGCATTGTTTCTTGCATGCTGGTTTGATATATTTTTATGACGTTTTCAATACCGCTATTTATTTATTTATTCTCAAGGCAACTAAAACAGGTAACAATCACAGTAGGTATATCAGTGGGATCACAATATAGGTTATGACCTGATTGTCACCCAAAGCGTAATCGCACAACATGACCAGCAACAACAATATTATTGATGACAACTAAAATAGTAAAAAAAAGATTACAAAGTTACAGCTACAAATTCTGTGGGTCTGCCCTCCGACCCACTACCAGCTTATGTAGGCAGAGAATGTGTAGGACACCAAACACGTCAGGTAATATACAATTGACACAAGTTACATTATTTAAAGAAAACAATAAAGCGTAACAAAGCTAAAAGGAAAGAGTATATCATGTCTTTTGAAAGCAGTGGCACGAGAATCGAAGATGTCAATACTGTTATTGTCTTTTGAAATTTCATTGTATGCTTAATCAAGTCAACATTTCACATCTTAGCAACATATCACCGTACTTTACACCCATTTCTCGGACTAAATCTTCTACAATGACGCAAAACATGACAACAAACAATATGTCAACAAATGTTGACGCAATGACAATAACAAATCGGTTCAAATCGTCCTCATGCCAAACTATTCAAATCGCCCGGTCTAATTGACACGCAGCCATTTCAACAGGTGATTTGATACCCTCAATCGCTCCTAGCATCAATAAACCTACATCCAATTGAAGAAACTGAAGAACAAGAAGGAATATAGGTCTTCGTTTGTTTGTTCGTGTAAATAGAAGAGTAGCTGCGACATCCGTCATAGATGAGGCGAGACAGAGCGATGAGTCGGTCTTGTAAACTACATGAAAGTGAATCACGTTTTGCAGGAAGAGAGAATAAATATGTTAACAGTGACTAGGATCCAAAACCATTTTTTTACAATATTTACGACAACTGATTACTTACACTAGGTAGTAAATTAAATGACTAACTATAAGTACAAATAAATACAAAAATCTAAATAAAGTTAAACGCGTACCTATTGTATAGTCTTATTGTATTTCTGTAAATACTTAAGGTGAATCCGCAGCTGTAGCCCGCGAAGTAAATCATATTATATATAATTATAATCTTTAGAATCATTAATTAATTTCTCTAGGTTAGATTCGATCCATTGAATTAATTTTTCATGAAACCTTGACATTGGGGAACAAATCTAACTTAGAGAGATGTATTAATGATTATAATTCTGTAAATACATATCTGTTATATCATATTTAGATCAAGATTGAACCTGACATTGACCTGCAAATTGCAAAAAACTGAAAATTTGAATTTCGCGGGCTACAGCTGCGGGTTCACCTTAAACGATCTACGTTAAAAAACTTTTTCTTTTTTAAACAAAAATAAACGACTTCCAAAAAACACTACAAAGCGAAAAATTACCTTAATTACGAAAGTCGGTGTCTTTGGATCTGCATTTTAGTTTTTTGCCACTGACTTCCGAAATTAAAGTTATTTTTCACTTTGTAGTGTTTTTTTGGAAGTCGGTTTTTTTTTTACAAAAAGGTTTTTATTTTTCAGTTTTTTTATGTTTCAGTTTTAGTGGGTCAATTTTAATTTATCTAAGTTGGTGGCCATCTTTGGTCTCCATCATTAGTTCCACTTCACCAAATGGTGATTTTCGGGAGCAAATTCACGAGTTAACTACTAAAAAAAATACCCAAATCGCTATAAAATTCGAGGGTTACCCTCGAATTCGAGGGTTACCCTCGAATTCCATGAGATTCCCTCATCAGATTCTGATTTGGTGGCAATGAGACCGCCTCGGAAGCATACTCTTTCAAACAAAAAAAAATCAAATTCGGTCCATAATTTGACGGAGATATCGGTGAACAAAAAAACATACAGCTGAACATAACGTCCTCCACCTCCTCCTTTTTGGAAATCGGTTAAAAATAATATGTAATGGCTCCTTAAAAAAATAATGAATCCCCTCCCCCCCCCGCTATCAGGTCAACGTCTCAGCTCGGTAAAACTCTTCAAATTTTTTCTGTGTTGCCTTGAAAGCATACCAAACGGACGGACAGTGATGCTATACAGCATGTATCTGAAAGGTGTGGTCATATTTAAGGGTGTGGCAGACCATCAAACTGAACTACTTTCTCCATGGGACCAACATCGTAATCGTGAAAAAATTATCATCCTGTATAGAAAGAGACAAATTCACTTGTGTAACGTTTTAGTACGTGAATGTCTAAACAAAGATTTATATTGGTCCCGCTCTTCATATTTCAATCAACTTAAGGCTTCTACAGACCGGTGCGACACGCGACGCGACACAAAGGCCCCGCGTGTCGCGCGACGAGCCTTTGGGTCGCGTCGCGAGTTGCGCCGGTCTGTACAAGCCTTTAGGCAATTCTATTCCAAACTTTAAACCTCCTCCTTTTTGGAAGTCGGTTAAAAAATACATAAACTGATCCATCGCCCGAGCTCAAAAGTGCACACATCCAATTACCACTCAACGAAACTACACATCTGGCCAAAACGATGTGCTCCTCTTAAATTGCAATTCACAATCGATCGCTCACCTCAGCTCGGATCGCTCCCACTTGAGATCGCCCCCGTTCGCCACTTATTACGCCCCGCGGCTACCGGGGCAGCACTATTGTTCGATCTTTTCATTAAAAGGTGAACCTTTAAAAAGTATTTGGGTGTGGGGACGTGATGAACACAGAATGAGGTCGTGTGTAATGAATGACTTTTATAACATCAGCTCGGTATTTTCCAGGATTGCTACCAATTTTTTTATTTTAAATTCGTTACTTAAATTTCTAGAGCCCCTAATAGAAATCAATTCTATTTTTTTGTAATGTTTGACGTTCAAAGATACCTTTTAATGGCCTTCTTGAAATAAATTATTTGACTATGGCTTTAAAATAAGTAGTAAAATAATGCATAATAAATATAAATGCAAGTTAATATACAAATGCACAATTCTAGTAACCCACATTTCAATCGTACTTTATAATATTCAAACACCCTCCAAAAAATAAAATCCCATCCCCGTGCACAATAGAAACGCATTCGTATGCAGCGACTTACAGCGGCCATTTTAAATGTTTTTTGAATTAAGAACTCGCCCGCGGCGTAACGGTAATTTTTTTCTCTTTTTATATGATTTTATTTGCACAGGGGCTTACAGGGCAATAAAGGTAGGGATGGGTTAATAAATTTCGTACGTGTGCCAGTAATAAAAATGTTGATTGTGTTTTTTAATATAATGGGCTCATTGGGTTCCATTGTGAGGTGAGTATTATTATGATTTGCAGTGGATTATTTATGTTGGAATATGCTAATGTTGGCTGGACATAGTGTGTGTACTTTGATGATATTATTATTATTTTGTTTTGCAATGTAAACGTATTGTGATACGGATGTTGTCTAGACGATGTGTAACATACCTAAAATTATTTAAAAAATATGTTCGGTCTTGATTTATACATTTACCTACTTATTCAGTCATTATTTAGCAGTGCAGCTGTAGACCAACAAGACAAATTCAAACACAATTCCATACAATTTTTATGCACAGTTTAAAATGCAATTTTAATAAATAATTAATTAAGTTATAATTAGTTTACAACACAAAATATAGCAAAACTTCTCAACTTTGGCCACAAACACCGCTACTCCCCGCTGGAGGCGCTGGCATCGCCGCCCACGCTCTCTCCCGATGAATGAACGCCGTTTGGCCATTTTCCCAAAGGTATGTTGATGTTATACTCGACTGATTCCTAGAAGTCATCATTTATAGCCGGTTTATAGCCGCGCGTGTTATGAACATTAAGGATCTCTTCAATGTGTATTGATGTATGTGTGCCAAACGTATTTCTGTTAAAATAATCTTGTCATCTGATTGAAGTTTATTTAGATTCCGAGATTGATACAGTGATGGTGCAATAAATAATTTGTAGGTATTTCTTGAGTTGCTAGAAAATTCTCATTTTTTATCCTTTGCTAAGTTCAGAATCATGTTCTCACGGTTAATGTAATTTTATTCGGAAATCCTATGGTTTTTTTTTTTTCTTTTCTTTTCTTTTTTTAAAAACGCTGCCCCACACTAGGAATTTCTCTTGTATTGTGGGTGCGTTTACAAACATTTAAACTCACATACACAAACAGCCAGACCTGGAACAACTACTTGTAGGTCATACAAATATTGTTCCGTGCGGGAATCGAACCCACGACACGAAGCGCAGTGCAGCAGTCAATCGCTTAACCACTGCGCCAACCGTGCCGTCGAATTATGTATAGGATATAATTTTAATGAAAACAACAATTCTTATATAAATATTCTTATAATAATTCATATTATAATTCATAGATAAGAACAATTAATTAATTACCTACCTAATTATTGGATTCAGAAATCTGTTTCGGATATGTGGACATTTGGATGCAGTTTTAGACCTGCAGAGGTCGAGTAAGAAAGTGATAAGTAGAGCTCCCTAAACTATTTTGATTTTAAGGTAATTTAAATTATTTCGTTCTTTTTCGTGTGGATAGTGACTTACCTACACCCTTAACGCGTACACACACAGTTTGAATCACAATCTGAGAGTTTTAAAGGATATTTTTAATCCATTTTATGTTTGAATATTTTTTCTGCTCCCAACGTAAAGAAAAAGAAGAAGTAATTTATTGTATAATGTGTGATGTGCATCAGAGCAAATAAATAAATAACGCAATGGACGAGGGTGAACTCTTAAAATGAAACACCCATTGCGATCACTTTTCATGTCATGAGTGTCGCAATTGCCCCGCTGTGCACTGGTGTCAGAGTTTTTCATTAATCAGGTTTAAATTTTGTCCTAGTCGTCGAAAATTAAACATATTCACATAAATTAATTAAATTAGAATAATAAAACACTTCGACATTTTTTTCAGCTCACATCATAATAGATTGTAGTCTTACCTAGATAATCTTAACCCTGAGCGAAAAGTCTTCAGTTTTGAACGGCTGCCAGGTAGTTAGCTCGAAGACACGAGTTAGTGTGGTTCGATATAATATTGTTACTGTAGCAGTAGGTACCTAGGTACACATTTAGCGACAGTTTTTTTACACGATCACAAAACTAGGTGAAAACAATGTTGGATGAGCTGATACAGGTAATATAAATAGCTAATAAGGCTTTCTAAAGTTTTCCCCATCCGATCCGCACAGGCGTCCTTCAGGAGTCTGTGCTGGCTCTGCTCATTTTGACGATATTTACTAGCGATATCTCCAAATGTAGAAAGGCGCAGTTAGCTCTGTTCCCAGTCGACACGGCCATCTACTACACCGGCCTCAGGCAAGACCAGATTTCCCGCAACCTCCAGATCGAAGTCGACAGACTCGCGACCTGGTTTAGGAAGTGGAGAATCGAATTCAACCCTGATAAGAGCCAAGCGGTCTTATTTTCTAGACCCCGGCGATCACCCGCTCTCCCCCGACCGATCACCATGTTCGGTATGCCTATCCCTTGGGAGAAGTGAGCCAAATATCTCGGTGTGATCCTTGATCATCACATTTCGTCTTTAGAGCACACAAAGCAGACGCCTTCACGCGCCGCTTTCACTCTCGGTAGGCTTCACCCCGTACTCAACTCACGCAGCAAGTTATCCCTTAAGTGCAAATTGCGTATTTACACAGCGTGCATCCGCCCGATCATGACCTACGCCTATGCAGTTTTCGCACACGCCAAGCCCCATCTCATCCATAGGATGCAGGCACTTCAATACCGATTTCTCCGTAAAATTACGGGTGCTCCTTGGTTCGTTCGGAACGAAACCCTCCACCTAGATCTTAAAATGTCCATCATCAAGCAGTTCATGAAGCGCATTACGAAGCGTTTCTTCGATTCCGCGGATATTCATGGCAACCCTCAGGCAGGCCCGCCACTATTAGTCAGACTTGCCGACCAAGGCATACTCTCACAGATCCAGATGACCCCATTACCCTCCTCTAGGAAAGCAATAGGGCCAGCAGTACAGTTCACAACCCCCAACCTTTTCTTATTTTTGTGTTTATGTTCTTTGTTGCGTCATGTTTACCGCAAATAAACGTATTTTCTTTCTTTTTTTTTCTTTCTTTCTAAATTACACAGACCGTCATTCCGTCCTCGCCGCCGAGGTACCACGCGAAATCCCCGACAAAATTGTCCCCCCCGTCCCTTGCACGTCAAAGCGCCAGCCGCCCGCGCCGAGGCTGAGTGCTTATAGCATTAATAGTAACCCCTGATAATAATCATGATCTAATCTTAGATCCAACCTGACCCCAACTTGCTGTTTCACAACGATGCCCTAAGCCGAGGTCCGTACCCCATAGGGGGTGGCCTTAGCGCGCAGTCGTTTAGTCTATAATATATATTTACGCCCTGGCTGAAGGCTTTAAGCTCATACCTTAAGGCAGTCACAGGAAAGCTTGGTTAAGCAGTCACGGCCTCTCAATGCCAACTACGAGATGCCATAGACAATAAAAAAATCAAAAGTTTTCTTTTAATTCCGGAATAGGTTCAGTTCAAATCGCTTTGGATCCAGGTGAGCCATACTTCGAGATGAGAAACAACACCATTGACGAGGTTACCTTTTTAATTGAGCCAAACTTATTTACTAAAGATATCTGGTAAAACTTGGCAAAAGATAGCATTAGACAGACGAAGACTATCGGCACGTTATGAAGATTTAAGAGACTGGTCTTATTTCTACCTGAAAAGCCAACTGAAAGCTAAACTTCATCAACTAAATAAAGTCGAGTTTCCACTACCTTCCGTACACAGTTCAAATTCATATCCCACAAATGAAACATAGATGACAGATGCCATCCAAATTTACGCCGTACTTTGCCTTTTAGTCAGAAGATAAGTAGCGGTGTCGCCTCAGCGGTGCGACGGCGCGGTAAGACACAGATAATCAATTAGTTTGCCAGTCGCGCCAATTAGTCGTGAGTCGCACCTCCTGTTATGATTATGATTAATCTTGGGGATCGGTTTATGCTGTAATTATGGTCCTGTAGTTATACCTGGTTTTCAGGAAAGCCGAATACCCGAAAAATATATGAAGTCAAGGTACCTAAAGCATTCTGAATGCAGACAAAAAAGTTATCAGAAATGAGACCATTTTTTTCTTATCACTCGTTTTTCTCTATAAATATTAATGTTTTTCAGTATCTTCGAGAATTATGTGTTATGTATGTCATATGTGTGTAGAATTCTACAGCACCACACACAACATAATACACACAATATAAAACATAAATAAAGCAAATTATAATTGGTTCTAACACAACAAAAGCTAGTCAGCCTCTCTCAGTCCTTGAGAAAACAAACATCTGTAACAGTCAATGTTTTTCTTCCACATACCTACCTATACCGACTACACGTGAACAAGCAAGTGCGTATATTTAGATGTTATTATCTCTCAGATAACGTCGTCGAACGAAGTGAAAATCTTACAAAGGAACTTGTTTACCTCTAATTAATATGCCGTAGGTAAGATTATGGAGGGCGTGGAGTCGCTTCATATTTAAAAGTTTGGTATCTTACTTACTTTTACAAGATGAAATCAAAAACATTCTATTAGTTCAAGTTTCGCTCGTGAATATCAATAAAGTGCATTGTTTAAAAAAAAGATAGGGTGAATAAAATTGCTGGTACACATATATAGATATTTATTTTGAAGTTATAGTTCTATATTTCTCTCTGTCGCAGGCGTTTAAAGAGCGATTTTGTTAGAAAAAATATCGCTTGGAAGGTATCTAATATTAGGTTCTTAAAATAGTTTACTTACATCTTTTGATTACATCCAATGCTGCCCGTTTTTTCGGTCTGCCATGATGAAAGATAGTGAACTGTCGGCTGAAACAAATGCTTGGCACGAGTAGAACTGTCACTTTTCTCAGCCTGACAGGTGGGCGCACCCTACCGACGTTCTCAGAACATTACACACATTCCCCATAATATTTCAAAACGAAATGATAATAAGAAACTAATCATAAATCATACATTTATGAAAATAGAGATAAATTATAGAATAGAATAGGATACTCTTTATTATGTACACCATAAAAGTTACAGATATAAATGTATTTTTACATAAGGTGACACTATGGGCAATTATATTTTTTTGGAACTGACTTAGCGTGATTTTGTTACTTCAAATATCAAAGCTACATCAGATTTCGATCAAGGCCAGTATTTTATTATACTACTCAAGTGATTTTACAGATTTTAGGTAAACAATACCTAATCCATTTGTTACTTTTCCTTTTCGTCTCTTTTCTTTATTTGTCTTCAAAATATTTAGCAGGTGCAACTCCACAATTTTCTTGTGCATCAAAACGTAGTGAATGACATCAACCCATTAGCGGTGCGCGCAGTCAGCGCCGCCCTACCGTGTACACCGCGTTTGTCTAAGGCATCCCTTTTTACAGCCTACGATCGAAGGAAGAAGAATTAACTTTGGAAATTATTTTGTAGTGATTTAGCTTATTAGATCAAACGCCGGAAAAAATTAATAGGATAATAAATTTAGGCCAGCTCTGTATTTTTCCGGCACAGACACTTTTTGTTGGACCTAAAGCCACGTGCAAACTGGCGCGATATCGCGGGTGCGACAGGCAGTGCGACGCGCAGCGTGACACTTGCCATGAAGTTTTCATAGAAATTGTGCTTCTAGTGTTGCGTGGCGCCATCGTGTCGCGCCTGTCTGCGAGAGCCTTAATGCATAAATGAAAGCGTTTGAGTTTTGAGATCTTTGTCTTCGTTTTATATTCATGTCTTGCACTTCGTTTCTATTTTAGACTAATATAGTCATTTTTTTTTATTTACAAGTTCCCTACCCCTTTTCCGTACAAAATCCTTATTTTGAGGCAATAAGTAAGAACGCCATAGTATCTACCACCAAATTGTCTGTAACGACTGCGACCCTGACACGACATCGCGTCGTACCGTCTGATCATCTCATCTAAACGCTCCAAGAGACATTCTCCCACGTACATCCAGGTTGCTTCGCTTAATCAACCCTCGAGTAATGAGGGGTATCTTCCGAGGGGCGCGGAATCAATTAATGAATATTTTACTTCTCCGGGATCTTAATCAACGTCCCGTGTCCCGGATTTTTGGGGATCGCGCGGGATTCTGGAGTCTTGATTTATTATAGTCCGCGGAAGTGATTGATTTAAACTTGATTTAATTATGAGTTCGATTCGCGTTTGTTTACGTTTTGTTTTGTTTTATTAATTTTATTATCCATTTGTGGAGTGGATGGGAGGGCGTGGAAGGGTTTGGTGATGGAAGTGGAAGTGTGTTTATGTTGGGTTGGCAGTAACTGAGTAAGTTTGATGATGTTTATTCATTACTTTCGTCTCCTTTTTAACTATTTTACAAAATAACAATAACAATATCTCTAAAAACAATAAAGAGTTGGTGGTAAAATTTAGAATATAAACAAGGCACTTACGTAGACAGCGATAAACTGATGTATAAATTATTTCAAAAGAAAAAGGCACTAATTCTATTCAATGTTGTATTTTTTTAATATTTTAGTCTCACACCTTGTTTATTATTTTAACTACAGTGAAATACTCACTTTCATTCAGCCAATGACACGTCGCTCTCATCGAGTCAATAACCTTTACCTCACAGCTGATCCCGAAAACTACCGCGCGATGACAACCGATACAAACTTATTTATCTCTCTAATACACCCGTTAAAAAAAAAACACCTTGATTAAGATTTATTCTAACATTAGTGAAAAGGATTTCTCTAACAAGCTGTGTAAATCCGGTGTTCAAATATTTTGCAAGATCAACGGAAATACTTTCCCAGACTGTTTGGTTGTATGTTCTTTACAATCAAACTAAAATCAGTAATAAATCAACGTCTTTACGTTTATTTAGTATTTCCTACGTAATTTTTCGGACGCCACCTTCGTGCGCTCGCGCTAAAATTGATCATTAACTAAATTTCAAAGATTATTTCTCTCATTTCTAGATCGCGACTGTTTGAAATTAATAACCACTTCTTTATTTACACCTTTTTCTTACAAATTCACTGAAAACTATTCTCTATGTTGGTTACTTTAGACGATATAGTGAGTTTTTCACGTGTCGTTTATAAGTTTGTTTTCATAGAGACAGCCCGAAGATATAAATTATTGTGTCAGAGTAGAGTCACCTGAGTGTTTTATATTTTACGATTCTCTTTTTAAAAATGCGAAACATGTTTACTTTGACAACGCAGTAAAATAATGTCGTAGGTAGAAAAGTTAGATGTTACCGTCTGAAAGCTTTTTTTTGAAACACCATAATAGTGTTTGGTAGAAATGATTATTATTGTGGATTTGTACTAATGCCGCGATATTACCACAGGTTTTAACCTTAAAAGTGTAATTAACTGTATGAAGAGACTGGCAGGTAGGATCGGATCAATTGAATGCAGTAGTTTTGCTTAAAATATTTTGAAGTGACAGTTTTGTGCAGCTTTATTTGGTGTATGGGTTATGAACGTACTGATCAATTGTTGACTTGAATCGGCTGACTTTTCAAGAGATGCGCTAGATCCCCTTAAAACCCTGTAGGTTTTCGTTCTCTCTTCGATCAAAGAAAGCTTAATTTAGACATCCATTGGGAAGCTAACCTAAATGAGCTGAATGGTTGTAAAAACAAAATTGGCTCTGATCAAAGAAAATTGCAAAATATTATTCACCAGTAAAACAGAAATTGAGGAAACCGAATATATAGGAAATAGTCACATTTGACCTAAATCCAAAATTTCCAATTTGGCCAGTTCCACCGTATATTAACTGCGGTTAAATCAACCTATTAAACGAGGAAAAAGAACAAGATAAGAGCTCTAACTCTTGGATCTCGCGGTCGCGGTGTCCAATAATTCACTTTAAGCCCAGTTTAATTCTTGCCTTAACTGGATGTTGGGGAGTCGACCTCGTTTCTTAAATTATGTGCTTAAAAGCTAATCGTGGCTATCTGTACCGTTAACTGAGACTACTGTATGTTGATCTTGAGATATTAATGGTTTCTGAGAGCTCCTTTTTACGTTGAATTATAGGGAAAATTGCTGATAACATCCAATTTTCCAATTATGAACTGATTTTCAGGGTTCCGTAGTCAACAAGGAAGGTTATAGTTTCGCCATGTCCGTCAGTCTGTCGGTCTGTCTGTCCGCGGCTTAGCTCAGAGACTCTTAGTACTGGAAAGCTGTAATTTCGCATGGGTGTACCTACACATTAAATACGCGGAAAAAGTAATCTTGAAAAAAAAATGGTGGGAATGTTGGCATGATATTTTTTTTTCGTCTTTCTCATGGTGCAGGCGTAAAATTAAGCTTTAAAGTGCTATTTTTTGTTAGAGTCAAGAGCCAGATAAATAAATTGTTAAATGGTTATTTTTTTGATAAGGGTAACATTCACGGCAGTATGTACGTATTTACACATATAACGAAGTTAAAAGGAAAACTATCTCAGCTAAGTAGGCTTCAAGGCTTCTACATACTGGCGCTTGACACTGGTAGAACAATTTCCTTGAATTTTTCATAGAAATTGTTCTACCGGTGTCGTGCCAGTATGTAAAAGCCTTTACATTTACAAGTTAACGAGTAATAGTCGACCAACTTACATTTGCAGTTGGAATGTATGGGAGAACATGTTTTTCAACTACGTTTTATGTTTAGTTTGTTCTTGGGATAATTAATGATTCCAACTACGAAACCTAAATTGTGCGTGGCCCGATACGTACTGGTCTGGTTTTGAAAACAGTCATCGCTTCTAGCGTTAAATGGTTCTTGAGACCATTTTAGCATTTGTAAGTAAAGGGTTTATTTATTTATTTAAGTATTTATTTATTGATGTATCAACAATCGTTACACGGTTCAATCTATTAACACAAGCCATTAAACAAGCCAAGTACACAATATTAAGCACATTGTAATTTATAGACACAACATGAAACATTATTTTTATAAAAAATAACATTAAGTACAGCAATGACACACAATTTTCATGCGCTAAGAATTGCTTCTTTCAGTATTTTGTTACTTCGAAAAAGTTCGTTTGCTTTAAAAGCGCTGTTTTCCACGCTGCCTGCTTAATTCTCAACATAAAAGCTAGTTAAATAGAATGGTCACTCAAAAGATTCGGTTCAACAAAATTTCAATAAATATTTTCCATTTCATTTCATAACTAAAATGGACTCCCCATGAATCTCTAGAAAAGCAATTCGCCTGTACCCAAATATCCATACAATTAAAAACTAAACAACCCATTAGACCAATCAGGCTACCTACCGTCCACCTACAGACAATAGGTAGCGGTCATTAGAACCCCGGGTGTCCCCGCGGGGGTCGCCCCCCAGGGGTCCGGGGTTCAGTCTGTGCCGGTACAATGCACTAATGCACCCAGTTTAAGTGCTTTAAATTGATATGTCCTGTTATAGGTGGATGTACTGAGCTGGAATTGATTCTTTAATGTGCTGTTTATAATTTGATTGTAACAAAAAAAAAAAAACTAAGTATCAAGTAGGTACTGCCTACTGGCGATACCTTATTTTATTTTTTGACATGCTGATTGTATTTTATTGTTATTAGTTTTTTTTTATCTTTTATTATAGAACTTCTATCTTTGACATCGTAATGGTCATTTTTATAGGTATAAAGACATGTAATTTATTATTTTGTTATTAATTTATTATTTCATGACATCTTAAATGTAATTTGTATTTATTGTCATTTTATGTGTTTTAATTATTTTAAATTCTATGACGTGTAATTAATTATTTTGAATCTATTTTATTATTAATGAATTTATAATTATAATTTATTTTTATTTTGCATCTGTACTTATGATTATTTAAAATGTGTAAATTCAGATACAAATAATTGTTCATGAATAAATGACTATGACTATGACTAATATTTTCCAGCGGTAACACTACTGCGCTACCGCTGGAAAATATAACGAAATGTAGGACAATAAAGAAATAGCTAGATATAAGATATTTAGCTCGCCATGCTCAAATACGGTTTATTGTTTCCCAATATTTTCTACTTTTACTACTGTTGGCACTGGTTGAAGGCGTGGGGTAGATTTGAAGAATTCGACGACGGTTCATAAGATTTACAGCAGTTGAGCTTTATGGACACCAGTATAGGTAAAGGGTGCACAATTTAGGTTCCATTAGCCTAAACTCAGCTTTAACGCTATTGTTTAATTTTTTTCAACAAATGTTTTGCAGTATACCTCTGAAAATATCGACACAAGCAACCCAAAGGGTCTTAACTTAAGACAAAAACTCCCAACGTAGGCGTCCGGCGCCGCGGTACATAAACACGTTCGGTCATTTCATAAAACATCTGTGTATTTTCTATTTTGATAGGTTTCATATTTCTGACCGCAGGGGGCGCTGCTCGTAAAACGCGAACGGTTTGGCTTTCTGCCCTCCCTGTGTATTTTATTAACGGCAAACGCTAAGGTATAGCGTGGTGAGGTTCAGTTTAATAAAATGTTTGGGTGCGCAGCCAGAACTTGTGCCCGTATTTGGGTGAAGTTGTCGGTACATCTGTGACTTTGCTTGTCTTGGGATTGTTTGGTTTGTGTTTTGTTTATGCTGTTTTCTTTCGCAGACTGATGCGTTGTAGTGTCTAAAATACACTAGCTGTACATGTTTTGCGAAGTGTTTATAGTAAAATCTTTAAATCCGAGTCATTACCGTCCCAAAGAATATAAGCCTTTCTGTTTTAAAAACACAAAAAAAAAACAAAGTAATGTTTGTGTTACGTAAAGTCTTTTTATTTTGCATTGATTCATTAAAAACAATCATAAAGCTGTCATTTAACTACATTTCCTAGATCGCATATAAGCTCCTATAGCTTATATGCGATCTAGGAAATGTAGTTAAATATTTAACTCAAAATTCTGTCAGAGGTAAATTTTCGTGTGGCAACAATAATTCTTTGACCACATCTTGATCCCTGCTTAACCCCGTACTATAAATCGTGTTCCCAATTCCCGCATTTAATAAGTAATAAAATTAAAAACATACTAATCTACTTATTACGATTTTCTGGCACTGTTTCACCTCAGTCGTAAAACCTCTTTCATTTTTTCTTGTGTACCAAATATTCACGTACCGGTCAGTGGTCCGTATTATTAATATTGATAAAACGAAATATTTAATTTATAGAGACTGAGAAAGACTGATTTGATTGGATTCTACAATAGTAGTAGGGGACACCGAGGAGAGCTGTTGTGACAGGGGAGAGTTGTTACAACGTCCATTTCTCGGATTCTGTAATCGTAAAAGAGCTGGAGTGAGGAGATGTGGCTTTGCGACGTCGATGGTGAAAAAAATCACAAAAGTCAGTTTTTCGCTAAAAATTTAATAACCTACTCATCGATACGTGTTAAGGCTTCTACATACCAGCGCGACTTGTCGCGCTACGCGACACTGCACAAAGGCCCCGCGTGTCACGGGACGAGCGGTGCCTTTGTGTCGCGTCGCGTCCCGCGACAAGTCGCTCCGGTATGTAGAAGCCTTTATGTTGTTCGTATTTTTTTGTAAGTAACCCATATACAATATTAGTTTTAGTATATGCGAAACCCGAAACAGGTGTCTAGTATTTTTATGTAAAGAATCTATGTACAAAATTTCAAAACTGTATCATGGAAAATCACAAAGTTTTAAGGTTGTCGTGTTACCGGGTTGTCCGTACAAAAACATGCTAACGGCGCCCCCGCGCCTCCAGGGTCGTCTTGCGCTCATTGACAATAATTTGGCAGTAGGTAACTAACCGTACGGCGATTGTATTGTAAGTAATTAAATGGTGATAACATTTTCCATCACACTTAAATATTTTTGGAACAGAATATAGGTACTCGTAACATGGTGTAAAATTTATTGAAATCGATTCAGTTCCCTAATCTGAACAAACTTTACTTAGGTTTCGCTTATATTAAAAATAATATTGTTTATGCATTGAATATTTTAGTTAGAATTCTTGATATTAACTTTGGCTACTCGTATAACTTGACATTATTCTGAACCAAGCGTCATTTTTTGCGCCGGCGAGGTTTGTGACAAGCTGTAACTTTCCCTACTTTCATTTTAATACTTTGTTAATTTTCTAAATGCGTTTTGGTGTGTTTTTGCATGAGTTGTTGTTTTTTCTTTCAGAATGCATAATAAATGTTCGGAAAACACTTAAAGGGATATCTTCACAGAAAACACACAAATTGTCTCAATTTCGTACCAAAGTGTGATTAAAGTTATGTTTTGATGATTGTAGCTTATTTACATTTGTATGTCCATTTAAATTAAGTTTATTTCCTTTACATGTTAAAAACCTACCTCGGTACTAGGACATGTCCGTTGTGATATAGCGACTCATTTTAGTTTGTCTTGTCTATCTCATTTAGATCATTTGTATTATGTTACCTATCAAAACCCTTAGGTAGAGGATAGAACCAGCTATTTGTATCTAAAACGTGCATAGAGCTAAGACTAATTTCGGCTGAGTTACGCCCATTGTCGTGAAAATTGTTACAACCCTCCTTGGTCTCCCCTACGATCGATCGTTTAAAGTTAACTGCGTTTTAAATAACTGTGAAAGCTGGCCCTGGACTAACAGTCAGCCTAGTTTTTAGGATTTATGTTATTTAAATAAATGTTATAAGGCTAATTAGAACACTTTCAAAAACACCTTAGTAAGAAATGAGCAAGCAAGAAGTTGTACACAACTAGTTTGCTTGCTCATTTGAACACGTACCAAGATAATGGGACTAAAATTATTTTTCATTCAGAGAAATGCTCGCCTACGCAAATATAGTAGGTTAATAGCTTAGACAAAGAAAGTTTTAGTTTTTAGTTAACTGCGTTTTAAAGAACTGTGAAAGCGAGCCCTGGACTTACCTACTTGAATGATTACTGTATGGAACACATACAAAACATTTGTTGCGTGCTTCATTAGAAAAACAAGAGCAGGTGTGATAAACGTAGAAACAATAAAACAGTCAGCCTGGTTACGTACGGTAACGGGGTTCATGAGGGTGATAAAGCGATAATTAAAGTTTGTTATAAAACTTTTAACTATTTCTATAAAGTTTGTAAGTGTCTATTTCTGTAAAGTCTACCTTAGAGCAAGAAAACTATAGAGGTTCGGGTAGCGTGGCCAGGTGAGACAGCATATTATATACATATCCATAAATGTATATAGGACCCAATGATACCATATACCTAACCCTTTACCCTGGGTTTTAATATAAATCAAGAAATTGATGATTATATGAAGTAGAAAAGTGCCAATATATAATCACAAAAACCCCCTTAAAGTACAGCTACATATGTCGCTGACCTTGAAACAACTGACACGCACTGAAATACGGAAATAGTATAGCTTTGTCCTTTTCCTTTACGTATAATAACTTAATACTATATCCCTATCTTGTGAGAATGAAATGGAGCTACCCGCCGTCTATACATTTCTTTGTTTAAGCTATTAACCTACTGTTTTTGCGTAGGTGAGCATTTTCTCTGAATGAAAAATAATTTCAGTCCCATTATCTTGGTATAAGTTCAAATGAGCAAGGACCTAGTTATGTACAAATAGGTGCTTGGTCATTTCTTACTAAGGTGTTTTAAAAAGTGTTCTATTTAGCCTTATAACATTTATTTAAATAATATAAATCACACCTGTATTCCCCCAAGGGTTAGGCAGAGGTACACATAAAGTACATCCACATTTCAGCAGTTATGTTTAAGTCCTATGTAATAGGGGCCGTGCCTATTTCCATCAACGGGCCACAAATCAGAACTCCGGACTCATCATCATCATCATTCCAGCCGAAAGACGTTCACTGTTGGACATAGGCCTCCCCCAAAGGGGGGGTTTGCCATAATCGCCACGCTTGGCAGGCGGGTTGGCGATCGCAGTATGGTGTTAAAATGCATAGAGAACGCTGCTGCCCATTGTCTAGTAAGTCCCTTAGTCGCCTTTTTAACTCCGGACTGCTACTAAGAAATTCCAGATGGAAACATCCAATAACACTTTCCCCGACCCGGGAACCAAACCCAGGGCCTCATGTTGAGCAGTAGCGCTTGTGATCACTGGACCAATGAGGGAGTTATTTACTTAAATATAACAGTACCTTCTCAGTGATGTTGCGCGGTAAATTGTTGGCAAACCTCTATTTTCGACTGAATATTTCAGGTAGAAACTGCTTGAAATTCAATACCAACGTAGATACAAGAAGATATTTCTAGATTCGCTTGTACCGTCTCGCTGTCATTTCGACCTGACTTTTATAGCTTTTCGTAAAAATTGCACGCCGCTTCAGTTGCAAATCACTCCGCAAATTCTTTCGAGAGATTTTATTGCGATAGCCATTAATTCGATTAATAAATATTGTGTCCCTCACCTGTCACAACCGAACAACATGGTGATATTTTAGAGAAAAGAAAAAAAAAAGATGTTTTATTTTGTTTTGTTGATCTTTTTTACTATATATAAAAAAAAAAACATTAAGTAACTACTCTTAAGTTAGGAAAATCGCTTTATAATTAATATATCAATGAATCAACCAAATAATCTGTATTTGTGAACATATGTATTACAATAAAGGTGTTATGTATACATTGTACTCGAGCTCTACGTCCTACCAATGAAAGATATTAGTTTTGGTGTGATATTAGTTTTGTATTATAACTGAATCTATTCAATACAAAGTCATGTTCGAGTAAATAATGTCAATTACATGTATTATAATGTCAATTAAACCGTGTGGTGCCGGATGTAAAGAATAGCACTAACCCATTTCTTCCCGTGGGTGTTGTAAAAGGCGACTAAGGGACTAATTAATTGAGAATGGGCAGCTGCGTTCTCTATGCATTTTAACACGATCGCCAACCTGCCAAGCGTGGCGATTATGGCAAACCCTCCCCCCACCCCTTTGGGAGAGGCCTATGTCCAGCAGTGGACGTCTTTCGGCTGAAATGATTATGATGATGATGATGAAATGTATTATTAATAAATAATCAATTATAAAGTAGTAGCGTAGCATGTCAATGGTAAATTATATTAAAAGGCTAGTAATGCGATATTTCATCATATTGTTAACAATGTAAATTAAATATATTATTATTGTTAAAATTATAATTTATTTTTATTTAATTTTTATTTCTAGATACTAGTTTTGCCCCGAGATTTCGCGCTCATAAGTCTCGATCCCGTGGGAATATCAGGATAAAAAGTATCTTATGTCCTAATCCAGGTCTCAGGGTCTTGCTGTTTGTGTATATGATTTTAACTCGCCACCCACAATACAGGAGAAATTCCTAGTGTGCGGCAACGTTTAAAAAAAAATAGGTCATGGTCTACCCATTTACCAAATTTCATCCAAATCCATTCAGCCGTTTTAGCGTGAAAGTGTAACAAACAAACTCACTTTCGCATTTATAATATTAGTTAGGATTGTTTTGTTATATACAATGTAATAAATTGGCATTTTGGACTATACGATTTTCAGCGCTGAAACTCTGTTTTCATAAATACATATTATTAAAGAAAGCTCGAAAGTGAGTTTCACTGTAACCGTTATTATTATTAAGTAATAATCATAACCATTGGGCATTATAATTATTTTACAATAATGAGCATAATTGAAAAAAAAACTTTTTTACAAAAAAACAACCGACTTCCAACAAAAACACTAAAAAGTGAAAAATAACTTTAATTTCAGAAGCACATAACATAACATCACGCCTTGTTTCCTCGAAGGGTAGGGCAGAGGTGTACCTGTAGTACACCCACATTTAATATAATATTTAATTTAATTTCGGAAGTCGGCGCTTTGGTTTTGTATTTTCGTTTATGGCCACCGACTTCCGAAATTTAATTAAAGCAGCGGCCGCGCCCGCCAGTGAGTTCGAGCCCGCGACTAGTTGGCTCTTAAGTTCGAGTTGATCGGACCGCGCGTTAAAATTTTTCTGTACAAGCTTTGACATCCCATCCGTTGAAGTTAAGTTAACAAAAAAATATAAACTTTATAATTTACTTACGTAGACGTCCAAGTTTCAAGTTTATTAACCCTAGGAATAAGATTTTTCATGCAAACAAAACCCCCCATTTTCCACCCTTAAAGGTCAAATTTCCAAAAACCCCTTCTTAGCGGATGTCTACGTGCCAAATTTCAGGCCAATCTGTTCAGTGGTTTGAGCTGTGTTGATAGACCAATCAGTCACGGTTTCCTTTTATATGTACATATGGCTAGATATATATAATTATATTGAGAACCTCCTCCTTTTTTGTAGTCGGTTAAAAATCATTTATAGCCAGAGTGCATCTCATGACAATTCCAATAAGATCAAACACGGGTAGGATAGATTGTTTTTTAACGGAGTTCCAGTGCCTACCATCCGGCTTCATCATCAGATCAGTTTGATGGTACCATTTTGATCAGAACTATTTATTTAAATTTGCTTCGCTTAACTATCTTAATCCAGATATCTCATCGCCACCCGTGAATTACGTATCACTGAGAAGTTCCGGTGGCCATCTGTGGCCTTCTTCATCAGTTCCATTTCACCAAATTATACTTTCTGAATGCAAATGATTGACTTGTTGATGAAAATATAAAAATTGCTATAGGTATGCCTATAATATTTGAGGAGTTCCCTCAATTACTCATGGATCCCAACATCAGAACTGGATTTTGAAAAAAATGGGACCAATCTGGAAGTATATCCTTTCAATTAAAAAAAAAAATTTCCAAATCGGTTCATAAACGACGGAGTTCTGAGGTAACAAACATTAAAAAAAAAAAAAAAAATACAGACGACTTGAGAACCTCCTCCTTTTAGTGAAGTCGGTTAAAAATATTTATACCGACAGTCGGTAATAATATACCTGCACGAAAAAAGATTCTCCTTTTTAATATTTCCCAACCAGTATGTTCACGCACGTGCCACCGGAAACGTTAGTAAGTAACGTGCGCAGGCGTCTACAAACAGTTGTATGAAAGGTGCATTTGTAAGGTAAATTAAAAGCCGCGAATCATCTCTGAGTAAATATTAACGTGTTATTACGTTCGGGGCCGTTCTACAACGGATGCATCTGCCAGATGAAATTCGTAGATTCTGTTAGAAGATTTTCTGGTGAATTGAGCGTATGTTTCTAGGTAGATAATGGTAACTACACTCTGTACAAGGTTTGGATAAAAACAAGTAGGCATTATTTTATTGAAGAATCGTCATACACATGAAAGAAGAAAAAAATCTTAAATAACTTTAATGAAGTTGGTGGCAGTTAATTAATTTTGTTGTGGTTGTAACTATGGATTAACATTAGATAATTACAACAAACGCCGGGTTTTTCTTTTACTTTTCCCCGGAGTCAACGACCTGTTACCTAACAATTTCATCAAAACACAACTCTTTCATGCGTGAGAAGAAATGACATTAAAATAGACATCCGGTGTTTTATCATCATTGGACGTATCAAAATCCCCGTCAACTGCCACTTTGGCACAAAAACTAACGAGAGACGTCATAAGTGTCATAGTTTCTGACAAATTATCGTCATTTCCATCACTTTTCACATTTCACCGGTGTCGTTACCATTTTGGATTATTTTAATGTTATCACCGTCGCGTCGTCGGAACAAGATTATCAAATCCTCAATGTATCATGGCGGAAGATATAAAAAAATGTATATTTAATGTCACTAAATGAGCGATCTTGTTAATAATGTTCGTATGTATGTAATAAAACTGTGATTTTAGACTTTTTATGTGATCTGAGGTAATTAGGGAAATACTTTCTTTTTAAAACGATTTTCATTGGTGATTTTGGGTGGTCTTTCCAGAGTTTAGGTCATGATGTTACGTCAATGTACGTCACGTTAGGTAAAACCATCTAGGTAATCATAGTAAAATTGGAATCTACCACTACAGGAAAAATTAAATGTTGCGCAAGTCTTTGAATTTTTGTCATTCATCAGTTATTTTTCCACAGGAAAAGCATTAATCCAAACGACATTTTGCACATCCTGTAACAAGGTTAGTAAAAGCTTTTCATATTCGCAGTTTTAACAAGCTCAAGTCACTGAACTTGTTTAACGATACAACATTTTCACTTTAATTAAAATCGACGTTGCCTATGAATTTATCAAAACTGGCAAAATACAGCATTAGCATTTTTTGAACTTTTACAGTAAAATTAAACCTACCTCCTCCGCCTTTATACCGTTTTAGGATATTTTTGCATTTTCTTTCAGTTTACTCCAATTTTATTTGGACATAACTGACGTACGGTACACTCAGCCTTGAGTAAGCGAGGTGACCAATGCTCGTATGACAAGAGGAGTTTTCCCTCAAGAGTATTCTTACTTCCGACTGTTAACAATTAATCAATCTGCCTGCTTTAAGGTTAGTAAAAGCTTTTCATATTCGCAGTTTTAACAAGCTCAAGTCACTGAACTTGTTTAACGATACAACATTTTCACTTTAATTAAAATCGACGTTGCCTATGAATTTATCAAAACTGGCAAAATAAAGCATTAGCATTTTTTGAACTTTTACAGTAAAATTAAACCTACCTCCTCCGCCTTTATATCGTTTTAGGATATTTTTGCATTTTCTTTCAGTTTACTCCAATTTTATTTGGACATAACTGACGTACGGTACACTCAGCCTTGAGTAAGCGAGGTGACCAATGCTCGTATGACAAGAGGAGTTTTCCCTCAAGAGTATTCTTACTTCCGACTGTTAACAATTAATCAATCTGCCTGCTTTTCCCAACTATGCTGGGGTATGCTTCCAGTCTAATCGAATGCTGCTGGATACCAGTATTTTACATGGAGCGACTGCTTAAAACCAGCAAAAATCCTTAAAGCTAGCAAAACTTTGAAAATTCTCATTACATAATACTGCGTCCATTATGACACCTCCCAGTTCCCGTACATCCGGCGCCGTTAAAAACTCGGACACATGATTGACGGCCGCTGTTTACCTTGTGCTACCGGTATGCTAACTAGAAGCGCCTGTGGTGCTGACGTGAGCGAGGTACGTATACTCTGGTGGTTACGACATGATCTGTGAGTCATGTTCATTCAGAACGAAATTGGGTTGGGTGTAGCTTCTAGTCATTTTCATTGTTGCTTTATTACTAAATTTTTATTTTATTTTTAAGTCTACCCTAAATGACCATCATCTGAACTACTTAATCTTACCAAATTCACAAGACTTGTCAATACAAGTCTTGTTGACTTAGCAATCTAAGTCGGACTTTCAAAGATTGAAGCCTCTCGACTGGAACCTTAGCGGTTTTTCCATCATGGGCCTAAGTCAGATTTCAAATAAAGCTGCCTAAATAAATTTACAGTGAGTCTTGATTTGATTTTTTTTCGTCAACAATTTATATTTTTATTTTTCTATAACCTACCATTTTATTTACAATGACATGAATATTTAATTTGTAAAAAAATATATTATTTTATTTATTATGAATGGATGGGTGGAATAGGTGGGTCATTGTTTTTTATTTTATTCTTTTTCTCAGTTAGTTTTTATCATTGTCTGGCAGTTTGAGTAATTTATGCGGCCTACCCAAATGTCCTTTCTTTGGTATTGTTTGTTGAATCGTTGAGCTCCTTAAGTTCTGAGTTGAGCTGCACGACTACTGACAAATGCGTGCACTGCCTGGACAGGTCCCCTCAATCTATGTGGTTATTTCATCAAAAGATCATTTCAGGCACCAATCTACTTGGTCTTTACATGATCTAACGAAGATTATGTCTGGACTTTAAAAGAGACTGTGACCTCTGAGTTTGTTTCGGCCTTTCTTCTCAGAGTAGTCAGATACGAAACGCCGACCTCATCTAGTATTTTTTTAAATATGATTGACGTGTAAAAGTGCTTGTACAAACCTACTTACAGAAATAAATCATTTATCGTTCGCGAAATGCTGATTCTCAACCTATTTTGAATGAGTATTGACCGAGAATCAGCATTTTTGATTTTGTTATAATTTGCGGCCGGCCATGACCACAAGCCATTTTTATTTTTTTGTTGCCGGGGTGGAAAATCCTCATGGATTTCCTCCGCCCTAGGGCGGGCGGAGGGGTCTGTCACACTTGGAGCGGGGATCTTGGGATCTGTTATTACTTCCGCATTCCCCGGCTAGTGCCGGCCAACACTACGCGCCGCCACCTCAAGTCCAGTGCGATAGGGGGTGGCGGACGTCTCAAAGTCCGCCGTACCAGGACCCCTTTAGGGGGGCTGGATTATCTGCTCTCGAACGACTACATGCTATGCCTCAAGGTCATAAAGGGAAGTTGCGTTGACAATAACATTCTTATAATTTCGTAGAATATATTTTAAATTGCTTCGTTGGGCTACTGGTGAGCATGAGGTTCTGGGTTCAATTCCCGGATAGGAAAAAGTATTATTGGGTTTTTCTATCTGTAATTTCTCAGTAGCAGCTCGTAGACTGAATTTGTGCCCGGTTGATGGCAAAAGGCTCGCCCCCTATTACATAGGACTTAAACATAAAAATAACTGGTGAAATGTGGTTGCAACATAGGTACACCTCTGCCTAACCCTTCGAGTAAACAAGGCGTGATGTTATGTTATATTTTCGACAAGATGTAGGCGGTGTAGCTAAAGCTAAGAATCTATGCAGCAGTCAATGTCGCCAGCAAGAAAGTGTACAAGTAAAGAAATGTGTGAATCCAGTGTGGCGACTGAACGTTGTCTATTTGTAACCGTGAGCCAATCATTACATTACATACACATCAGCACTTCGCCCACCGGGCGTTTATTTTCTTTTCTCATGATCATGTTGGTTTTGGACGAACATTGTCGGATACCTAGATACCTTGGATAACATGGTGTACTACGAAAAGTCTTTGTGGGTTCCGCGTAGAATGTTTTAGATTTTTTCGTTACCGGGTGATGTTTAATGGTCATAAACTACCAGAACACCATGTGGCTTCATGATTAAGGGCTTTATGCTTCTGATAGTTGTTACAATATTTACATTTATTTAAGATTATTGTCTTATAGTAATAACTTATTAACAAACCGCAACTATTAAAACGGTACCCAAAAAATAACCTACAAAAAAATAACACTTGATAGATCGCGTTCTAAGTGCTTTATTTTAAGCGTTGACGATATTGTTATGTCTGTACGTGGGCGTGGCGCCAGTCAATATGAAGGTGCGGAAATCTGACTTATGCCGCTTTGCTGGCCGGTCAGGCGACGACTGAGAACATTTCGCGACCCTTTGATGTTCCACTACGCAATATATCTAGCGCTCTGTTTACAAAACCGGCAATGTATATTAATCGCTGCTTTAGTGTTTTATTTACTTGAAAGGTAAAAGGTTTCAAGTCGATATATGTTTGGATTGAGTTTTGAAAGATTGGTGATTATGTGCAAAGTTCCTTAGAAGTTTGAAATATTTCGTCATGTTTATTGTGGATTACTTACGTGCTCATAACTAAATAGGGTAATATTGTGGTAAGTAGCAGATATTATTTAAGTATCGTATACACTTAGATAAATCATGCATCAGAATAGTTTACATGAACCATATTTTAACAGTTCTTCTGACTTAACATACAGCTATGCTACTGGGGAGTTTGTTCCACCACTTCTTTTTCCCAGCTAAAGCAATAGGAAGTGATGAAGGACGAGCGTTTTGTGGGGTCTGTCTTTTATGTAATTTTGATGTTCAAAAAGTTAGTGTTGGTTCTCAGCCTAACTGGAATAAATCACTTTTGATTTAATTTGACCAGGACCTAAATAAAGTAATCGCCAGAGCAATGAAAATATGTAGCCTTGTCGAAAACTTAACCACCCACTCCGTCTCCCTACCAAAACGTCAATACTCTACAATTTCCCAAAGATTCCTAATACCAGATTGTACCAGAAATATCTATTCAACAAAAAATCGGTTCGTCATGTCAGTACTCTCGATCTACTCTCGATGCGGCAGTCGAGGCCATCCACCAGTTGTCGTAACCATGGCGACATCTAAACGAGATCTCTGTCTGTCAACCTGAGTGAGAGAGTGGACTAGGTATAGCTAGGCACGTAGGTAGCTTGTGTAAGTGGAAGCTGTGTTCTGTGTTGTGCAATAGAATGTTTAGATTGTGTGGATCCAAAATGTGCAATATTGAGAAGAATGAGATACAAACTGATAAAACATAACGATAGAAGAGTGACAGCAAAACAGTATTTCTGAGAAACATAATATATGGCATTAAATTCTCGTACATACCTCTTCGACGACCTTAGAAAGGTGGCTGGGACAGACTGGATGCGGAAGGCGGTGGCCAGGTTGTTGTGGCGCAGCCTGGGAGAGGCCTATGTCAACAGTGAACTGCTATAGACTGACTTGATTGATTTTGATTGACATACCTCTTCCTTTCAATAGATTAATTGGATTGTCTTTCTTCTTGCACTGTTTAGGTACCTACTCAACTCTTTTAGACTCACCAACACGGCATATTTTTTAACCGACTTCCAAAAGGAGGCGGTTATCAATTAGGATGTTTATTATTTTTTTAATATTCGGGCATAACTCCGTCTTGTATAGACGGATTAGCAAAATATTTTTTTTGTTCGAAAGGGTATGCTCTCGAGGTGGTCCCATTGTCACCAAGTCAGATTCTGATAATTGAGGGAATTCCTCAAATTTTATAGGCACACATATAGCGACTTGGGTATTTTATATATATATATATATATATATAACTCATGCATTTGCACTCGGGAAGCACCATTTGGTGAAGTGGAACTGATCATGAAGACCACAGATGGCCAACAGAACTACTTATAATAAGTATTTCACGGTTGCGATTCGATTAGGCACTTTAATATGGTTGCTTATCAATTTATGCTCGTCACTATCCAGTTCTCCTGGAAGGCAGGAGCGTTAATTGTTGGAGTTCTCCTGGTAAGAAACAATTAACGCCCCTGCATCGGGAAAAGCAATATTTTGTAAAAGGTGAAGAGCATTTGCCATTATGCTATTGTAACTTAGATAAATAACAAACTGACCCACTAACTACTGAAAAATAAAAATGCTTTTCGAAAAAAAAAAACTAGTTTAAAAAAAAACACTACAAAGTGAAAAATAACTTTTATTTCGGAAGTTGGTGGCAAGAAACTAAAATACAGACCCAAAGACACTGACTTCCGAAATTAAAGTAATTTTTCACTTTGTAATGTTTTTTTGGAAGTCGGTTGTTTTTTTTTGTAAAATGTTTTTTCTTGTTCGTTATTCATCGTGACAACTGCTCAAACATCGCATATTATTTATTTACACAACCAAATCAAAACTTCGTTTTACATTTACAACCTACTAGAAAAGTGTTTAGTTCAGTTTTTATCTCTTTAACCAGGTGTTGCGAAGGTGTGTGCGTGTTTTACACCCCATATTTCACGTTAACTCGCTATAAATCACGGTAAGAATCACATAGTTCAATATGTAACGACTACTTGAATGTTTGCAAGAAATTTATTGTTTGAATTTGAATATCTATAAAATATGATAGATGTAGAGATGTTTTTTTTTTCGTTTTTGAACTGTTGTTGCGCCTTCATTTGTTGTTCCGATGCGCTGCCACTTCATAGCGATTATTATAAATTCCTAATAATTATGAGCTGTTCCGTTTCCCAGCCACTTCTGACTATTGAGGAAGGCTCTTTCCCAGCAATGCCACTTTGGTGGCATGAGGAACAGGGTGTAAAGTTCACTCATCCTCTATAGAAAAGGGAGGATCCTCCGACCAGACGGGTGTTGTGTCTGGTGGGCAAGTGCCCGACGGTTGATGTCGGGACGTTGTATAATATGCTAGTTGCGTGGTAAACTCTGCTTGCGCGATGCAGGATTCGCGTGACGTCAGTGTGACGCGTAGTTCGTATGTGGCGATGTTGATGCTGCTACACCACATTACAGGCATGACAGACTGGAACTGTCTTTATTAAAAAAACTGCTAGCTGGCAACATTTGATAGTTTCACTAACAAATTTTACTTACTCAAACTTTATTTTTCTATTTTCTAAGAATAGAGAAATAAAGATAAATGTTAAACTAGTTAAAAAAAAAAACATTTTTATTTCCATAATCACACCATCATTGTTTTTCTTTTTATATCTTTATTGCATTGCAGCATTTGGGTATTGTTTACCCAGTAGCTACGCAATCTTTATTATTCCGTTATTCTCAACAAAACTGCAACAAAAATAAAATCCGCCGAAAACCACATAATCAATGAAAATTACTGAATATTTTTCTTTTAATCCAACATTCAAACAAAATAATATTTATAGCTAAACATCATAATACTATTTTGAACCGTATTTCCATTATCGAATCGTATCCGGTACTCGGCGGAGGATCATCTACTGAAATAGCTCAGTACATACCGTTCAAGACGTTTCAATACAAATTACATAGAAAAAACTCACACATACACCTGAGTATAAAAATAAACATAATACTGAGAGATAACTTTCTTATATTCACAATACATTACCGGTTTTTCATCAAAGCAAAAATGGTACATGAACAAAACGCGTAATGTATTTTTCTTTTATAAATAGTGTTGTCCATACAGAAGTGTTGCCCCACTCGTTATAATAACGTGTTACCTCGGTGACAGTCCGCGAAATTGCTCGAAAAGCAATTAATATGATTTCGGACGTGTTTTAAATTAAAAGTGACAGGACGGACATGTGCGATGTTTAAATACAACGTTGTTTTGTTGTTTCAGGTCATTTTCTGGAGCCGTGATAATTGGGTGAGGTTTTGCGAATTATTTCTTTTGTCTTGTTATTAGTATAAAATGGATACAAACAAAGGATACATAATACTCCTTTGTCTGTATCCATTTTATACTAATTATATTGTCATCAAATCTAATGCATGTTTCAGGAATAAAGAATGTAGTTAAAGTTAAAGTTTTACCTACAAGTAGAATTAAATAGTAAAGTGTATATTTGGTGCTGTCACAAATAGTCCTTTCTGATCAATGATGCATTCACTTTTAAAATAAAATTGTTCCTTCAGACAGAATCTGTTTTTATCTGCAGTGGAAAGAATGTAATCAGGAGAGAAATTCGTGTAATTAAAAACGTTAAAAACGTCTCAATCTCATCTCAACGACATACAATGTCAAACTTGTCTAACATTTAGGTAAATTCGAGGTGTTTTTGACAGATTGAAACTGAGATTAGAATAGGAACGTTATTAAAAATAGACAATATTGCCACTCTGATCTCTGAATTCAATCCAATGCAATGTAATGTAGCAAGGACCTTTATCGAAAACGACACGCTTTCAGGAAATTCTATTTCAGAAAAAAAAATGTCACAATAAAAGAAAATATTAAAATAAAAGGTATCGAGGTGTTTCCTTATATAATTAAGATTATCTCCAGTAGGTATTGTGTAACATTTTAACAATTTGATATAAAGAATCTACGCTTCACTGAAAACTATACACTTATAACAACTCAATATAATTCACCTTTCTGACAGGTGATAAAGTACTCGAATACCATTACATCCACAGTCGATAAAAACGATATAAATATGATAAAGACTTGAAGAATGTATGGAAAACATTGAAATATCAACACTCGCCGATTATTTTCCCGTGTTTTTATACTCTTTATTAAAGCCCTAAGCGTAGTAGCGGCCGTTCACGACGCCCACGCACCTACATCCCTAATCTTTTGGCAAACGCTCAAATTATATCACACCTAGATATTTATACTGAGCGACTCTTTGTTATTAGTTCACCTAGGTTGCGGTTTAACTAATCTTTTAGTTTAACAAAATAAAAACCTTTGACTTCTCAGTCCAAGTGCATAAGTTAATTTCAATTCTAGGGAATTTAGACGTATTTTTGACATGTTTTGTAACAGAATTGGAATACATCAACTTCTCTTAGAAAAATAAGTCTATTCCGGTTAAGGTGTGTCCAAACATAGCGCGGCATTTGAGCGCGGATGCCGCGCGCGAACGCTTCTGTCAACCTGCCGCGCACAAACATTTGCAGTGAACATTCGTCAGTACTTGTGTTTGGACATAATATCTGATACGTATAAACATGGACAACGAAACATCGATTCGTTTGATTGAAACGTGATATGGGATCCTCGACAAAAGGAATACCATAATAAAAACAAACGTGACATATGAGATGAAATAGCCAAAACTATAAAAACTAAAACTCCATTCAAACTCCTCCAAGGATAATCTTAAAAACTGTGGTGTTCGGTAATTAATTTCATAATTTATTGATTCAAAATTCTGTAACCTCCGCTGATAAAGTGGTTTCATCCAGCATTTTCTTATTTTAATAGGTTTTGTCTTATTCCTTCTTCGCAATTTTCAAATAATAAGCAGAGCTACGACACACGCAACCGCTTTAATTTTAGTTCTGATGCCAACTGTAGTGCGCGGCGTGTCTCAGATGTGCCGCGCAGTACTGCCGCGCAAACATTCGTTGGTTTAGTCCTAACTAGAGCGCGGCAGAAATGTGTCCTACGAACGCCGCGTGTTGCTGCCGCGCTCTTGCATAATCAGCCTATAATGTTCCCACTGCTGGGACACAGGCCTCCTCTCTGTGAGAGGGAGTGGGCCGTAATCCACCACGCGGGCCCAGTGCGGGCTGATAGATGTCACAATCATGTCTTCGAATTTTTGGTTCTAGGACATATCGGTTCGGTCAAACTGCCTAAGGTTCCCACCACTGCAGCCGTAATGGTGACCGAGGGCGAGCTTGACCGGGCCGTAAAGCGTATGAGAGCTCGTAACACAGCGCCAGGCCTGGATGGTGTTCCTGGTCGAGCGTGGGTTTTGGCTCTTACTTATCTGGGGGACCGCCTGAGACGGCTGTTCAACAGCTGTCTCCGTGAGAGCGTGTTCCCCTTTGACTGGAAGGAGGATGGATTGGTCTTGTTGAGGAAGGCACTCAGAGTCTCCCTCTGCATACTGTCCCATTTTACATTGTGACATTTGACGTTTGTATTCGAAAAAATAATTGCCAAAAGGCTCGTTGAGCACCTGTCGCGTGTTGGTCGCGACCTCGCCGACTGCCGGTATGGCTTCAGGCGGCAGCGTTCTACAGTAGATGCGATCCTACGCGTCCGCTCGCTATCGGAACAGGCAGTTTCTCGGGGTAGGGTGGCGTTGGCGGTAAGTTTGGATATCGTCAACGCTTTTAACACCCTGCCCTGGGATGCGATTAGGGCAGCGCTAGTACATCACAGGGTGCTCCCTTGCTTGCAGTGCATCATCGGAGTTTACCTACGCGACAGGCACATTCGCTATATGAGTTGGGATGGTAGCGTTCATCGGAGGGAGATTACGTGTGGGGTTCCGCAGGGATAAATTTTAGGTCCTCTCTTGTGGGATCTCGCATACGATGCGGTCCTGCGTGTCGATCTCCCCGCTGGCGTCAATATCCTTTGCTACGCAGACGACACTTTGGTGATGGCCGGCGGGGATATTTTCAGCGAGACCATTCCGCTTTCTGAGCTCGGGGTGGCCAAGAGTCCTGGCGTCAATCCGCGAGCTGGGTTTGGAAATTGCGCCTTATAAAACTGAGGCGCTATGGTTTCATAAACTGCCGAGGACCAGTGAGTCGCCCAGCTCGTCAGTGACTGTTGGAGATGCGCAAGTCCAGGTGGGTCGATACATTAAGTATCTTGGCCTAACCCTAGACGGTCGGTGGGGCTTCGAAGAGTATTTCGAGCACCTGGTCCCTCGCGTTGGTAGCGCATCGCGCATGGGCAGTAGTCTGTGCAAAGCCCCCCCTGGGCTTTGCACAGACTACTGCCCAATCTTGGGGGACCAAGGGAAGAAGTTTACCGCCTCTCCGCAGGCGTCGTGCGATCGATGGTTCTTTACGGGGCGCCAGTTTGGTCAAACAGACTGTCAGGCGTGCGACGCTGCAGAAACAAAATCAGCAGCCTGCAGCGGAAAATGGCTGTTCATATCGCACGTGGATACCAAACGGTATCTTTTGAGGCAGCAACACTCCTGGCATGCTTTCCACCGCTGGACATCTTGGCAGATATGGATGCGAGGGTTTATAACCGTATTCGCGTCAAGTGCCAAAGCGGCGATAGTGTGCCAGGAATAGCTATTGTAAGGCTCAGGCGGCTGGAACGGCGACACGTGGTCGAGCGGTGGCGCGAGCAGATACAGCAGCCGCAGTTTTCGCGCAAGCGCGTTGTCGAAGCCGTCCTGCCGCACTTCGAAGCCTGGCTGAAAAGAGGGGAGCGCATCTCCTACAAGCTCACTCAGGTGCTGACCGGGCACGGTTGCTTCGGTGCGACGTGCCCTAACAGGCGTTGCACTACCCGGGGGTTCCGGATTGGTCTATTAAGAGGTAAGGGAATCCCCTCCATGTGCTGATGGTGATCTCCGGGGTGGTTTTAATGAGGTAAGTACCGAGATGTCCTTTTTTTTTTGTTTTCGGGGGTAAACCTTCAAAAGGCACCTGGACTTTGGGGAAAAAGTGGAAAAAGTGTGGGAACACTCTCTGGTCTTTTTCCCCAAAGTCCAGGTGCCTTTTGAAGGTTTACCCCCGAAAACAAAAAAAAAGGACATCTCGGTTTCCTCACGATGTTTTCCTTCACCGTTTTGTGAGCAGTTGTGATGAAATAATTTACACTAAGTAAAGCGCCTACCTAGGTTCGCACCTACGACCTACAACTCGTAAGTCGCGGTCGTTTCCACATTGTCATTGTTACCATCTTATGTAGTCGTCCTGTTCGACTGTATAGAAAACTTTGCGTCTTAATAGGTGTGTCGTCTATCTTTGTGTCTTACCTATTACTATTGATACTTCCAAAAACTGTTGAAAAACGAACGGTTGTATTCGAAAATAAAACTGTTGAAAAAGCACTACGAGTATCAGGCACACTAATGACAATGTATAAATACGTGTCATGGCTAACATATTTTTAAGATATTATTGTAATACTAACAAAATCTGGACCAAAATTAAGGCTGATTTTTTTTATTTATAAATCGAATCGCCACCGTGTCGTGACCACTAAACATATATTTACATTATACAGAATTTTAATAGATTATTGTACGTTTTTCTTATTGTTTATTATTAACTATTTTCCATAGTTTATTGTGTTAGGGAATTAGAGTGATTTGAATGGTTCTTTAGTATATGGCAGTAAGTGATGGCGTTTGAGTCGTATATTTTTCGTTAATCGTATCTAAATCATTTCCTAGTTAGCTCTACTTTGTTTATGGGTCCTTGATGTGTAGGATTAAACATATGGGACAGAGGTATATTAGCAGTGATATATGGTGAAACAGCGCGGTTTCTTGTTAACTATTGGTTAGCTTGTAATTTTTCTAACAGAATAATATTATTGTTTAATAATATTAGTGTGTGTTAGTTTCATAAAGATAGAATTTAGATCATTGTTTGGATTCCGTGAGAGCTAAATGTGGGAGGAACTGTCGGAATTTAGCTTTAATCGTGTGTTATAATCCTGATTGATTGATGATGAAAAATATACTGATACACAAGTGCAGAGAAAATGGACTGTCAAGCTGTCAATATCAACTATTGATACTTTCCGCATAATTACACAATGTTTAAAATTGTTTTAGCCGGAAATGCGTGCGCAAGAAAAAACATGCACAGCATTGCTATATATTATTATGCTATTACTATATATACAGGGTCAAATTAAATTAGCTAGTGAAACTCCGCAGACGTGTTGGGTAACGATATCTAAATACGATAAAACGAAATAAAACATTGTATTTTTTTTGGGGTCAACGACTAGTTACTTAAAATATGAGTTTCAAAATCAGTTTTGTTTTCTGTGTAAACTTCACAGATGTGATGGGTATCGATAACTAAACACGATAAAACAAAAAATTTACTACTTCAAGTAACTTTACTGCCAGTGGTCTATGACACCAAAAAAAAAAACATCAAATCATTCTTTTTTTTTTCGTTTAATCGTCCAACACATCCACTGAGTTTTGCTGGCTAATTAAATTTGACCCTGTATATTGGTAAAATTATATCTAACACCAATCTCATATACACCAACATCTCTCTTATAGTTTTTACAAATATCAATGTCTTGCAGGGTCGTGGTTTCCTTTAGCCAACCAGTAAGCTTGGCTGCAGGGCTCACTGCATCACAGAGTTAGAGGAACGCATTGTCACTAAATGGTTAGGAAAAATACCTGTGCTTGGTAGATCATGCCAGATCGTTAAAAGATTAATGTGCTGCTGATTTGCAAGACATTATAAATTAATTCATTGACACGCTACGTGCCTATCATCGCGGCCATACCTGAGGGTTTGACAATTTATTGCTATTGACAGTTAGTTGAAACATTTGCATCGGTTAAATCTGGATGCAGTATTCTTTCGTAGTTGTCAAATACTTCTCTCCCTCCCTTTGAATTTGGTTCGGTAAATTTTTATGTATCAAATTGTTGATCTATGCCTACCTTTAGATGGTTGCCCTTTCTTGACCGTGTGTCTCTACATTTATGTAATTCAATTGTTAAAATTTTCAAACTATAACAATTGTTAAAATTGCCTTGAATTACGTTCAATAAAGATACGACTAATCTTTTTTTAAAAACAAAGGCAAGCTCCAACTAAATTCTTGCATTATCTTCAGTCTAGACAAACGACGCACCTAAGCCGAATTTCAAGAGAATAGACAAAAAAAACCGTTTGATTGTCTGTATTCTGATCGGCGAGCGGTGAGCGCACGCGCTTCTATTCCGGTCACACTGGGCAGTTCGTGGCACCTGTCGCGCCACGATTAACAATGCGGTTGTTAAAAACACGGTACTTCGATATGTTGAGACTGGGTTTAAACTGGGATCAAATCGTATTGGGTTTCCTTTGGCTTTGCTTTTGAAAGTTTCAAGAGAGAGAGAGAGAGAGCGATTTTAGAATTGCTAACTGGAAGTGGTTTTATTTTAGAAAAACTTGAGTAAAGTTCCAGATACTGATAACCATATTTTTGCGAGGACTATAACCAAGTTTGAAAGCATGTATGTATGCCTTTATCGTGACTAGGGTGACCATGGTTATAAAAAAATAAAATAGTTTAATTTTTGATATTCCTTGCATGTATTTGATATTGTTTCGAATATGGTACTTTCAAGTCTACGCGTTTTTGGGAACATCAGCAAGTGCAGTCGGCTCGTTCTAGTTACCGAATACCGTTTACAGTTTCCAACGAAAACTTTTTACGGCATTCGGAATGTTCGTTTTCGCCGAATTTTGCCGAAGTGCGTTACCTCGGTGTCGTGTCTAGACACGGGATAGGGGGCAATTGCGCGTGAATTACAGCAACTATTACAACGTTTATGAGTGAAATAATCTGGCACACGTGTGCTAGCATATTGATTCCGAATTATAAGCAAATAGCTAGTGAACTTGGCACCTCGCCAGTCGACGTGCCAAACTGTACGGTAACCACAGCGCGAGGTAGAAAGTTAATTAACAGGTTAGCTTATATACGTCGCCGGCAATAACACTATCTCGTCCAAACTTATGACGTCAATTATCGTGGCGCGGTTATTTCATGCTTTAATGTGTCATACGTTTTAATTTCGATAAATTTCGTGAATTACTAAACATTCGACTAAAAGCCTTTTGATGTTTGATTTTGTTAATGTTCTAAGCTTGGCTTAATTAAAAGCGACATGTGTTCATAAATTGTTAGAGAAGTGTATGTAATTTGGTTGTAGAATATCTAAATTAAACGTCACGTGTAGTCACCTCATTGGGACAATCAGTGTAGTTGAAACGCAGGTAATTTGGCTGCCATTTTGTATAAAACGTCTCTTTAGTTTGTTGTAAACATTTAATTGCATTCTCAGATCAATAATTGTGATAACTACACGCTCTAATACTCAATGGTTCGCGTTTATTACCTCCCACGAGTACCTAAATGCCAGCAGTATCGTCCCAGTTGGAGTGCTAGCATGGCCACCGCAAAGGCACACAACGGTACGGTTTGACCGCAGGCTGTAATTCACAGGTAATGCTGTTGTGATTGTTGCACAACATCGCTGCAGCGCTGCATCGGCCCGTTTGCAGCCAGAGGGTTAAATTTTAAATCACTCGTTGAGAATTATGCTATTGTGATGGTTGCACAACGTCGGTGCAGCGCTGCAGCGGCGCATTCGCAGTCAGTGGGTTATATCGTTGAAAATAATGCTGTGTAATGTTCTTATTGTTAAGTGTAACTTAATTGTGTGAGTTTTTATGTTATTGTTAGGGTTCCGTACCAAAACGATAAAAAGGAACCCTTATGGTGAGACTAAGTCTGTCTGTCTGTCTGTCACACCTGGATATCTCAAGAACTACTAATGCTATAAACTTGAAATTTAGAATAGTTTTAGGTGACGTTTGCCCAACTATTTTGCATACAAGAAAGAAATTAAAAAACAAATATCTTTTTTGCAAAAAGGACTGAAAGGGGGTCTTAAAATTTTGAAGTGAGTCTACTAGGGCATGTGGGGGGGTATCATATGAAAGAACGCTGTTTGCACATTCTTAAACATTTATTTTTTTTGGCAGCATAGTTTTCGACTTTTAATAAAAAATGTAAAAAAAAATACCGTCCCCCCCCCCCCTTATCTCCGAAGTTTGCATAGATAAAAATCTTAAATTATTCTATGTGATAGAAGTGTATGTAAAGATTACAGGATAAATAAAACAATGTCTCTAAATAGCACAGTCTTTTGGAAATCATCAACATCATATATACGTACGGAACCCTCGGCGTGCGAGTCCGACTCGCTCTTGACCGTTTTTTATTCTAGTTTTGGTGGTTTTGTGTAGTGCTTGGTCATGGTTTAAGTCTATCGAAGGTGCTTGAAACTGAAAGGATTTTCGTCTCGCTCATCGAAATATCAGTCTCGAACTAACACAGGTTTCTGTTCTAGGCTCGTTTATCACGCTTTTCCGAGAGATAAAGAACCAAATATTAAGCTAAGTATACCTACTATCTGAGGGTCAAACAAATTAAATTATGAAAATGAATGCAAAACAAGAAAGCTTATAATTATAATTATGAGAAACGCGGCTAAAATATGCAAATCTTATCGACCTACGATTCTTTGTTGATCGCATAATAATAAAAACAAGAACAGAATTAATTTACGTTCGCTAAGGAAGTCGTGTTTTCACGGTGGGCGATATTTTAATAATGCTAAACAGCTGACTGTCTTCGCTTCCGTTGCAGCGACGAAGATACATCGGAGATTTTAATATTTGACTAACAAAATTACTTTGCCCCCTGTAAAAAATAACGTCTCTTTACTAGTAAGACTTGGTTATATAAGATACTCGAAAACAGTACGTATATCCGATTGAAAATTACGTTCTCATCCATAAAAAACGGAGTCCTGACTCTTAAGAATCTTAATTCACGTGAGACGTTCACTATTTATACTAATATAATTATACCAATGGACAAAATCGTTGATTGAAGATGATGACTTAAAAAATATACCTAGTTTTGTTCGAAAATAATAGTTTGTAGAAAGAACAAAGAGCAACTTGCTTATATTAGCTGGAAAAGCGATGAACAACATTTTCTGCATTATCCTACCCACCTTCCCACTGTAGCTGCAACATTTCCCTGCGGGCCTTATTGGAAAATATTTCCACTGCCGTTTCCTTTGCATTGCTTTGCTTATTGAAAAACAAAACGACAAATAAACTCAAATTAGAATACATTTTGTTAGAACTTTTCAGTGTTTTTTGTCGTCACATAGGCAAAGGATTATTTGGCTTTTAACATTATAAGCCACCTATTTCAAGGTCCAGCTGTGGATGGACCAATGATATTGGACCTATTATGTGTAGACGAAAGATTTATTTTCGTAAGTGTCTCCAGTCTATAGTTGTCCAGTACTTAGGACTTAATTTGTAGATTTAACTTTCTACTGTTTAATAAAGGTGCCATTACAGTTATAATACAATTATGATGCAGTTCATATAATACGAGTATCTACCTACGCATTTTTCTTTGGATTTGCTTAGTTCAAAGAAAGTGAGTGAGTTTTAGTGATCGCGATGTGATTAGTGATTATCTTCGATTTAGTACTATAATCACCATCGCTTCTCATTTAGCTGACTTCAACGATAGGTATTTGGCACTACAAAACAAGATACCTAGCAAATAATTTAACATAACATACGTGTCCCGCCCACAACGTATCCTTGTTCATTCTCCACATAACCACATGCAACAATAATGCACTAAAGATCACTATTTTATTATACATTTAACATCAAAATTTAACGCTACTTCTACATC